>CM019710.1:5250685-5420685 GCA_009760885.1 Achatina immaculata
CTAAATATAACTAGACAGCTCACAATGTCTCATAAACCTAACACGTCATAACTGACCGTGAGTAAAACATAAACATTCTAAGGCCTAAATTTTCTATACTAAATTTAGTCTGTCTAGACATACTTTACAAAAAAATATGAATAATTCTCTTTTCGTCTAGTTATGTCGACCCAGACATTACAGTCTTTTGACACTTCACGACTTTTCTAACCATCAGGTGAGATCAACAAATCGTAAACAACATAATCGTGAACTACATATGTCATAATTATGCAATGGCTTTAAAAATTCTAGACTAGGTACTAGTTTTATCTTTAATTATTTCCCTTTAATAGTAGAAATTCTACAGTAGCAAGTGCAGTATAAAAATACTGCCACAGATATCCCCACCCCTTAAAAGTGGATATTTGATCATTCAAATATCTCCCCCCAAAAAGACTGTAACATTTAACTCTCACTAGAACAAAGCTACTATTACCAAGATATGCTCATAATGCTATACTCCAAGTCTCTTTGTAAAATAATAGTCCTCTCCAATGGAGCACACCCGTTGGCGGTACTGAACTCTGCTCTGAAAATAATGCATCTTCATGCTCTATTTGTAAATATCTATTCTCATCATTTGCAGGTATATGATGTACATATGTGGGATAGGTTAACTCAAGTACAATATATTATCATCTATATCATATCATACTAAACTATACGTTATATATATGTCGAACAGACACAACTTTGGGTATAACATGCAATCATCCATCCAAGTCATATGCGACCATCCGTTATACATATTCAGAACAGGTAAACTATGGTATTATTTGTAATCATTCATTCTAATCATATGCAACTATCCCTTACGCATATATGGAACAGGTAAACCCTGGTATTAGGCTAAATCGCCTTCCATTCATCCCTCCAAAGGATTGTGCTCCTTACAAATTGTACGGGACAGAAAAAAATGTATAACTGGTCTAACAAGACCCCTGTATGGAACATCACCTCGTAGGTAATACCGTTACGTCCAAGATAATAATTCATATCAAGAATATCTCTAACACTAAAGCCCGCTGTAATCCAATTGGTAACCGAGATTAGACATCACAACCATAGCTCCAATAGCAGGAAATCGCAATGGGATACTTAGGCTCTGGGATATGATATGCTGTATTTGGGAACTTCATATTCATAACTTCACTCAAACTATTATTTCTGCTGACTGCGGAATATATGAGCTTTCATTATAATCAAACCATGAACTATATCTAATTAGCTGAAAGAAAAACATTCAAAAATCGAAATATTATGCTGCCAATAGAAGGAAGAAGATCAAGAGGAAGACCAAGAGAAATGATACTGGACAGTCTGACGGGATGGTGTGAGAGGAGATCACCAACTGAGCTGATGGCCTGCATGAAGGATCGCGTACTCTGGAGAAGCATAATAGCCAACGCCAGTCGGCACGGCACATGATGATGATGATGATGATGATCTTGCAGATTAATTCTCAATTCATCACAAGTATGGCAAACACGAAACTTCAAATCATATGGTTGATTTCAACAATCCATATTACAGAGTAACAATATTCAGGTATGGAAGAATATTTCTATTACTTAGACAAAACATATCGATGCATAAAGCAATACAATAACAATCAATTTGACGTAATCACTAACTGTCTGACTAATGTAGATGAAAAATCTTCACAACTAATAATGTCCGCCAACGTAGATGAAAAATCTTCACAACTAATAATGTCCACCAACGTAGATGAAAAATCTTCACAACTAATAATGTCCGCCAACGTAGATGAAAAATCTTCACAACTAATAATGTCCACCAACGTAGATGAAAAATCTTCACAACTAATAATGTCCACCATAATGTAATTCACCACAGTCAGTATATGATACTTTTAAATTTCTGCTGACTGAAGCACAGAAACTATTACTATCCAAGTTCATAATGTTCATAAATCCACAGTTGTTGAAGATACTAATGTTTCCATATTCTTGGCTGATTATTCTGCTGACAAAGCCTTTCACAAATGATTGTCTCTGGCTGGAAGTAGAAGAACTGTTTATCGCAAACAACAAATAATTGTCTCTGGCTGGAAGTAGAAGAACTGTTTATCATAAACAACAAATGATTGTATCTGGCTGGAAGTAGAAGAACTGTTTATCACAAACAATAAATGATTGTTTCTGGTAGGAACTAGAAGAACTGTTTATCACAAACAACAAATGATACCTGTCCTTTCTTTTCTGCGATGACTAAAGCTGCAAAGGATTTCTCAGATATGTGATGCTCCTCTAGCGCAGCAGGATCGGGATCAACCAATCTTCCCAATCAGTCAACAGGACTAACAGATGAGAACTCCATGTAAGTAATGAATAGAGTAAATTTCAAAACACAGATCAAATATTTATTGAATAAAAAAAATGAATAGTGGAAGGTTGAGATGAGGAACTGCAAACATGGAAGGATGATTTAACAAACAATACAAGATCTTCCTGGGCGCGTAGTCAGCGGCATGGGGAAGAAAACCCTGACAACAAGAAGCAAGTAACAACAACTACTTACAGTATAGTGATCTTCCAACACATCTCCCGAACACACAAATCTGTCCTGACATGGACAACACTCCTAACTCTACATATAAGTACAAGGTAAAAGAACATTGTCCTAAAGGACAATATGCTGAGCTAAAACTACTACATTACAAAAACTGCCTTGCAACTACTCCACCGGAAAAAATAACCACTCAGCAAAACATTCAACAAAAAATCGCCTCTAACAAAAGTTGCTCAAGCTTAAATATTAACTACAAGTTTACCTTGAACTTTTTCAAAATTTATTTCACGTGACGAATGTCTACTGACAATGGGTAATAAAGTGTCAAATTTAACTTTACGTAAAAAAAAACTTCCAAAGTTTAAATATTCTGTTACTAAATATAACTAGACAGCTCACAATGTCTCATGAAGCTAAGATGTCATAACTGACCGTGAGTAAAACATAAACATTCCAAGACCTAAATTTTCTATACTAAATTTAGTCTGTCTAGACATACTTTACAAAAAAATATTAATAATTCTCCTTTCATCTGGTTGTGTCGACCCAGACACTACACTCATTTGACACTTCACGACTTTCCTAACCATCACGTGAGATCTACAAATCGTAAACAACATAACCTTTAACTATCTATGTTATAATTAATTAATGGCTTTAACATGTATAAACTAAGTACTAGTTTTATCTTTGATTATTTCCCTTTAATAGTAGAAATTCTTCAGCGACAAGTGCAGTATAGAAATACTGCCACACAAAAGTAATCGTTACAACACGTAATCCTAAAGTAATATACATTCCCTATACTTCTGGCCACATTAAAAATCTTTACACGTTATCAGAACCCACATTTCAAAATGGGTTCAATACTACCATTTATATACCCCCCCCCCCAACGCATAGATGGTTAGAAGTGGTTACATGGTTACTAAAGTCGTTATCATCCACATCCAACAGAAGTCTGGAAAAAGGAGACAAGATAGTTTAGAAAATCAAGAAATCATCAAAGAGGTTTTAAATCCTGCAGACATTTTGAAAAGGTACACTAGGTATTTCAGAAAAGAGGAAATCAATAACCAGGATTCAAATTCAGCGGAAATTTGGAATAGGGAATCTAGGTTGTTTTTTGTTTTTGTTGTTGTTTTTTTCTTTTTTTTAAACAGGAAATCAATAAACAGGATCTAAATCCAGCGGAGGTTTGGAATAGGGAATCAATTTTTTTTTTAACGGGAAATCAGTAAATAGTATTCGAATCCAGCGGAAATGTGGAATAGGAAATCAAGGTACTTTTTAAGAAAACAGAAAATCATTAGACAGCCTTCGGGTCTCTTTCACAAGAACTAAAGGTGTTCGCTTTCGGTGCGGTCCTCGCAGTGAGGTTAAGCTTTCATAAATATGTTCATTTACTACAAGTAAAATTAAACAAAATTAAAATAAGTATATAAATACATTCGACTCCATGGTACTAATTTCCGAGATAAACCCATGAACTGTTTCAGACTCATCATCATCATCATCATCATCATCATCGCCGGCCACTCCCTTGAGAGCATAGGCCACGGATAATGGCTCCTCCGGTCATCCCTGTTCTTGGAATTGTTCTCTGCTTCCTTCCATGTGAATTCCTTGTGCACTGTCATAATTTCTCTTCTCCAAGTAAGTCTAGGTCTTGCACGTTTTCTATTTCCTTGAGGATTCCATGTCAGTGCCTGTCTTGCTATGCTCTTGCCGGGTTTCCTCAGAGTGTGGACAGTCCACCTCAATTTCCTAGACTTGATTTATCTCTCTCTCTGAACCTTAAGTGCCCAGGGCACATGGGGCTTCCGCAAGGGTTTTCCACAAATGCCTGCCCTATTGCTCAACATCCTCTCTGTTGTTCTTCTCCATGTCTCTTTTGGTCTACCCTTACTTCTGCTCCCCTGTGGTGTCCATCATAGTGCTATTTGTGGTAGTGAGTTGTTAGTCATTCGGAGCACATGTCCCAACCATCGCCAGCGTCTTTCCTCAATAATTGTTGTCAGTGGTTTAATCTGCATTTCTGCTAACAAGATGTTATTTCTTATGGTGTTTGGCCAAAATATTTTCCTAATTCTTCGTAAACATTTAGTCTGGAAAGAATTCAACTTGTTTTCTATGGTTTTGGTGATTTTCCAGCATTCACTTTCATAGAGTAGTACACTTAGAACATTACTCTTAAATATCCTGATTTTCATATTTATGCTTAGTTTTTTTGATTTCCATATAGTCTGCATCATTGCAAAAGCCTGGTTTGCTCTAGTAAGTCTGCTGTTGATGTCCTCTGTGCTGTCTCCATTTTCTACTACTCTGCTGCCAAGGTATACAAATTCGTTGACCTCCTCCACTAACTTGTTATCTACTCTGAGTACATTTCTGTTGTTCACATTTTGCTTCATTAACTTTGTCTTTCCTACATTGATCTTTAGTCCTATGTTGTTTGCATTCTGAGTTAGCTTGTTTATTTTATCTTGCATATCTTTGTGACTGCTTGATAATAGACAAATGTTGTCCGCAAAGTCATTGCACTGTGGAGACTTGATTTATAGGCTCATAGTTTCTTGTCCTACCCTTTTCCAGATCTCCTCGTTCCTTACTTTGTCCTGCCATTTTTAACTGTTTCAGACTCATATACGCCAAAACCAATCAACGTAATGGTCTTCTTCTTGTGTCTTTGAGCTGCCTATGGGGATATGATGTTAGTGCCTCTACCTTCCATGACCTTTCCGACATTCTAGAGAGTGATGTAGTCAGCATCTGGCCTGGCTATCTTTACCTCTCCGTCTCCAGAAGAAGTCAGGTACCAAATTCTACACTGGGACGCCTCCAGTAGCATCCGAACCATAGACTTTACCGTGAAAGGCATTCCATTTATCACTTCGCTATTCAGCTGCATTGGTGCAAAATAGGCAATGATATTTTTAAAAAATTCTTTATAGAACCGATACTCTTTATAGAATTCTTTCTAAAATTCTATTATAGAACCGATTCTCTTTATAGAATTCTGTTTAAAATTCTATTATAGAACCGGTCCCCTTTATAGAATTCTTTCTAAAATTATATTATAGAATCAATACTCTTTATAGAATTCTTTATAAAATTCTATTATAGTATCGACACCATAAGACATGACAGGAACTACAATCATGTCTCCGAGACATAGAGAAGCAAAGAATCGCGTGGTTCGGCCACTTAATGAGAATGACACACTCACAGCCAAGCCACGAGAGCCTTCAGCCAAAGAACTACAGGACACAGATCAAGAGGAAGACCCAGAAAGAGATGGATAGATGGTATCAGGAACGACGCCTGGGACGGTTGGGACACGTGTTCCGAATGACTGACGACTCACTACCAAAAAATAGCACTAAGATGGACACCACAGGGGAACAGAAGAAAGGGTAGACCAAAAGAGACATGGAAAAGAACAACAGAGAGGATGTTGATAAATAGAGGGCTCACCTGGGCAAGAGCGGGGAAAAAAAGGCAAAGGACAGGCGTTTGTGGAAAACTCTTGCGGAAGCCCCTTGTGCCTTGGGCACTTAATTAAGGTTCAGAGAAGGAGAGAGAGAGAGAGAGAGAGAGAGAGAGAGGGAGAGGGAGAGGAATGGTATCAGAAAGAAACTTTAATTATGGCATGACCGCCACTCAGACTACCAATTTGGCCCCCCCCCCCCAAAAAAAAACAAAGCACCAACTGCATCTCCCCCTCCATACTTCACGGTACAAGATTGAAAGAAAAAGCAAAGTAAAAATAAGTAAGTACCGACCCTCGAAGGTCTGTACTGCGCTACTCTGAGGTCCGAGTTTCTTCCTGTTGGCTGGTTCACCTAATGGTACCAACAGCATTGTCTTCCAGCTACCATATTTAACACAAAAAAAAACAAACTTGCTAACATTGGAAAATGAGCGGTTCCAGTGGAACGGAGTGAGTGAACTCATCTTCCACACCAGGTATGAGCTGAACACACACTTTTTTTTTTTTGGTGGGGGGGGGGGGAAGGGGGTAGGTGTGGGGGAGAGCATGCTTAGCAAATATACGAAGGGCTCTTAACAAAAGCAACGACCGACTCCATAAGAGGTTTGACACTGAACACAACCTGGGGCGATATTGAATATTACCCCGCTCTTGGAGAGAAGGAGTGGGGAAAGATATGAGGGCAGAAAGCGAAAATACACACGAGTTCGTGAACAAAAAACCCCATTTACATATCGCTCCGCCAGTGAATAGATTTACATCGTTCACAAAAGCTAGTCCAACCCAATGGGACGGCCGATGATTGCAGGAGAAATGTAACTCTGTAATGGCACTTATGTATACGTATTGCAGCGGGTAGAAGTAATGTGTGTGTATCGATATTTCTTTATGTAATGGATGGAAGTGCTGTGAAGGATTTGTGTAGAGGTGTTTTTTTTTCTCTGGCTATCTATCTATCTATCTATCTATCTATCTATCTATCTATCTATCTATCTATCTATCTATCTATCTATCTATCTATCTATCTATCTATCTATCTATCTATCTATCTATCTATCTATCTATCTATCCGTCCGTCCGTCTGTCCGTCTGTCTGTCTGTCTGTCTGTCTATCTATCTATCCGTCCGTCCGTCCATCCATCCATCCATCCATCCATCCGTCCATCCATCCATCCATCCATCCATCCATCCATCCATCCATCCATCCATCCATCCATCCATCCGTCCGTCTGTCTGTCTGTCTGTCAAACTTTCTTTCCTGCTATCTGCATATCTATCTTGTCTGTTCACATGTCTGCCTATCAGTTCGCCTCTCCATCACACTCTGTGTCCGTCAGTCCAAGTATCTCCCACACTCGTCTATCTCTTGAGCGATCTTTCTATCTCCAGTCTCAATGACAACGACCCTCTAAGAATCATTTTAAAATAAAAGAAATAACAAGAAACAGCCATATTTCACTGTATTGATAAAATCAAGTGAACGCTACAAAGCACTAATCATCATCATCATCATCAAGTGTCGTGCCGACTGGCGTTGGCTATTATGCTTCTCCAGAGTACACGATCCTTCATGCAGGCCATCAGCTCAGTTGCTGATCTCCTCTCACACCATCCCGTCAGACTGCCCAATATCATTTCTCTTGGTCTTCCTCTTAATCTTCTTCCTTCTACATTTTTCTGTTGTTATAATATTTTCAATGCCCCCTCTTCTCATTGCATGTCCTATGAAAGTACATTGTCTCTCTCTCATTTTTTTTGACAAGATTTTTTTGTCTCTCCAGCTCTTCTCATACATTCTTCATTAGTTATTTTTGCTGTCCAGGGGATTCGCAACATTCTTCTAATAAACCACATTTCTGCTGCTTCCAATGATTTTTGTGCAGACCTGCTTTTAGTACAGAGTAAAGTAAGTAAAGGTAAAGGTAACCCTGTCATGCCTTAGAGGCATATAGGGATATGGTGTTAGTGCTCATATACAGAGTACTAAACAATAATAAATTGTGAGCATGTTGTTATTACAGTGTATAATAGAGCATACCAACATCGCCGTGACACTTTCTACACCGCGGTCACGCCAAACGTGACACTGTGTCTTCCTTACGTTCATCTATCCTCAAGAATGACGTCACAGCACGTGTTTGATTGATTTCCGGTTTTTCACATTTGCTGTGATTCTGCCTCCATTTTGGTGGCACTTTGTGTAGTACCCGCTATTTAAAACAAGCAAAGCGTAGGTAACAAGCTGTAATCACTACCGCACTCAAAATAAAGAGCTACATGTTGGTATGGCTTCATGCAGTTAATTGTGACGCGGCCAGACAAAATTGCACTTCTGTCGGCGTGTTTGATGTATTAACTTTTGCAGATTAAAACCGAAATGAGCACAATAAATGCAGTCCAGCACGGAAATACATAGAAAGTGTAGATCGCATATAGAAATATGATTACGGTTATGTATAAAATGAAAAAAAAATAAGAATAAATATCAATAATGTAATGCAGCATGAAAAGAAGTCAAAATAGCCATGGACTTTAAATATAAATTTAAGTTTTAATATAAATGTTTTAAAGTAAAAAAAAAATTAATGACATGTGCTTTGTATTTCTTATACCCATATATAAAGGGTAAAAAATAAAAAGGCAAAATACCCATCTCAATGCCATTAACACAGATTGCGAATATGGTGTTAGGTCCAAGGCTATCGGCGCGTGAAAGTGTGATGTGGTCAGTGTTTACGCCTGGCTGCATTTACCTTCCCAGATTTCTTTGATACCCTATTTTTAGAGGCTGGGTCGACCCTGGGGTCTTTTTGGCGTTGTGGTACTAGAAAAAAAAAACCCCTCTGGTTGGACTTGAAGCCGGTAATGCAGGATTAGTACACCGTGCGCATATATTTATTTATTTACTATCACTCAGGTTTAGAACTACTCGCCATGTTATATTCATCATGAAATAAATATAGATGCTGCTCAATCTACGACAATTCGAAATACGATATTCCCGCTTCACGTTGTTGCGATAGCGAATGTATATTCAGTCAGTGGTCATCAAACAATGAGGGGAATTCAAAGTAGGACATCTATCGCTCTTCAGAAAGTAAAACAACTAAAGAATCTGTGGAGAGGAGCAGACAGAACCACAAAAATAAGATTTTTAAGGGCATGCACCTTTTCCATCGCAACATATGCCTGTGAGATATGGACACTTAACAAAACAACTGAGAAACGCATAAATGCCTTTGAATGTAAATGCTTCAAATACCATGGACACAAAAAAGAACAAATATACCTATGATACAAGAACTTGATATTGAAGAAGGCTGGCTAGTAAAGAGGATTAAAGAGAGAAAACTTAAATATTTTGGACACATTAAACGTCATGATAGCCTAGAGAAAACTGTCTTGGAAGGGTACATAATGGAAAAAAGAAAGAGAGGAAGACCAAGGCGATGATGGCTGCAAGACATCGTTGATGATCTACAAATGGATGCATCAGCAGCAGACCATCTAGCTCGCAACCAAGAGGCCTACAGGAGTGATGTTAGGGAGGTAAGGATCCACAAGAGACATGCAAATGAATGAATGAATGGTCTTCAAACTGTGAATTTTGTATGCGTTCTTTGCCTAGCAATCTTATTCTTTTCCGTCTTCTTGTTCATATCGTTCTTCTCCTTCTTCTTCTCCTTCTTTGAACATTCTCAAGTGATATCTTAGAAGAATGGGCTGTTCCGGACTGTTAATGTTTATGGCCATTATTCAATGTTTACTAGGTATTTGTTGTTTCTAGAGACGCCCCCCCCCCGTTCAAACTAATCAAGTAACGCATTTTGAACCAAGTTGCCACAAGCCAATCAAACTCCACCTAACAACATGATCTGCGATGCTTGCCAAACTTGTATTAACTTACTTATTTATCACATCATATTCGTACTCGACTTACACATTTTCAGTTTACGATGAATTCATCGGAACGTAAATCCACAGCAAATCGATGAGCGTCTGCACTGTTACATTGACATTATTAAACTGTGTAATATATTTTTAAAAGCGTATTTCTAATCTACCAAGCTGTCATCTGCAGGCGGAGAGGAATGGATTCATGAACTTTAATATTTAAGATGGGGGGGGGGGCGGGGCGAAGACTCTGACAGTTTAGCAGTCAGGGACCCATAACTGACATGCTGGAGCCAGGCTTGGTGAACCATAGCTGGTCAAGACCCTTCGCACCTCTCCATTGGTACCCTTAGTAACCGGCTTAGACTGGTTAACGGGGATGAGATTGTCAAAATCATCATGGTAGTGGATCTTGTTAAGGAACAATTGCACACACCCCCCCCCCTCTCCTCGCTTTTTAACTGGACTCAGAGACGTGAAAGAAAGAAAGAAAGAAAGAGAGAGAGAGAAAGAAAAAAGAAAGATCTAAATTATCACTCTATATCGGTTTTCTTTCTCTCACTCTAAAGAAAAAACATCGCCTAAAATTCATACACAACCAACTATTGCCAGTTTGCACGCTTGCTTGTTGCAGGCCTAATCAAGTGGCCAACCTGGCAGCTCGGGACTGAATTAAGCCGGGGACAAACTAGGGAAATCAGCAAAGCCTTTGTTTCGTCAAAGATGACGTTGATTCAATCTCATCTGAGCCAAACGTGGACCAAACTACGGGCCAAAATGAAAAACAGCCGATATTGAGTTTTATCCCCGCCCCCCCCCCACCCCCACCCTGTTGAGCGGCCATTTATATGGAGGCTAGGACAGGGTGACCTCATTTATTGCTGGCCAGGTGGTTGTAATGAATTCTGAAATGAAGGAATTATCCGTTCTGGCTCGGTTTTTGGCCAGGCCTTTCTCCTTCTCATGGCTTGTGAGAATAGATTGTCACCATGTTTTATACATGCAGGTCAGAATCTCTTATACTGAGTCCGTACTGATCATTGATTAGATGCTACCAGAGCACAATAATGAGAGGTCCATAATAATAATTTCCATAATAAAAAATAAGTCCACGATAATAATATGTCCACAATAATAATACGTTCACAATAATAGTAAGTCCACAATAATAATAACAACTTCACAATAATCATATGTCTATAATAATACCATAGTAATAACCTGTCCTGTCCATTTATCATGGACCAGCTTAAATCCACGTTTATAGCACTACCAAAGAAACCAGTTGCAAAGGAATATGAGGACCACAGGACTATCAGCCTCTCATGTCACATAATGAAGCTACTTCTGAGAATTATTATGAGAAGAACAAGGAAAAAGATAAAAATGGAATTAGCAGATGAACAGTTTGGATTTGTTGAAGGAAAAGGAACACACAATGCCATTTATGCTTTACGAACACTGACAGAAAGAGCTTTAGAAGTACAGAAAGATCTCTACTTATGCTTCATTGATTACACCAAGGCATTTGACAAGGTGAATGAATGAATGAATGAATGAATGAATGAATGAATGAATAATCTTTATTTTTCAAGGGTAAAGAATTGGGCACGCAGGCCAGTCTTACATTCTGCCCTTCATACATGAAACATAATGAAGTTATTTAAAAGCTTGAAAACATCAATATACACTGTAAAGACCTGAGGATTATAAAACATCTATGCTGGCTGCAGTAAGCAGTGTTTCGAGTTGAAAACAAAACTGGAAAATATCAACCAATAAAACAAGGGGTGCGACAAGGATGTGTACTATCTCTAGACACTTTTTATCTGTACAGTGAGAATATTCTAAGAACGATCATTACAGAATCATGTATAAAAGTAGAAGGATACAATATTAACAACCTTCGGTATGCTGACGACACAGTACTGATAGCTGAGAACAAACAGGACCTGCAAAATCTCTTGGATAAAGTCGCTAAAAGAAGTGAACAGAAAGGCCTTATTTTAAACATAAAAAGACAGAGATTAATAGTTATATCTAAGAAACAGAATCCGCCAGCATGCAGTATTAAATTAAACGGAACTATTCTAAAGCAGGTGCAGAAATTCAAATACCTTGGAGCAGTAATAACTTCAGATTGAACATGCAAAACAGAAATTAAGAACAGAATAGGACAAACAAAGACTGCTTTTCAAAGAATGAGAAACATTTGCAACACATCCTTATCAATGAATGTTAGAAAACGAGTCATAAAATGCTATATTAATCTTGTTATATGGAAGTGAATCATGGACAATAGGCAGGTCTGCATAAAAATCATTGGAAGCAGCAAAAATATGGTTTATTAGAAAAATGTTGCGAACTCCCTGGACAGCAAAAAATAACTAATGGAGAAAGAATGTATGAGAAGAGCTGGAGAGACAAAAAAAATCTTGTCAAAAAGATAAGAGAGAGACACTGTACTGTTGTGTACACAGGAACAAAGAAGGGCCTACTCTAGACATTGTACTGTTGTGTACACAGGAACAAAGAAGGACCTAATCAAGACATTGTACTGTAGTGTAAACAGAAACAAAGAAGGACCTAATCTAGACATTGTACTATAGTGTACACAGAAACAAGGAAGGATATAATAATGATGGAGCTTATGGTCCCATATGAAGCCAAGATAGAGGAGCACCAGACGTTTAAGAGAGAAAGAGAAGTACAACGATCTGGCCAAGTGTTTAAAACAAAAGGGAAGTGCAGGAATGAACGAACGAACGAACATACTTTATTTTCAAAGCGTTAAGATTTGGGCACGCAGGCCCGTCTAACATTCTGCCCTTCATCATACAGCTTTCACTTAGTCACAGTCATTCATCATTTGTTAATGAGCATTAATATTCATGAAGACACAATTAAATGATTACCATAAATAAATAATAAACTTATTTCTTGTCCATACACTCCACACTCTGATTTATGCAACAGCATGAAATAAACTTGCATTCTTACATTCATTCAAAACTAACAAATTTATAGAAAAGCTGTTAAAAATTAGAAGAACCAAGCCATACTTTAAACTACTTTAGACTACGCTTAGGGAAGCATATAGTCCACATCAAACAGATGTTGACAAAGTTTGAAGTTATAAGAACAAATATTACTTGTAAGTTTTACATAAGTTGGTAGGGTATTCAAAAGGTGGGCAGCTGAGTAAGAGAAGCTTTTTTCAAAGATGTCAAACCTTGGTTTTGGGGGAATACAATTGCTACAATTGAGAATTGGGAGAATGCAATTGTTACAATTGAGAATACATTTGAGAATACAATTGCAGTAGAGTAAAGGCTACGGTGGTAACTGTAGAAGTAGGTGTGGGAGGTTTTGCAGAAGCATCAGTTTACTAGCTATGTAAGCCACCAGGCGTAAAGGAACTGAAGAGCTTTACAGAAACAGCGGAAAAGGCTTCATAGTGGGCGTGGAGCATGCGCAATAGGCAATTATTAAAAACTTAAACAGCTTTAATTTGTTGCTTATGACACCGTTCCCGTGTGGCATAGTAGCTAAGATGCATTTCAAAGATTCTATGTCACACGGGGGGGGGGGGGGGGGGTTGGTGCTTCAGTCCGAAAACTGAAAAAATTAATTTAAAAAATCAATAACTTATAGACCTCTGTGAGTCATGACCAAGATGTTCCCGCCCTGCTCCCAAATGTTATAAGTTTAAAGAGCCGAAGCAGTTGCCGGAAGGGGGTGGTAGTTCTTCTGATGATCTAAGGAGTTGTGTAGTTGTTTCGCTCTTTATAATAAACAGTTTCCTGTATCCTGTCGTCATATTCTGTGCAGGAAAGGTTAAGTTATTACGTCATCGCGGCGTCTAGGGGATGTAGTCCTTGTGTCCATATTTTCATTGACCTGTGGACACGCTAGAGGGTGATGTGGTCAGCGTCCAGCCTGGCCGGATTTCCTTCCAGTTCCAGAAAAAAAAGCCAGGTACATATTTCTGCAGCTGAGTAACCCAAGTGTCTCAGGCCCGGATTCGAACCACAGAGCTAAGCCATGAGAGGCGAGTGTATTAACCGCTTCGCCACGCAAACGCTCTCAAAGTGTGCGGGCTGTGCGTTCAGTACGTGCTCTCGAAAGCGAACCCACCCCCCCCCCCCCAAAAAAAAAAAAGAAACAACAACAAAACTGTAGACTTCATCGTGATTCCAACCGCTGTCTTTCTGAGTGAGAAACTTGCATTTCAAAGCCCTCGACCACCCCAGCCTCACAAAGTCCTGTTCAAAATCTGACAGCTATCTGAAGTTAAATTAACTGTTCAGAATAGAAGAAGAAAAGTGAAAAGGCGAAAAAAAAATGGTAGGATGAAGAAAAGTGAAAGCATGAGGAAAAGTGAAAAGAGGAAGAAAAAAGTGAAAAGATGAAAAAAAGTGAAAAGATGAAAAAAAAAAAAAGTGAAAAGATGGGGAAAAAAGTGAAAAGATGAGGAAAAACAAGAAGATGAACAAAAGTGACAAAAATGAAGAAAAGTGAAGAGACGAAAAAAAATATGAAAAAATGAAGAACAGTAAAAAAGATGAGGAAAAACAGAGAAAAGCTGAAGGAAAAGAAGGCTGTTAAAATGCAAGGCGCCAAGAATATTTCAGAAACAAGTCATTCATCTGAATTCATCAATGTTGTCATCAAGACAAATGACGGCATCCTTCCATCGATCATCAAAAAAAAAAAAAAAAACAGGTCTTTCCTTTTGGAAGATCAAAACTTAGTTTTCAGAATTCCCTGTTTACCAGATGATACCCCGCTGACCAAGATGGCGTATAAACATCACTTAAATTATGAAAACCAGTACGTTTTATCACTTTAAAAAAAACTGATATTTCTAGTACGCTTTCCTTTTCTTGTTCATGTTCCCAGCCAAAGGCCAATAACTTCATGTTTGATAACAAGTATTGCTGTTATCAGCAGAACTAAACCGGTTGTAAAAACTGGGTTTCAAGATACGGGCACTTCATCTTGCCCGGTGAAAATTTAATTTGTAACCCAGGAAAATTAAACGCAGGGAAACCGGTGCTCAAATATTTGTACTTGAGAACGATGCTAGATTTTCGGACTAGACTTTTTCGACAATGAAATATGAGATGCTATATTGTGCAAACTTGTCGAGTGTGAATGGTTTTGTACATTCTTGGATTGCAGGAAGATTAGATGAGCTGGGGGGAACAGGACGTTTGGTGGGAGAGGGGGTAGAGGGTGGTGAGGAGATGGATAGTTATGATGTTTTATGTGCTGTAAAGAGATTTGTGGAGGGAGCCACTACTGCTGCGTGCCGGGTGTTTCGGAGAGAATGTTGGTTCGTTCTAGGTATGGTGTTGGCATGTCCTAGGTGCTTTTGTGAAGATGTTTGTAAGTCCTGCGGTGCCTCATGATGATGCTGGTGTTCTGTGTAAAGCATTAAGATTTTTGGTATGTCTTAGATGCTTGATGATGATGCTGGTATGTCCTACATGCTTGATGATGATGGTGTTGTTCGCATTTCCTACACGCTTCATGATGATGATTGTATGTCCTACATGCGTCATGATGATGATTTTCGCATGTCCTACATGCTTGATATGATGACTGTATGTCCTACAGCTTCATGATGATGATGTTCGCATGTCCTATACGCTTCATGATGATTATTGTATGTCCTACATGCTTGATGATGATGTTCGTATGTCCTACGTGCTTCATAATGATGTTGATAAGTCCTAGATGCTACATGATGATGTTGGTATGTCCTACGTGTTGTATGAGAATGTTGATATATCCTAGGTATGGTATGAGAATGTTGGTATGTCCTAGGTGTTGTATGAGAATATTGATATTTCCTAGGTGCTGCATGAAAATGTTAGTATGTACTAGGTGTTGTATGAGAATGTTGGTATGTCTTGGCGCCGTATGAGAATGTTGGTATATATTCTAGGTGCTGTATGAGAATATTGGTATGTCTATATGAGAATACGGGTATGTCCTAGGTGCAGAATGAGAATGTTGGTATGTCTTGGTGCTGTATGAGAATGTTGTTATATCCTAGGTGCTGTATGAGAATGTTGTTATATCCTAGGTGCTGTATGAGAATGTTGTTATATCCTAGGTGCTGTATGAGAATGTTGGTATGTCTTGGTGCTGTATGAGAATGTTGTTATATCCTAGGTGCTGTATGAGAATGTTGTTATATCCTAGGTTCTGTGTGAGAATGCTGGTATGTACTAGGTGTGTTATGAGAATTTTGGTATGTCCTAGGTTGTGTATGAGAACGCTGGTATGTTCTAGATGTTTGATGATTACGGTGGTGTGTTCTAAGTACAACATTGTCTTCTGCTTCTTCTTCTTCTTCTTCTTCGTTCGCTTCTACCACCAAAACCGCACTGTGATCTTACTGAATTTACGCCTGTGGTCCTCGTTAGGTCCCGTGGTCTCCTGTGTGGTCCCCGAAAGGACCACACGAGATCCCCGAGAGGACCACAAGGGGTTCAGAGTATCACAGGGCTTTATCCTGTATTCTTGGTGGGTCTCAGAAGCGGGATTGCGTGACACCGTGGTTTTCGTTGCACCAGTTTAGTCTAAGGTTGGACTTTCTCACCGGAAGACCTCGACGTGTTTAGGATATCAGTGCATCCCCGCTGGGTGAGAGGTGGTAGCCTACCCAGGCCAGAGTTGGACCTTCTCACCGGAAAACCTCGACGTGTTTTGAGATACCCGTGTATCCCCGCCGGGTGAGAGGTGGTTGCCTATCTAGACTTCCCTGGTCCAATGTCTCCGACTTCAGCATTTTACGGTCGTGGCCGCTACCCTTCCTAGTTGTGACCAAGATGAAGCTTTTGTCCAGGAGGACGAATCCTCGCCACTAGTGACTTCCACCCCTGGGTTGAGCTGGTTTAGGCATATTATCCCAGTATGGGCGTGTTTGGGATGTGACCGACATCTAGAGCAGAGGTACTGTGACATGTATAGCCTTCAAGATTCACCCCTGGTGTGAGCCGGTTTAGGCAAAATTCACCAGTATGGGTGTATATCAGGCGTGACCGACCTCTAGAGCGGAGGTGGCATGACATGTCTAGCCATCAAGTTCCACCCCTGGTGTGTGCAGGTTTAGGCATATTTCACCAGTGTAGGTGTATTTCGGACGTGGCCGGCCTCTAGAGCAGAGGTGCCGTGGTATGTATAGCTCTCATAGCGATACTACTGGACATACCGATTAAACTTCACTTTATCCTTTCCACCACCTTTTCCCATCGGCACCGCGCAGCAACCTTTATTTCTTTTCCGCATTTTCTTCCTTCACCGGGAGGAGCTTTACTTGCAGTGTCTTAACCTCTGGGATAAGCCGGTTCATGCATTTCACCCGATATGACTGCACTCAGGACGTGGCCGACCTCCAGACCAGAGGTGCCGTGATTTGACTGTTTGCTTCGCTTTATCCTTTCTACCACCTTTTCCGCAGTGATGCTGCGCGGCAACCTCATTTGCACCTTTCTTCACTGGCCGGGAGGAGCACCTCTCCACGCACGGCAGCTGAAGAATCTCGCCAACAGCGGCAGATGAGCTACCAAAAGTGCCACTCATCTACCCTAAGTAACTGGTTTTCAGGCGCCAGATATTCGCCCTCGCCCCTTCTCTTGTCAGTTTAAACAGTTCTGCCAAGGGAAGGCCAGGAGCTGGACTTGACTCCCAGAGGCTGTTTGAGACGCAGTAACAGTCCTTAGAACCAGTACAACATTGTGACTTTAATATTTTCTAGATGCTTCATGATGATGATGGCATATTCTAGATGTTATATGGGAATGTTGGTATGTTCTAGTTGTTCTATGGCAATGTTGGTATGTTCTAGTTGTTGTTTGGGAATGTTGATATGTTCTGTTTGGTGCATGGGAACGTTGGCATGTTCTATGGAAAAGTTGGTATGCTCTAGTTGTTGTATGTGAATGTTGGTATGTTTTTGTTGTTGTATGGGAATGTTGATATGTTCTAGTTGTTGTGTTGTATGGGAATGTTGATATTTTCTAGTTATTGTATGTGAATGTTGATATGTTTTAGTTATTGTGTGGGAATATTGATATGTTCAGGTTGTCGTATGGGAATATTGATATCTCACTGTATGGGAATGTTGATATGTTCTGGTTGTCGTATGGGAATTTTGATATCTTCTAGTTGTTGTATGGGAATGTTAATATGTTCTAGTTGTTGTATGGGAATGTTGATAAACATTAGTGATGAAATAAGATGTTGAAGCGTCTTAAACGTTGTTGGGTTATTATATAAAGTTATGCTTATATTTCTCAGTTGCCCAATAAAGATGTCGACAGTCGTATATGCTAGGGTATAATGTTGGTGTGACTCGGATTCTGGAAGTGCTATAAACTGAAGTGGAAGAATTATGATTAAAAGCAGCGCATGGAATCATATGGTAGTACTGCACATGATCTGAGAATACGAAGTTAAAACAGTCGAGAAGTGAACAAACAACATATACAAACAAAGCCAAAACAGCTACAAGAACTTGTTAACCTTTCTCACATTTTGTTTGTATTCCGATTTATAATCTAAAACTGGGAAGCCAAAACTCTGCCAAACAGACATTTTTCCAGGAGCCAAAGTTTGTGGGAAGTCCCGAATAGGGTAATCTCCCATCTTCTGTGCCCGGAGTTAGTTATCTAATTTGTCTCCTGGCTGGTTACAGTAATGGCTGTCTCAAATGGTCCCCTGTTTTTCTGATGGTAATGTAGCGAATATTAAAACAACAACAACAACAAAAAAATACAGTTGTTGTTGCATTTGACTGTACAAAAGTAAGGCTTCCTTTTCTATCTATCTATATATATATATATATATATATATATTATATATATATATATATAAACCTCAGTCCTAAATTTAACGATAAAAATAACCATAATCTTAATCCTCTTAACTATAATTTTAATATTAACCATCTGCAACCCAAATGTAACCTTAATTTCTAAAAACGCAAAGCCAAGAACTGGGTTTGTATTTAAACCTAACTATAACTTTATATAAAGCCTTACTTTGAACAGTAAAAAGACAGAGATTATGGTTATATCTAAGAAACAGAATTCACTAAATAGCAGTATAAAATTAAATTAAGCTACTCTAAACCAGGTGCAGACATTCAAATACTTTAGAGCAGTAGTACCTTAAAATAGGAAATGCAGAACAGAAATTAAAACCAGAATAGGCCAAGCAAAGACTGCATTTCAGAGAATGAGAAACATATTATTCACCACATTCTCAGCAATGAATATTAAAAAACGAGTCCTAACATGCTATATTGAACCTATCTTGTTATATGGAAGTGAATCATGGACAATAGGCAAGTCTGCACAAAAATCATTGGAAGCAGCAGAAATGTGGTTTATTAGAAGAATATTGCGAATCCCCTGGACAGCAAAAATAACTAATGAAGAATGTAGGAGAAGAGCTGGAGAGACAAAAAAAATCTTGTAAAAAAATAAGAGAAAGACAATGTACTTTCATAGGACATGCAATGAGAAGAGGGGGCATTGAAAATATGATAACAACAGGAAAAATAGAAGGAAGAAGATCAAGAGGAAGACCAAGAGAAATGATACTGGACAGTCTGACGGGATAGTGTGAGAGGAGATAACCAATTGAGCTATAATGGCCTGAATCAAGGATCGTGTACCCTGGAGAAGCATAATAGCCAACGCCACTCGGCACGGCACCTGATGATGACATATCTTTATATAATCTGATTCTAATTTATAGAAAAGCAATTCCTAAACTGAGAGGCCTCAAGAAATCTGACAGTGAGGCAAGGAAGATGCAAACGAATGAGTGAATTCCAAGAACTTGGTTTGAATTTTAAACCTAACATAGACTATAACTTTACAGAATCGAACATTAACCACGAAACAGCAGAATAAGGATGATATTGTAGATGAGATAAGAAGGTAAAAGGTAAAAGATAAAATTCCCGTTTCCATGCCATTAAGGCATATTAGGGAATAAGGTGTTAGGCCTTCATTTTCCAAAACCTTCGACACATCAGTCGGCACGGCACATGATGATGATGATGAGATGAGATAGCCAAGCTGAATTGGATAATGGTTAGCGAGTTCTTATGTCAGTTTTTGGTTAGAAATCATAGTTGATCAAGACCCTGTGGTGTCCCTGGTCCTGGACTGTAATCTGGTGGGTGAATATGGGTCAGACTGCATGATAAACCCAGTCTTATCCAAAAAATATAAACCATCACAAAGGCGAGTGTCGGGGACAGAAATCCCCAGATATAGCAGCCCAGTTATAAATCTTGACATATTGTAACCACCAGTGTTTTCAGGACGAACAAACAAACAAAACAAAGTAGAAGAAATAAATAAAGAAACAAACAAAACAAAGAAAATAAATAAAGAAAGAAAATAAGAAACAAAACAAAGAAAAGAAATAAAAAAAGAAAATAAAAAACAAAACAAAGAAGAAGAAATAAATAAAGAAAATAAGAAACAAAACAAAGAAAAGCAATAAATAAAGAAAATAAGAAACAAAAGAAAGAGGAAAAAATAAATAAAGAAAATAAGAAACAAAACAAAGAAAAGAAATAAATAAAGAAAATAAGAAACAAAACAAAGAAAAGAAATAAATAAAGAAAATAAGAAACAAAACAAAGAGGAAAAAATAAATAAAGAAAATAAGAAACGAAACAAAGAAAAGAAATAAATAAAGAAAATAAGAAACAAAACAAAGAGGAAAAAATAAAGAAAGAAAATAAGAAACAAAACAAAGAAAAGAAATAAATAAAGAAAATAAGAAACAAAACAAAGAAAAGAAATAAATAAAGAAAATAAGAAACAAAGCAAAGAAAAGAAATAAATAAACAAACAAACAAACAAAACAAAGAAAAAGAAAAAAGTAAAGAAACAAACAAAACAAAGAAAAATAAAGAAAGAAAACAAAGAAATATAAATAAATAGAGAAACAAACAAACAAAACAAAGAAAAAGAAATAAAGAAACAAGCAAACAAAACAAGGAAAAAGAAAGAAAAAAATAATAAATGAAAGAAAGAAAGAACATAACAATCATCATCGTTTCATAAGAGAAAAGTTTAGAATTACCTGGAAATATCACATGGAAAGAAAAAATATATATATTGTACCACTAATGTTTCTCGTATTACAAATATTTTATTTTATAAAATAATTTTACAATACATAAATGTTTATAGGCTTGCTCGTATCCCGAATTCTCGTAACACGAGTCCCTCCTGTAATTCGAGGTATTGCCGTATATACAGCAAATTCTCGTTTTTGTCACAGCCTGGGTCAATTCTTACATAAATCCGAATTCGTCAGTTTTTGGAATTAACTCCACGTTTCGGAAAGAGCGACATCGACGAATGCCAGCAAAGCTCTAGTAGACGGTCCCAGATTTATGGGGGCCAAGGGAAGACACGAATCTAATCAGATATAAGGGGCTTTTAGTATAAGTCAGCCGGTGCGAGAAGAGATCACTTTGTGTAGTTGTGGTAGTTATGTTGGGGGTATTGATATTTAGGGCTCTTTGTGTGGTGGCGATATTGGCTTTTTTCTTCTGTCTTCTTGTACAGAGGAAACGAGGCTTTCGTACCGTAAAGTAATAAATAAAAAAACAAATAATACAAAGAAAAAGAAAAAGAAAGAAATAAAGAAATAAAACAAAGAAATATAAATAAATAAGAAATATTTACAGTTTTGTAGGATTAGACCTCGAAAAAATAATAGACAAAGCACTTTAGTGAGACGCGAGAGAAAGAAAAATCACAAGAGAATTACCTGGGATTCGAACCACGGACTCTGGCAGGTCCATCAGGTTTCAATATGTAACATGAGAAGTCAACATCATACGATACCCTGCTTAATTACCTTTCATTCACTCATTCATTTGCATATCCCTTGCGGAACTTTGCCTCCCAAACAGCTCTCCTGTAGGCCTCTCGGTTGTGAGCAAGATCCATTTGCAGATCCATTTGCAGATCATCAACGATGTCTTGCAGCCATCTTCGCCTTGGTCTTCCTCTCTTTCTTTTTCCCATTATGTACCCTTCCAAGACGGTCTTCTCTAGATTATCATGACGCTTAATGTGTCCAAAATATTTTAAGTTTTCTCTTTTTAATCCTCTTTACTAGCCAGCCTTCTTCAATATTAAGTTCTTGTAGTATGGATACATCTGTTCTTTTTTATTATCTTAATAATTTAAATTACCTTGCATTGCGTTAATATTGTTCATCCAACTGCTTTTTTCCGTTATTGAAGATTCACTGAAGTACTTTGCATTGCATTAATCTTATTCATCCATTATGATGACACCTGTCTTGATGTCAGTGCTGTCGTGGCGTATAGTGAGATTAAAATGCTGTGTCCTGTAAATCCAGACTTGGTGGTTTGTACTGCATGTCACTGTATTGTTGTGTTGGTCGAATGCTTGAGGATTTAAGCATAGTTACCATACAGTATACCAAGGAGGGGAGAACCTGGCTTGGCTGTCATGATGATAAGATTGGCCTCGAAAGTGCGGTAGCACATTGCCAAGGATTGTTTGTCTGTAACCATCTTGAGAAAATATTCCTCCCACTAATTATAAATGTAAACTTGCACCAAAACAACCTTTACGGAGATGGGCCGGAAAACTGAAATATAGGGAAGGCTGTAGGGGGTGGGGTCCCCGCAAGTAACTTTGCGCCACCCCACAAAATTCCTTCTAAGGGCCCTGGTTATGTGTAAATGGATTTTGAACAATGATTTTTTGGCGCTTTTATTTTCTTAACAAAAGTTGGAAATCCTATTTTCTCAAACGAAGAAGGTGAAAGTTGGGGGAAAAAATCCTATTTTTTTCCAGAAAATCCTACATGAATCCAGGACCAGTGATGGTGGGATGGCAGTAATTAAAGAAAGCAAAAACTAAGAATTCTATGAAAGTTTACAAAACTTACTAATATTTCGGCAGAACACCTTCTTCGGAGACAACAAAGGCTAAGCAAGAAGCTACTCCAGAAATGTCACTTGTCTCTTTAGCGTTAGGTACTAGCTCATTCTTCATGAACCCTGGTTCATTGTTAGGCCCTGACTCATTCTTTAGTGTTAGGCATTGGTTCATTCTTTAGTGTTAGGACATGGCTCATTCTTTAATATTAGGCACTGGTTAATCTTTAGTGTTAGGCACTGGTTCATTCTTTAGTTTTAGGCACTGGTTCATTCTTTAGTGTTAGGCCGTGGCTCATTCTTTAGTGTTAGGCACTGGTTCATCTTTAGTGTTAGGCACTGGTTCATTATTTAGCGTTAGGCACTGGTTCATTCTTTAGCGTTAGGCCCTGGCTCATTTTTTAGCGTTAGGCACTAGCTCATTCTTTAGCGTTAGGCACTGACTCATTCTTTAGCGTTAGGCACTGGCTCATTCTTTAGCGTTAGGCCCTGGTTCATACTCAGGATTAAATAAAGCCAAACGTTTAAAAACAGTAAGTTTCGGTTATAATAAATTTCTTCTTCTTCTTCTTCATCTTCTTCTTCTTCTCCCTGGAACTGCGTACACGATGTTATTTACAGCTGAGGCTGTGAGAAGTGATGAGGCACTGCATCGTGTCGGATTGGGAGTGTGTTACGCAG
Source organism: Achatina immaculata (assembly GCA_009760885.1). Lineage (NCBI taxonomy): Eukaryota > Metazoa > Mollusca > Gastropoda > Stylommatophora > Achatinidae > Lissachatina > Lissachatina immaculata. The sequence goes on from CM019710.1 coordinate 5,274,295, forward strand.
TCCCGTTTCTTTTTTCTTTCAGTTCCTACCTGGAGCTAACGAGCAGGAAGTGTGTAATACTTCTTTAGCAGACTCCACCACCATGGGGACTGTGGCGATCCCTGTACCCCCGTTAGCCAGGGTAGGGCTGTTACTAGGGAGTACCAACAGAGAGGTTGGGCAGGGTCTTGATCGACTTTGATTGGTCAACCCTGACGCTAGCATTTCAGATATGGACCGCTGACTACAAAAAAAAAACCGGCTTTCATTCCCTCACCACTCCCCCCCCCCCCCCCAATCAACCCCCACATCTCTCCAGGTCAAGTCTTTAACAAGATGTACTGCAGATCTGCCATCTAAGTTTAGCTGTTGCACGCTTTTTAATGTAAAAGTGTTTACAGTACCTGGTACTTGGCAGTCGCTTGGAGTACTTTCCCTTTTTATCAACCCAGAGGACTGGAAATTCAGAAAAAAGGGGAGATAAAAATGAAAAAGTCTTTGCAGGGTTGGCAACTCTTGCATCGATCAAGGGAGGCTATCATTGTTGCAAATTGGCCCGTAAAGAAAATGGACTGTGGCGATATTTCACCATTAAACCTGTGGGGCCGAGAGCCATCAACGTTAAGGCACTTAGACGTGGCTGGGCATTAAACCTTTCTTCGGCCCTCTCTCTCTCTCTCTTTCTCTTCATCTCTTCATCCAGTTCTTTTACTATGTTTCTTGTTCTCTCCCCTCCAAGGAAGGGAGGTTACTTTTCATCACGCAAGAGTTATGGTTCCTTGATAATTGCTATTTTTAAATTGTGTCACCGTTATACGCTCTAGTGAACATTAAATCTACTTAACTCGTTTGGGACTCACTGTCTGTCTCTGTCTCTCCCTGTCTCTCTGTTTTTCTCTGTTTCTCTCTATCTCTGTCTCTGTCTCTCTGTTTTTCTCTGTCTCTGTCTCTCTGTTTTTCTCTGTTTCTCTCTATCTCTGTCTCTGTCTGTTTTTCTCTGCCTCTCTCCCTGTCTCTGTCTCTCTCTGTCTCTCTGTCTCTTTCTCTCTGTCACTCTCTGAGATTCTCTGTCTCTTTCTCTCTGTCTCCCTCTGAGTATCTCTTTGTCTCTGTCTCTTTCTGTCTCTCTGTCTCTGTCTCTTTGTCTCTGTCTCTCTGTGTCTCTGTGTCTCTCCTGTGTCTCTCTCTGAGTCTCTCTCTGTCTCTCTCCTTCTTGTCGTTCACCTCAGTCATTTCTAACTTCTGAATAAACCTGACTCCACTTCGTTTACCTCTTATTAGATTAGATCTGAGTTTCTTGTGTTGTTGATCGTTTGTTGATGATTGCTGTTGATTGTTAGTTGTTGAGAGGGGTACAGAAGAACTCGTCCTGGATGCTCGTTTTGTTCTGCTTTAATTAAAAACGAATGGACTAACTCGTCACAGATTTCTTTCGTGTCATCATTCGTTCTGAAACATCGAACTCTCACAGAAAACGTGAACGTGCAGCTCTCCTCTTATGGGAAAGCGACGAATGTTTTTTTTTTTTTTTGGGGGGGGGGGGGGAGGGGTGGGTGAGTGTGGGGGGGGGGGGAACGGACCCATAAGAATTGAGCAATTTACTTCAGTAAACACAACAAATATTTCGACAAAATGTATATACCATGGCACTGAACAAATTCAAAAGAAGATTGAAAAATAAAACTTGAGAAACTCTCATGTTCTTAGGAAGACCTCCTGCTGACAGCTGGATTCACGGAGGCAACTCCCGACTCCCTGTCCGGAAAGCTGAGCATAGGAAACTGAACGCAGAGGTAGGTAACATCCATTAATTAGCATGTTCCCTTGAGGTACTTTACTTGACTAACGGTTCTCTTGAAGGTCTCTTGCTCCTCACCTAACGGCTCTCTTGGAGGTATCTTGCTCTTTCTTAACGGCTCTCTCGAAGGCCTCTTTCTCTGTCTCTGTCTCTCTGTTTTTCTCTGTTTCTCTCTATCTCTGTCTCTGTCTGTTTTTCTCTGCCTCTCTCCCTGTCTCTGTCTCTCTCTGTCTCTCTGTCTCTTTCTCTCTGTCACTCTCTGAGATTCTCTGTCTCTTTCTCTCTGTCTCCCTCTGAGTATCTCTTTGTCTCTGTCTCTTTCTGTCTCTCTGTCTCTGTCTCTTTGTCTCTGTCTCTCTGTGTCTCTGTGTCTCTCCTGTGTCTCTCTCTGAGTCTCTCTCTGTCTCTCTCCTTCTTGTCGTTCACCTCAGTCATTTCTAACTTCTGAATAAACCTGACTCCACTTCGTTTACCTCTTATTAGATTAGATCTGAGTTTCTTGTGTTGTTGATCGTTTGTTGATGATTGCTGTTGATTGTTAGTTGTTGAGAGGGGTACAGAAGAACTCGTCCTGGATGCTCGTTTTGTTCTGCTTTAATTAAAAACGAATGGACTAACTCGTCACAGATTTCTTTCGTGTCATCATTCGTTCTGAAACATCGAACTCTCACAGAAAACGTGAACGTGCAGCTCTCCTCTTATGGGAAAGCGACGAATGTTTTTTTTTTTTTTTGGGGGGGGGGGGGGAGGGGTGGGTGAGTGTGGGGGGGGGGGGAACGGACCCATAAGAATTGAGCAATTTACTTCAGTAAACACAACAAATATTTCGACAAAATGTATATACCATGGCACTGAACAAATTCAAAAGAAGATTGAAAAATAAAACTTGAGAAACTCTCATGTTCTTAGGAAGACCTCCTGCTGACAGCTGGATTCACGGAGGCAACTCCCGACTCCCTGTCCGGAAAGCTGAGCATAGGAAACTGAACGCAGAGGTAGGTAACATCCATTAATTAGCATGTTCCCTTGAGGTACTTTACTTGACTAACGGTTCTCTTGAAGGTCTCTTGCTCCTCACCTAACGGCTCTCTTGGAGGTATCTTGCTCTTTCTTAACGGCTCTCTCGAAGGCCTCTTTCTCCCTCTCTCGAAGGCCTCTTTCTCTTCCCTAATAGTTCTCTTGAAGGTCTCTTCTTCCTCCCTAATAGCTCTCTTGAAGACCGCTTGATCCTCCCTCTCTCGAAGGCCTCTTTCTTCTCCTTAATAGGTCTCTTGAAGGTCTCTTCCTCCTCCCTAATAGCTCTCTTGAAGGCCTCTTGATTCTTCCACTCTCGAAGGCCTCTTTCTCCTTCCTAATAGGTCTCTTGAAGGCTCTTTCTTCTCCCTAATAGGTCTCTTGAAGGCCTTTTTCTCCTCCCTAATAGCTCTCTTGAAGGCCTCTTTCTCCTCCCTAATAGGTCTCTTGAAGGCCTCTTGCTCCTTCCTAATAGGTCTCTTGAAGGCCTCTTCCTCCTCCCTCTCTTGAAGTTCTCTTCCTCATCCCTAATAGGTCTCTTGAAGGCCTCTTTCTCCTCCCTAATAGCTCTCTTAAAGGCTTCTTGCTCCTCCCTCTCTTGAAGTCCTCTTTCTCCTCCCGTTAGCTCTCTTGAATGCCTCTTTCTCCTCTCTAACAGCCATCTTGAAGGCCTCTTCCTCCTCCCTAGTTGGTCTATTGAAGTCCTCTTTCTCCTCCCTAATAGCTCTCTTGAAGACCTCTTGATCATCCCTAATAGCTCTCTTGAAGGTTTCTTGCTCCTCCCTCTCTTGATGTCCTCTTTCTCCTCCCTAATAGCTCCCTCCGAGGCCTCTTCCTCCTTCCTAATAGCTCTCTTGAAGTTCTTTTCCTCCTCCCTAATAGGTCTCTTAAAGGCCTCTTTCTCCTCCTTAATAGCTCTCTTGAAGGCCTCTTGCTCCTCCGTAATAAGTCTCTTGAAGGCCTTTGATCCTCCCTAATAGGTCTTTTGAAGGCCTCTTGCTTCTCCCTAATAACTCTCTTGAAGGCCTTTGATCCTCCCTAATAGCTCTCTTGAAGGCTTCTTGCTCCTCCCTAATAGCTCTCTTGAAGGCCTCTTGCTCCTCCCTAATAACTCTCTTGAAGGCCTCTTGCTCCTCCTTAATAACTCTCTTGAAGGCCTTTGATCCTCCCTAATAGCTCTCTTGAAGGCTTCTTGCTACTCCCTAAAAGCTCTCTTGAAGGCCTCTTGCTCCTCCCTAATAGCTCTCTTGAAGGCCTCTTACTCCTCCCTAATAACTCTCTTGAAGGCCTTTGATCCTCTCTAATAGCTCTCTTGAAGGCTTCTTGCTCCTCCCTCTCTTGAATGCCTCTTTCTCCTCTCTAACAGCCATCTTGAAGGCCTCTTTCTCCTCTCTAATAGCTCTCTTGAAGGCTTCTTGCTCCTCCCTCTTCTGAAGGCCTCTCTAATAGCTCTCTTGAAGGCCTCTTGATCCTCCCTAATAGCTCTCTTGAAGGCTTTTTGCTCCTCCCTCTCTTGATGTCCTCTTTCTCCTCCCGTTAGCTCTCTTGAAGGCCTCTTGATCCTCCCTAATAGCTCTCTTGAAGGCTTCTCGGTTGTAAGCAAGATGCCCTGCTGCTGATGCATCCATTCGCAAAACCATCAACTATATCTTGAAAGCCATCTTCCTTTAGTTTTCCTGTCTTTCCTTTTCCCATTATGTACCTTTCCAGTAATGTCTTATCCACACGCCCCCCCCCCCAACATGCTAACAACAAGTTCTCAATCAGAGGTGCTAACTAAATAGAAATGGGTACCCGACTTCTTCTGGAGTTGGGGAAGGAAAAGGCAGCCAGGCGTAATACTGACCATATCACCCTCTAGTGTGTTGACAGGTCAAGGAAAATATGGGCACTAACATCATATCCCCTATATGCCTTTAAGGCATGACAGGGTTACATTTACTTATTTTTTACTTTATTTGTTATCATAGCTTTATTCCAGTGACTTTGTGTGGGTGTGTCCACATATGGTAGTCTTCGCTGTCTGACCGGGATCCGTATCGACGGGTAAATCGGAAAACGAAATAAACGTAAATCGGATGTTATGGCAGAAAATTGTCAATACACAGTCGTGTTTTAGAATAATAGAACCAATAAAACTAAAGTCAGTCAGTCAGTCATTTGCATGTCCCTTGCGGAACTTTGCCTCCCTAACAGCTCTCCTGTAGGCCTTTCGGCTGTAAGCAAGATGCCCTGCTGCTGATGCATCCATTCCCAGATCTTCCCAGATCATCAACGATGTCTTGTAGCCGTCTTCGCCTTGGTCTTCCTCTCTTTCTTTTTTCCCATTATGTACCCTTTCCAAGACTGTCTTCTCTAAATTATCATGACGTTTAATATGTCCAAAATATTTAAGATTTCTCTGTCTAATCCTCTTTACTAGCCAGCCTTTTTCAATATTAAGTTCTTGTAGTATGGGTAATCAACGATTATGGCATTTTTCATAATCTCGATCCTTCTTATAACGATAATCTCTCTCTCTCTCTCTCTCTCTCTCTCTCTCTCTCTCTGTTTCTCTGTTTAATTCTCTTTACTAGCCAGCCTTCTTCAATATTAAGTTCTTCATTTTTCATAATGTTGATCCTTCTTACAACGATAATCTCTCTCTCTCTCTCTCTCTCTCTCTCTCTCTCTCTCTCTCTCAAGAAAAGCAACTTGTTAGATATTGTTAGAAATTATTTTAATGTTTGTTTAAAAAAAATATGTTAGAAGATCTGTATTTACAATGTATTTTTATTTATGTGTATGTCTGCGGGTGTATGTGTGCGTGAGAGCTATTTTATTAGGTTAATTACTTCTTCTCTTTTACCTTGAATGTAGTAGTTAAATCTTACACTCTTTTGATATGTTTTTACTAATTTAATTTGTATTTTTGTACTAAATCGAGTGTGTGGGAAGAATGAAAGATGGAGTGATGAAGGGCAGAATGTAAGACGGGCCTGCGTGCCCAATTCTTTAATCTTGAAAAATAAAGATTATTCATTCATTCATTCATTCATTCTCTCTCTCTCTCTCTCTCTCTCTCTCTGTTTCTCTGTTTAATTCTCTTTACTAGCCAGCCTTCTTCAATATTAAGTTCTTGTAGTATAGATATATTTAATATATTTAATAAAACTACAGAGGTTTATAATTTGAACAGACAAAAAAAACCACCTTTAAAATAAGTAGTTTTACATCTGATAAGTGGGGGGGGGGGGACCGAAAACGCAGTCTGTTCATGGCAACCCACGGCTGACATGACATCAGGGTTGGCGAACCATGCTCGACCAAGACCCCCCGTCCCACCTCTAGGTTGATACGCTCTAGTAACAGGTTTAGCACGGTTAACGCGGACGGTGATCTTCATGGCCCACAGCGGTGGTGGAGTCTGCTAAAGAAGTACTGAACATTCCCGGCTTCTTTAGCTCCAATCGGGGGCCGGGAAAAAACACATCTTCTTCTTCTTCTTCTTCTTCGCTTAAATCAACTAGATCGCCCTGTGATCATACTGAATAACCTGTGGTCCTCCATAGGTCCCGTGGTCCCCCGTGTGGTCCCCAGTGGATCACATGAGATCCTCGGGAGGACCACAAGAGGTTCAGAGTATCGCACGGCTTGTGCCTGTATTCTTGGTGGGTCTCTGAAGCGGGATTGCGTGACACCATGGTTTTCGTTGCACCAGTTTGATCTAGAGTAGGACTTTCTCAACGGAAAACCTCAGCGTGTTTTGGATATCAGTATATCCCCGCTGGGTGAGAGGTGGTAGCTCACCCAGGCCAGAGTTGGACTTTCTCACCGGAAAATCTCGACGTGTTCTGAGATACCCCTGTATAGACGCCAGGTGAAAGGTGGTTGCCCATCTAGTCCAGCGTTGGAATTTCTCACCGGAAAACGTCAGCGTGATTGGGATACGCATACATCCCCGCCGGGTGAGAGGTGGTTGCCTATCTAGACTGCCCTAATCCAGTGTCTCCGACTTCAGCATTTTGTGGTCGTGGCCGTTACCCTTCCTAGTTGTGACCAGGACAGAGCTTTGTCCAGGAGGACGAATCCTCGCCACTAGTGACTTCTACCCTTGGGATGAGCCGGTTTAGGCATATTATCCCAGTATGGGTGTGTTTAGGACATGACCGATCTCTAGAGCAGAGGTACCGTGATATGCGTAGCCATCAAATTTCACCCCTGGTGTAAGCCGGTTTAGGCATATTTCACCAGTATGGTTGTATTTCGGACGTGGCTGACCTCTAGAGCAGAGGCGCCGTGGTTTGAGTAGCTCTCACCGCGATACTATTGGACATACCGATAAAGCTTCGCTTTATCCTTTCCATCACCTTTTCCCATCGGCGCCACACAGCAACCCTTTTCCGCATTTTCTTCCTTGGCCAGGAGGAGCTTCACTCTACGCGCGGCATCTGAATAATCTCGCCAGTAGTGTCTTAACCTCTGGGTTAAGACGGTTCAGGCATTTCGCCCGATATGAGTGGACTTAGGACGTAGCCGACCTCCAAAACTAGAGGTGCCGTGATTTGACTACTATTTGCTTCGCTTTATCCTTTCTTTCACCCTTTTCCACAGTGGTGCCGCCCCTTTCTTCACTGGCCGGGAGGAGCCCCGCTCCACGCACGGCATCTGAAGAATCTCGCCAGCAGCGGGTTTTACCGGATAAAACTGCGATCGAGCGCCAGCTATCCTGAGGGAAACTTCGGAGGGAACCAGCTACTAGATGGCTCGATTAGTCTTTCGCCCCTATACCCAAGTTTGACGATCGATTTTCGCGTCAGAATTGCTACGAACCTCCACCAGAGTTTAATCAGGGCTTCGTTCTACTCAAGCATAGTTCACCATCTTTCGGGTCCAAAAACACAACTGTCATGACCAGCTCCCAATCCGACACGATGATGTGTCTCAACATCTTCACCGCATCAGATGAAAAGAACACCATCTCGCTGATTCAGGCAGAGAGAAGAAGGAGGAGAATGAATGAATGAATGAATGAATGAAAGAATGATCTTTATTTTTATAAGGAGTAAAGAAGAAGAAGAAGAAGAAGAAGATGATGATGATGACGACGATGATTAAATAAATAATATATATATATATATATATATATATATATATATATTCTAAAAAACTATGTGTAAACGTATAATAGAAAGTCTATTTCAATGTCTGAATGGTTGGAAAACGAATAGTCATAAAGCGGGACATCGAAGAACAGGGACTATCTGTATATATATATATCTTACCAGAGGGCTATTTCTGTGTTATATCAAAGACGTAGACTGAAAAAAGAGCAGAGTGATGACAACGCTATAAACTGATGGACAACATGAAGAAATTGACTGGATTCACCTTGTCTGGATGTATAGGGAATACACTTGTAATTGTACTTGCACGAACTCCCTGTAACTGCGAGCTGTTGTTCTTTGCAGCCGATGCTGTAGAGGCGATGAAGCACAGCATCGTATCAGCGTGGGAGCGGGGTTATGGCAGCTACTTTTTTAGTCTGGGACTACAGCTAAAAAGCAGGGAGGTGTGCAATGCTTCTTTAGCAGACTCCACCACCATGGGGACTATGGCGATCCCTGCCCAGTTAGCCAGGCTAGGTTAGTTACTGGGGGTACCAACGGAGAGGTGGGATAGGGTCTTGGCCAGCTGTGGGTCGCTGGTTGCCTCATCGGATAAGCGTCTTCACCCCCATAGAGAGTACAAGAGAGAGAACAAGTTGACGGATGTAACGGAGCCAACCTTCTCTTGCTCGACGGCTCAGGATAATGATGTCCTGCGTGAAGTTTATTTGAAAATAAATAATAGCAAGGCCACGAATGTAAATTCGCATGGGAATCATCATCATCATCATCATTATCATCATCATCATCGCCATCATCATCTATCACCACGCCATCATCTTGACTGCCGACATGGACACAAAAGGCGGAGCGGCAACGTGTCGAAGGAAAATGACACTTTCTTTTTTTAGACACTTCAAGAACAACTCAAAACTGCAATTTGAGCGAGATGACAGCTGTCACTCACAAGATTAAGTGAGAGAATATTGATTGCCTGGCCTGGATGATGAGAATGGACGTGTTCTGGAGACCATTAATCGCTCATATTTTGTGGAAAATCTTTTTACCCCAAAGAGCTGTGGGCCCAAAAGTGTTTTCCTTTACATCTGGTCTAAAAGATGCAGATCGAAGGAAGATTACCAGACACTGATGTCTGGAATGTAGGTGGAGCCCTTTCAATTGCATCTTTAGTCTTCCTCTACTTTTTTTTTCTCTTCTTCCTTTTTCGTCATCGTCATTATCATCTTTGTCGTCGTCATCATTACCTTCATCACCTTCTTCTTCTTCTTCCTGTTCTTCTGTTTCATATTGTTATTATTATTATTATTATTATTCAGTCTCTTTCTTCTTAGTGTCAGTCAGTCTACTGTAGATAACTAAAACGATGAATCAGATAACAACAAAGATAATCATAAGGCATTGATAAGAACATAATCTTACTGACACTGATAAAGACATTTTTCATAATGTCGATCCTTCTTACAACGATAATCTATCTATCTCTCTCTCTCTCTCTCTCTGAAACTCAAAAGCCCAAAGCACGTGGGGCTTCCTCAAGGGTTTTCCACAAATGCCTGTCCTTTGCCTTTTTTTCTGCTCTTGCCCAGGTGAGCCCTCTATTGCTCAACATCCTTTCTGTTGTTCTTCTCCATGTCTCTTTTGGTCTACCCTTACTTCTGCTCCCCTGTGGTGTCCATCTTAGTGCTATTTTTGGTAGTGAGTTGTCAGTCATTCGAAGCACATGTCCCAACCGTCGCCAGCGTCTTTCCTCAATAATTGCTGTCAGGGGCTTCATCTGCATTTCTGTCAACAAGATGTTATTTCTTATGGTGTTTGGCCAAAATATTTTTCTAATTCTTCGTAAACATTTATTCTAGAAAGAATTCAGCTTGTTTTCTATGGTTTTGGTGGTTTTCCTTCCACCATTCACTTCCATAAAGTAGTACACTTAGAACATAGAGAATATATACTCTTATGTATCCTGATTTTCATCTGTATGCTTTGTTTTTTTTTAATTTCCATAAAGTCTGCAGCATTGCAAAAGTCTGGTTTGCTCTAGTAAGTCTGCCGTTGATGTCTTCTGTGCTGTCTCCATCTTCTACTACACACTGCCAAAATATGCAAATTCACAACGATAAAATGCTGACGTTAAAACATGGACGTTAATAACTGAACGTATAAAACCTGAACGCACAAACTGATAGTTATAGTTCTATAGGTAATATTATAATTAAGGAATGAAACAAAACGGAATGGAAAAACTAATTATGTCTGTCCGTAAGAATAGTGAAGGGCACAACCTTTATCTTAATGCAAAGAAAACTAAATTGATGACAACTGACAAAAAAAAAAAAACAAAACAAGGCAGCTGATATATGTATCAATGAGGAAAAACTGGAAGAAGTAGTGAGTTTTGAATATCTTGGATCACTGCTAACTAATAATGGAGATACAATGAGGGAAATTAAAAGAGGACATCTGTCGCTCTTCAGAAAGTAAAACAACTAAATAATCTGTGGAGAGGAACACACAGAACTACAAAAATAAGATTTTTAAGGGCGTGCATTTTTCCCATCGCAACATATGCCTGTGAGACCTGGACACTTAACAAAACAGCTGAGAAACACATAAATGCCTTTGAATGTAAATGCTACAGAAGAGTTCTTCAAATATCAGGGACACAAAAAAAATATAACCATACTACCAGAAATTAATATTGAAGAAGGCTGGCTAGTAAATAGTATTAAACAGGGAAACCTTAAATATTTTGGACATATTAAACGTCATGATAGTCTAGAGAAAACCATCTTGGAAGGGTACATAATGGGAAAAAGAAAGAGAGGAAGACCAAGGCGAAGATGGCTGCAAGACATCGTTGATGATCTGCAAATGGATGCATCAGCGGCAAGCCATCTTGCTCGTAACAGAGAGGCCTACAGAAGTGTTGTTAGGGAGGCAAAGTTCCACAAGGGACGTACAAATGAATGAATGAATGAATATTATAATTCTATAAATACTGGACGTGGCAACCTCCCTAAATATAAAATTACAATGAATAGTTGAATTTTTGTCGAGATGTTGATAGTGTTGATGATGAAAATGTACATTTATACGCATAAATGGTTATCTATCTATCTATCTATCTATCTATCTATCTATCTATCTATCTATCTCTATCTATCTATCTATCTATCTATCTATCTATCTATCTATCTATCTATCTATCCATCTATCCATCCATCCCTTCACACATCCATCCATCCATCCATCCATCCATCCATCCATCCATCCACCCCTTCACACATCCATCCATCCATCCATCCATCCATCCATCCATCCATCCATCCATCCATCCATCCATCCATCCATCCATCTATCTATCTGTCTGTCTATCTATATCTATCTATCTATCTATCTATCTATCTATCTATCTATCTATCTATCTATCTATCTATCTATCTATCTATCTATCTATCTGTCTGTCTATCTATCTATCTATCTATCTATCTATCTATCTATCTATCTATCTATCTATCTATCTATCTATCAGGCGTTGGTTGACATAGATTTCCACAACCGTCTTTCCTTCGCTCTTTCTTTCAGATGTATTCTGGATCGCGTCCTCCGTGCCTCTCATTTTGTCGGTCAAGTATCTTGTTTCTTTGTCTTCTTCCCCTGTCCCTTTTGTACACCTAGTTTTCCTGTTGTCACTGGGTGCTTCATTTTTCCTCTTCTCAAAACATGTCACAAAAAAATCTAGACTGTCATATTCTGAATCTTTGCCATAATTTCTCTCTTTTCCCCAGCCTCACGTCGGACCTCTTCATCTGTTTTCCTGGCTGCCCATGGTATTCCCATCTTTCTTCTTAGGAGCCATATCTCCTCAGCCTCCATTAGATTTACTAACTAAATTAGTAGAAAATATGACTGTCAGTCTGATAGCCCTGTTTATTTGGAGTATTAAGGGATTCAAAACCCTGTTCCTCATCTCCTGTCCCAACTATAGATAGCTGATTCATTCATTTATTTGCATGTCCCTTGTGGAACTTTGCCTCCCTAACAGCACTCCTGTAGGCCTCTCGGTTGTGAGCAAGATGGCCCTGCTGCTGATAGCTGATAAGAGATTTAAACTTCTCAGATTACGTCAAGTCCTTGTGCACTTTTATACGTTTATTTATACGTTAGGACGAAGACGCTCTCTGTTTTGACAATCAACGACCCATGCGTGACATAATAGAGTCGGGACTGGCGAGCTATAGCTGACCAAGACCCTGTCTCACCTCTCCGATGTTACCCTCTGTAACAGGCCTCAATCCTGCTAACGAGGCATGAATGGCCATAGTCCCTACAGTGGTGGAGCCTGCTAAAGAAGCATTGCACACGCCCTCTCGGGTTTTAGCTCCACGCAGAGAATGAAAAAAAAAGCCGTCATGACCCGCTCCCAATCTGACACGATGCTGTGCTTCAACATCTACTCGACATCGGCTGCAAAGAACATCAGGTCTCTGTTCTAGAGAGACTGAAGATGCCTTAAATAATACTGACAGAAAAACACTCATCAAAATCTGCACAAACCATCTTGGAATACCCTAGCCAGAAAAGCGAACGCAGGCAAAATTCTGCACGAAACTTGAATGTTTTCATAAGTCCTGGAGATCTGGTACAAATATTTGCCTTGTCATCCGCCCTCCAAAAACCGACAGATGTGGACTGTCTGACCAGTTGTCCAAAGTGGTCCTCCAACACTTGGGACCAACGCTACAGTGAAATCACTGACTACTAAATCTATCCTCTTTGACCATCATCCAAACGCATTCAGAAAACAAGTGATTCTTCAATTATCGTCTAATAGAATTTTTTTTCTAACCCGTCTGTACCGTTTATACGGGGAATGCTCACGGCCGTAAGGGACGTCAATCCAGATATTTTCTGTACAGGGATTAGCTCTGAGCATCTCACTAAGAATTTTGATGGTTATAAATGTAACTGAATTCTAACTGTGACCTGTCAAACATGACGAGAACAGAAATGACAAGCTTCGCCCGCCCGCATAGAACAAGAAAATATTTCTATCCCCGCAATTTCTACATATTTTCTAGCTCTGACAAAACAGGAAGTTCCAGCAATCTTCCCAACTGACACACGTGATTAGTTTAAAAAAACGTGATCACGTTATCAAAAGATTAAGGGTTTTTTTTCCACGTGTGGATCAGAAATGTGGAGCACAAAACAGAAAGATGAATAACAATTGTAGATCTTTGAGACCAAGACCCTAAGAAGAATCTTTAGGCTCTTATGGATACCAAAAGTGGAGAATGGAGAGCTGGTATGAACTTAACAGCTTCTTTAAGTCACAGCCGATTATAAACGTCTTTAAAATGAACTATTGGGCTATTTAGACAGAATGGACGAGAAAAGACAAATAAAAACGATGTATGTACAAGAGATGAAGGAAACAAGACAAAGACAGAAATGGAGATACAACATAAAAGAGGATATGGAGGAAAATGGTGCCATCAACCGGAGGGAGAAGATTAGGAATAGGGAGGAATGGAGGCGATCTTTATCTGCAGCAGTGAGCCTTAATGGCTCAGAAAGGTGAAGAAGAAGAGAAAAAGAAGGAGGAGAAGAAGAAGAAGAAGCAGAAGAAGAAGAAGAAGAAGTTTTGGAAATAAAGTAGACGTTCACACAAAGTAATGAAAGAATGTGAAATAAATTAGAGTAGAGCTATACGCACAGTGATGAAAGAATGTGATATAAGTTAGGGCAGACGTACACAAAGTGATTAAAGAATGTGATAGGTTATAGCAGACGTACTCATAAGTGATGAAAGAATGTGAGATAAGTTAGAATAGACGTACAACACAAAGTGATGAAAGGATGTGATAGGTTATAGCAGACGTACTCATAAAGTGATGAAAGAATGTGAGATAAGTTAGAATAGACGTACACACAAAGTGATGAAAGGATGTGAAATAGGTTCAAGATAACATATTAGAATTTTGACCACCATTTTTTTCTACACTTAAGATCAACAGAGAGTTAGTAGATGATGATGATGATAATGATGATGATGATGATGATGATGACGACGACGACGACGAAAATAAAGAGTTTGCCAACGTAAAAACAGAAATGATGATGGTACTGCCCATGATTAAATAAACTTACTAGACGGGCAGTTGTGATATGCTTGGCCGTCGATAACACAGCACTAGATGATGATAACTTTGAACCGAAAGTGATAAACTAACTCTAACAAAAACTGTAGTGGATTTAGTCACAAACTTCCTCACCGAGTTACCTCATTGGATTATTCTATTAGCTACTAATTCGGCCTCAAAACTGTGAAAAAAAAAGTGGGCTAAAATTTGCCACCAAATCGCAAGTGAAGTTACCACTAACAAAAATGAGGGGAGACAAAAGCTAAGACCACAGACGCGATAAATTGAGTCCCAGAATTCTGAGTAATAATCTTCAGTGACAATAACGGAGTTAATGGTTTGACCCCCTTCTCCCTTGTAACTGAAGAGAGAATGTAATGAAAGGAGCAGAGAAATTACTAGTTCGGTTGTTCACACGCTGTCTCTTTATCAGTGGTTCTCAACTCTTTTTTGTTTTGTGCACTATACAACCCATTTTTCGTTTTTTTTTTTTTTCACCGCCAAAATTCCAACCCAAGTGATAGATGCTGACGGTGTCGACTGCAAGTGAACTGCAGCTAAACCCGTTGGAGTCATGACCCAGAGGGGCCCATCCTCCCCTCTTTAAAGAGTCAGAAGTTTACAGGGCCGAGACGCTAGCCTCTGAGGAGAAAGGAGGGAGAGGTGCTTCTCTGACGATCGGAGGAGTTGTGTAATGATGTGTTCTCTACGGCGGATTTTTCTGACAAGAAAACAGTAGCTTCATTTGTTGTTATTGTTGTATTATTGTTATTGCTACTGTTGTATTAATGTTACTGTTATTGCTGTTGTTATTGTTGTGTTACTGTTATTGTTAATGGTGTGTTCAGCTTATTTTTGTTGTTATTATTATAGTTGTGTTGTTGTTATTATTGTGTTATTGTTGTTATTGCTGTTTTATTGTTGTTGTTGTTGTTGTTATTGTTCTGTTCTTGTTATTGTTACTGTCATTGTTGTTGTTATTGCTGTGTTACTGTTAGTGTTATTGTTGTGTTTCTGCTGTATTGTCATTTTTTTTTTATTTGTCATTGTTGTTGTTGTTATTGTTGAAACTGTTGTTGTTGTTGTAGCTGTTAACATGTGTTATGTTCCGAGTGTCGAAGTGTTCATTTTACTCTTTTTCAACATGAAATAGTGTTCTTTATATCAAAATATGAAGTTGTTTTTTTTTGTAGTCTTCCGTATTTTCTTTCTTACTTTATCCTTGGATTGCAGTTGGATTCCAGTGAATTATCACTGTCCAGATACTGACCATCAATGCCTTAATGGAAGTTAATAGTATAGAAGATTTAAGCTAACACAATGACAATATATCTATGTTTAAGAGTATTGTGAAACGTTGCAGAAATCAAGGGAAATGGTGTTAGTGTTTATATGTTCTTTGGCCTGTTAGTATTCATAACTTCCTTGGCCTGTTGGTGTTTATATGTTCCTTGGCCTGTTTGTGTTTATCTGTTCCTTGGGCTGTTAGTGTTTATCTGTTCCTTGGCCTGTTAGTGTTTATATGTTCCTTGGCCTGTTAGTGTTTATACATTCCTTGGCCTGTTAGTGTTCATATGTTCCTTGGTCTGCTGGTGTTTACATGTTCTTTGGCCTGTTTGTGCTTATATCTTCTTAAGCCTGTTGATTATTTTATGTTGTTTGGCCTGTTAATGTTTATATGTTCTTTGGCCTGTCTGTGCTTATCTGTTCCTTGGCCTGTTAGAGTTTATATGTTCTTTAGTCTGGTAGTGTTTACATATTCCTTAGTCTGTTAGAGTTTATATGTTCTTTAGTCTGTTACTGTTTATATGTTCCTTGGCCTGTTGGTGTTTATAGATTCTTTGGCCTGTTTGTGTTTATGTCTTCTTTGCCCTGTTTGTGTTTATATGTTTCTTGGTCTTTTAGTGTTTATATGTTCCTTGGGTGTTAGTGTTCACATGTTTCTTGGGGTGTTAGTGTTTATATGTTTCTTGGGCTGTTAGTGTTTATATGTTCCTTGGGCTTTTAGTGTTTATATGTTTAATATGGTGTTAGTGTTTATATGTTTCTTGGGGTTTTAGTGTTTATATGTTTCTTTGGCTGTTAGTGTGTATGTGTTTCTTTGTGTGTTAGTGTTTATATGTTTCTTGGGGTGTTAGTATTTATATGTTTTTTGTGGTGTTAATATTTATATGTTTATTGGGGTGTTAGTGTTTATATGTTTCTTGGGGTGTTAGTGTTTATATGTTTCCTGGTGTGTTAGTGTTTATATGTTTCTTGGGGTGTTAGTATTTATGTTTCTTGGGGTGTTAGTGTTTATGTGATTCTTGGGGTGTTAGTGTTTATATATTTATTGTGGTGTTAGTGTTTATATGTTTCTTGGACTGTTAGTGTTCACATGTTTCTTGGGCTGTTAGTGTTCACATGTTTCTTGGGCTGTTAGTGTTCACATGTTTCTTGGGGTGTTAGTGTTTATATGTTTCTTGGGCTGTAGTGTTCACGTGTTTCGTGGGGTGTTAGTGTTTATATGCTGTTTGGAGAGCACATGATGATGATGATGATGATGATGATGACCGTATCAAATAAATTCTGTTATGTATTCACTCTACTATGTTCTTGATCTCTTGGTGTTTTTCTTTCCATCTTGATCATTGGATTCTGCACATTGTTCACTGCAAATCACACATCAACATCAACCAATGGCGAAAGACCAAGTCTGTTTTGCCATACTCAATGAAGGAACAATCCAACTGTTTCAAAGCATGAGCAATTATAAACAATGACCTCTGTACTCTGCAGTTCCTGTCCACAAGGGCATGAGACTATCTTCTCTCTCTCTCTCTCTCTCTCTCTCTCTCTCTCTCTCTCTCCTGGTCCATACCAATCAAATGTTGGTTGTCACCGATTTCCACAACCATCTGTCCTTTGCTTTTTTCTATAAGATGTGTGCTGGATAGTGCACTATGCCACTCTTTTAATTCGTCAAGTATTTTGTTTCTTTGCTGTCTTCCTCTGTCCCTTTGTCCCTCCAGTTTTCCTGTTGCCACTCGGTGTTCCAGTTCGCCTCTTCTCAAATATGTCCTGCAAATCTGGACTGTCTTGTTCTGAATTTTGCTGTGATTTCTCTCTTTTACCCAGCCTTACTTACAGCCTCTTCATTTGTATTCTTGACTGTCCATGGTATTCTCATCACTCTTCTAAAGAATTATATCTCCACTATTTCCAGTAGATCCTGAGCGTTCTTGGCTACTGTCCATGCTTGGCATCTGTATACAGTACAGGTTCTATGTAACACTGAATAACTCTCTTTTTTGGGTGTTCATCAATAGAGCTTTATGATACAGTATGTTTTATGATACAGTATGTTTTATGATACAGTATGTTTTATGATACAGTATGTTTTATGATACAGTATGTTTTTATGAAACACTATGTTTTTATGATACAGTATGTTTTTATGATACACTATGTTTTTATGATACAGTATGTTTTATGATACAGTATGTTTTTATGAAACACTATGTTTTTATGATACAGTATGTTTTTATGAAACACTACGTTTTTATGATGCAGTATGTTTTTATGATACACTATGTTTTTATGATACACTATGTTTTTATGATACAGTATGTTTTTATGATACAGTATGTTTTTATGATACAGTATGTTTTTATGATACAGTATGTTTTTATGAAACACTATGTTTTTATGATACAGTATGTTTTTATGATACAGTGCGTCTTTTATGATACATTATGTTTTTTATGATACACTACGTTTTTATGATACATTATGTTTTTATGATACACTATGATTTTATAATACACTATGCTATTATGATAGAGTATGTTTATGTGATACACTATGATACACTATGTTTTTATGGTACAGTATGTTTTATGTTACAGTATGCTTTTATGATACACTGTGTTTTTCATTTTCATAAACTGGACTGTCTTAGAAAAAAAATTTAATGTCAGTTTTTGATAACCGTAACTCAGAATGTCGAGTTCTGATTTGATACTAAATGTCTTCTTTATCTCTATCTTTCTCGTCGCCATCTGCTCTTTTTTAATGCAAGGCCAGCTATTGCGTATTTAATTAAACATTAAATGGCAGGACAAGATCGCGAACGAGGAAATCTGGGAAAAGGCAGAACAAGAACCTATGAACCTACAAATCATGTCCAGGAAGTGGAGGTGGAATGGCCACACTCTGAGGAAATTCGACACTAGCATAGCAAGACATTCAATGACATGGAATCCTCAATGAAACAGAAATCGAGGAAGACCTAGACTTACTTGGAGAAGAGAAATTATGACAGTGCTCAGAGACAAGGGATACACATGGAAGGAAGCAGAGAATAATTTCAAGAACCGGGATGACTGGAGAGCCTTTATCCATGGTCTATGCCCTTGAAGGAGTGAAAGGTGAAGACGATTCAGTCAGTTATACAAGAGGAGAAGTTACCTCCGTGAGTCCTGCAATCAGAAGGAGTTCTATATGAATATTCCAACAGTTTTCCCGTCTGTAACCTCTTCAGATAACTAGAAATTACAAAATCATCCTGTGTGAAAACTGATGCTGATATTTAGAACAGATGTTAAAAAAAAAAAAAAGTAAACCAGGTCTTCGGACAAATGACCTCTTACCGAAAAAAAACATTACAATCAGTCAGTCATTTGCTTGTCCCTTAAGGACGTTTCCTCCCTAATAGCTCTCCTGTAGGCCTATAGGTTGTAGGCAAGATGCCCTGCATGATGCTCTGATGCGTCCATTTGCAGATCATCAAAGATCTCTTGCAGCCATCTACGACTATGTCTTCCTTCTTTCTTTTTGCTATTACGTATTCGTACAAGACGGTCTTCTCAAGATTATCATGACGTTTAATGTGTCCAAAATATGTAAGTTTTCTCTGTTTAATCCTCTTTACTAGCCAGCCTTCTTCAATATGAAATTCTTACATTATGGATATATTTGTTCTTTTCTGTGTCCACGATAGTTGAAGAACTCTTCTGTAGCATTTACATTCAAAGGCATTTATGTGTTTCTCAGATGATTTGTTAAGTGTCCAGGTCTCACAGGCAAATTTTTCAATGTGATGCCCTTAAAAATCTTATTTTTGCAGTTCTGTCTGTTCCTCTATCTTCTTATATTATATCCTTCCAGTGCCGTTAAACGTCACATAGGGCTCGCAAAGTAGTTCGCCAATTTTTCCTGTCTTCAGCGAGTCTTTCAACCTCATCAAAGAATTTTATGCCTGCTAATTTGGCCTCTCTTAACAATGTCCTCTTCAGAGTTTCACGCGGTCTGCCTCTTTTTCTTTGGCCTGTTGTGTTCCACTTGATAGCTTGTTTTGGGATTCTCTGTTCATTTTTTCTCATCAAGTGACCAACATATGTCCATCTCCTTTTCCTGATCACCCATGAGACTGGTTGTTGTTCAGTCATCTGTCTTATCTCTGCACTGTTCTTGAATTCGTTTCACTTGATGTCGAGTATGTTCCTCTATACAGCTTCTTTAATTGTTTTACTTTCTGAAAAGTGATAGATGTCATCCTTTTAATTTTTCTCTTTGTATCTCATTATTAGTAATAACACAAAAAGGATTGAAAAACTAATTATGTCAGTCCAGAACAGCGAAGAGCAAAACCCCTATTTTAATGCGAAGAAAACTAAATTGATGACAACTGCCAAAACAAACAAAGCAGCTGAAATATGTGAGGAAAAATTGGAAGAAGTGGAGAGTTTTAAATATCTTGGATCATTACTAACTAATAATGGAGATACAATGAAAGAAATTAAAAGAGGACATCTATCGCTCTTCAGAAAGTAAAACAACTAAAGAATACGTGGAGAGGAAAAGACAGAACTACACAAATAAGATTTTTAAGGGCATGCATCTTTCCCATCGCAATATATGACACTTAACAAAACAGCTGAGAAACACATAAATGCTTTTGAATGTAAATGCTACAGAAGAGCTCTTAAATATCATGGACACAAAAAAAGAACAAATACTACAAGAACTTAATACTGAAGAAGGTTGGCTTGTAAAGAGGATTAAACAGAGAAAACTTAAATATTTTGGACACATTAAACGTCATGATAACCTAGAGAAAACTGTCTTGGAAGGCTACATAATGGGAAAAAGAAAGAGAGGAAGACAAAGGCGAAGATGGCGGCAAGACATCGTTGATGATCTGCAAATGGATGCATCAGCAGCAGGCCATCTTGCTCACAACAGGAGAGCTGTTAGGGAGGCAAAGTTCCGCAAGGGACATACAAATGAATGAATGAATAATCCAAAATATTCAAAACTCTCGACCTCTTCCAAGTTTTTCTCACTGATATATATTCCAGTCGCCTTATTTGTTTTGCCAGTTGTCATCACAACAGCAACAAAATGGAAAAAAAAAGGACTGTACAACGCAACTTTGTCAACGTCAAGTATGAACACTAACACCAAACATAAAAGCAAAAATCAGCCCGACAAAAATGAGATGTTTCATAGGAATACTAAATGTCACAAGTCTATCTGCTACCAGATAGCACTTCGGGAATTTCCATACATGCTCCGCCCTCATTTCCAACACCCACTGAAGCGGTCGGCTGCTGAAGGAGCCAGTCACACACTAGTTGTGGGTAACGCGGGCTAAACCACTTCTTTCAGAAAAACGTCCAATTTCTCCCTCTCCTCTTCCAATTCGATCATCCTCTTGATGTGATTGTTGTCGTTAAACTCGACGTCTTCCTCCATACTCAGCCTATCCAATATGGCTCTTGCAATCTCCCCTTTGTCCGTTCTTAGGGTGCCCTGAACTGATGCCATGGCTGCCATCATGTCCGCTCTCTCGTTACCTTGGCAGTAGACCCAACCTCAAACTGGATAACCAAGAGATGACTAAATGTGTCAAGAACAGATCAGATCAGAAATGATACCACCGGAGCTAGGGTTGGAGCAACACCAGTGCTACAGTAGAGCTAGAAACAGCGAAGGTTTGGCCACGTTGCACGTCTACCACCAGACAGTTTACTCTGAGAATTGTGAGAAACAGGCCGCCCACGCAAGAGATGGAAGGAGAAAGTTACAGGAAACTTAAATATCCCAGTTGTGTGAGGCAGATCATCGAGCCGTATCAAGAAGTATATTTGTTTCTCTCATCATTAAAACGTGTATGAGGAAGGAGACAAGACAAGATATAAGAAGGCAAGACAAGATAAGATAAGACAAAACAAGACAAGATAAGACAAGACAAGATAAGACAAGGCAAGATAAATAAGACAGGATAAGATAAGACAATGCAAAAAAGATAAGACGAGATAAGATAAGACAAGAAAGACAAGATAGGACAAGACAAGATAAGATAAGATAAGACAAGACAAGATAAGACACTACAGGATAATGTAAGACAAAATAAGATAAGACAAGACGAGACAAGACAAGATAAGACAAGACAAGATAAGATAAAAATAAAATAAGACAAGATAAGATAAGACAAGACAATATCAGATAAGACATTACAAATAAAAAAGGCAAGATAAGACAAGACACGATAAGATAATACAAGACAAGACAAGATAAATAAGACACGACAGGACAAGATAAGAAAAGGACTAGACAGAATAAGAGAAGATATAAAAGACAAGACAAGATACGATAAGACAAGACAAGATAAGAGAAAACAAAAAATAAGACAGGAAAAGATAAGATAAGGTAAAATAAAATAAGGTAAGAGAAGATAAATAAGACAAGAGAAAATAAGAAAAGACTAGACAAGTTAATATAAGACAATATAAGAAAAGATACGACAAAACAAGATACAATAGGATAAGACAATAAAAGTAAAACAAGAAAATAAAACACAAGATAAGATAAGATAAGACAAGATAAATAAGATAAAATAAGATAAGACAAGATAAGATATGATAAAACAAGACAATAAAGATAAGACAGGACAAGATAATGTAAGACAAGAATGATAAGATAGCACAAGACAGGACAAGTCAAGATAAGACAAGATAAGATAAGACAAGACAAGATATATAAGATAAGACAAGATACGATAAGACAAGAGAAGACGACTGAAGATAACACAATACAAGATAAGATAAAATAAAATAAGACAAGATAAATTAGACAAGACAAGATAAACAAGCCAAGACAAGATAAGTAAAGACAAGACATTATAAGATAAGACAAGATAAGATAAGACAAGATAAATAAGACTGAACAGGACAAGATAAGAAAAGACCAGACATGATAAGACAAAATAAATAAGACAAGACAAGATATGACAAGACAATATAAGATATGATAAGAGAAAACAAAAAATAAGACAAGACAATATAAGATAAGACAAGATAAATAAAATAAGACAAGATAAGAAAATACTAGAGAAGATAATATAAGACAATATAAGAAAAGATCAGATTAGACAAGATACGATAGGATAAAACAAGATAAGACAAGACAAGATAAGGCAACAGAAGATAAGACAAGATAAGATAAGACAACTCAAAACAAATCCTTCTCCTGGGTCCAGATATTCGTTCCGTAGTCTCTATAGAGAGTACAGGAGAGCTGGATGTGTGTTAGAGTCTAAAAGCTAGATTTGATAAGCTCTGGTAGTGTCTTAACAACCTTAAGTTTGCTTGGATGAACTTCTTCTTCTTCTTCTTATTTTTCTCCATCTTCTTCTTCTTCTTCTTCGTCTTCTTTTTCTCCATCTTCTTCGTCGTATTATTCTTCTTCTTCGTCATCTTCTTCTTCTTCTATCTCCCTGGAACTGCTCTTTGCAGCTGAAGTGGTCAAGACCTTGCAACAGAGCATCGTGTCTGATTGGGAGTAGGTTAAGATGGCGCATTCTAAAGTCCTTGAGTGAAGCACACACACAAAAAAGAAGAGGCGGTATGCAACTTCTTTAGCAGAGTCCACCACTATGGGGGGGGGGGGGCTACAGTGATCCCTGCCCCGTTAGCTATTCTGTACCTGTTAATGGTTGAGCCATCGGAGAGGTGGCATAAGAGTTTTTTACAGGTATGGTTTGCCAACCCTGACGCTTGCGTGTCAGATAGAGGCAACTGAGTGCCAACCCTGACGCTTGCGTGTCAGATAGAGGCAACTGAGTGCCAACCCTGACGCTTGCGTGTCAGATAGAGGCAACTGAGTGCCAACCCTGACGCTTGCGTGTCAGATAGAGGCAACTGAGTGCCAACCCTGACGCTTGCGTGTCAGATAGAGGCAACTGAGTGCCAACCCTGACGCTTGCGTGTCAGATAGAGGCAACTGAGTGCCAACCCTGACGCGTGCGTGTCAGATAGAGGCAACTGAGTGCCAACCCTGACGCTTGCGTGTCAGATAGAGGCAACTGAGTGCCAACCCTTACGCTTGCGTGTCAGATAGAGGCAACTGAGTGCCAACCCTGACGCTTGCGTGTCAGATAGAGGCAACTGAGTGCCAACCCTGACGCTTGCGTGTCAGATAGAGGCAACTGAGTGCCAACCCTGACTCTTGCGTGTCAGATAGAGACCACTAAGTGCCAACCCTTACGCTTGCGTGTCAGATAGAGGCAACTGAGTGCCAACCCTGACGCTTGCGTGTCAGATAGAGGCAACTGAGTGCCAACCCTGACGCTTGCGTGTCAGATAGAGGCAACTGAGTGCCAACCCTGACTCTTGCGTGTCAGATAGAGACCACTAAGTGCCAAACAAAACATCATCATGACCTTTAATCATTTTTTTTTTGGTACGGAATGTTTTCTTCTAATTCAGTGGTTCCCATTTAACAAATGTCCGCGGACCCCCCGCTGTTTCAAAATCCAGGCCACGGACCCCCGTACTTTGGGAAAGTTTCATATCTGTAAGGTATCTGTGAGCTTTAAGTGCAAAATAATTGTCTTGGGAGGCAAAGTTCCACAAGGGCCATGCAATTGACTGACTGACAGACTGATTGACTGTAGTAAAGAAAACATACATAACAATTAACACTCCTACTTTTCCTGACAAATGAAAATAACATGAAATGTGTGACAAATAACCAACTTAAATATGGTGAGAGAAATCATACCATTTTTATTCCGAACAATCGCTTCCACACCTGGTTTAATATTTTCTAATTCTAATCTCAAATCTGGATATTCTTAAAGCCGATTCTTGTGCTTGATCCTCGTGTAACAATATATCTAAAACTTTTGTTCACAAAAAGTACGTGGAACAAATTGGAACGAGATACTTCAAAGCTTTCCCACCAATCTTTTTTATAATCAGAAAAAAAATTCTTAACCAGAATTCCTCCAATCTGCATTATTTGAAAATTATCATCGGTTGTTAAACATTTCACAGAAAGTATAAAAAAGCCTTTTTATCACGGTCCCCAGGACAGGTTCCACGGACACCAAGTTGGGAACCACTGTTCTAATTTGTATATTCTTTCATTCTTCGCGGCAAATTCTCATTTATCTCTTCAGAATGCTCCCTTATCGCTTCAGAATGTTCCCTTATCTTTTCAGAATGTTCCATTATCTCTAAAGAATGTTCCCTTATCTCTTCAGAATGTTGACTTATCCCTTCAGAATGGTCCCTTATCTCTTCAGAATGTTGACTTATCTCTCAGAATGTTGACTTATCTCTTCAGAATATTGACTTACCTCTTCATAATGTTCCCTTATCTCTTCAGAATGTTGACGTATCTCTTCAGAATGTTTCCTTATCTCTTCAGAATGTTCCCTTATCTCTAACGAATGTTCCCTTCAAAGACAGCGTTCAGCAGAGACCTGGTTCAGAAAGAGTGTACTAATTTGAAAGATTACACAATTATCTACATAATGGACCCTTCCCCACCCTCCCCCTCATCGATTCCTTTTCTTTTGTATTGCCACATGAAATATTATTTCATACTATCTTTGTTATTGTTCCTGGAATTCTTGATTTGAATGATTTCAAAGGGCCGAAAGACAAGAGTTTGAACTAAATCACGCATTCTTCCCGTCCCAAATCCAATAATTCTGTTTTCCCAAAACAGGAGACATAATCTGTTCAGAGAAATGAGGATCTGTATGGTTTCTACAGAAGACCGTTGTTTCACTTTATTTAAATTTCCTCTCTTTTTTTGTTTGTTTGTTTGTTTTTTGTTGCGTCCGTGTTTTGACTTGCCGTCCATAATGGACTTGGTAGTATTTCGACGCAGCTTCTCTGATGACTCTTTGTTGACGTGACTCAGTTCTGATTACGTTTGTTTCTTTATTATTGCTTTATAGGAGCGTCAGTGGAAAGAGGGTGTCTGAATTAACATCAAGAAAATTGATTTTTTTTTGTTGTATTTGATTATTTCTGCGAATGTTCACATAATTTCTAGTTTCTCGTTGGTGAGTCCAACGATAACTTCAACGCTTTGTTTCGGTTTATTTTGATCATATCCCTCCCATTCTCCTGATTCTCTCCTTGGTTTATTTAGATCATATCCCTCCCATTCTCCTCTTTCTCTCCTTGGTTTATTTAGATCATATCCCTCCCATTCTCCTCTTTCTCTCCTTGGTTTATTTAGATCATATCCCTCCCATTCTCCTGATTCTCTCCTTGGTTTATTTAGATCATATCCCTCCCATTCTCCTCTTTCTCTCCTTGGTTTATTTAGATCATATCCCTCCCATTCTCCTCTTTCTCTCTTTGGTTTATTTAGATCATATCCCTCCATTCTCCTCTTTCTCTCCTTGTTTTATTTAGATCATATCCCTCCCATTCTCCTCTTTCTCTCTTTGGTTTATTTAGATCATATCCCTCCCATTCTCCTCTTTCTCTCCTTGTTTTATTTTGATCATATTTTTCCATTCTCCTCTTTCTCTCCTTGGTTTATTTTAATCATATTTCTCCATTCTCCTCTTTTTCTCCTTGGTTTATTTTGATCATATTCCTCCATTCTCCTCTTTCTCTCCTTGGTTTATTTTCATCATATTCCTCCATTCTCCTCTTTCTCTCCTTGGTTTATTTTCGTCATATTCCTCCATTCTCCTCTTTCTCTCCTTGGTTTATTTAGATCATATCCCTCCCATTCTCCTCTTTCTCTCCTTGGTTTATTTAGATCATATCCCTCCCATTCTCCTTTTTCCCTCCTTGGTTTATTTGGATCATATTCCTCCATTCTCTTCTTTCTCTCCTTGGTTTATTTTGATCACGTCCCTCCCATTCTCCTCTCTCTCCTCGGTTTACTTAGATCATATCCCTTTCATTCTCCTCTTTCTCTCCTCAGTTTATTTTGATCACGTCCCTCCCATTCTCTTCTTTCTCTCCTCAGTTTATTGTGATCACGTCCCTCCCATTCTCTTCTTTCTCTCCTCAGTTTATTGTGATCACATCTCTTCCATTCTCTTCTTTTTGTTCTCAGTTTATTGTGATCATATCACTCGCATTCTCTTCTTTCTCCCCCCCCCCCCCCCCCAAACTGCTCTCCTCATGTGTATTATTTTTATCCTTATCTTTCTTATGGAATCTGAAGACTGTCCTTTCTTTGTTGGGCTAATCTTCACATGTACTCCCTTTCATTCGTCCATAGTCGTGTGTGAAAATGAAAACTCAGTGCGTCTCGCCCTGTAGGCTATCTAACAAATACTTTTAACTGCTTTTCGCGGCGCTAGTGCTTTCAGTGGTTCGCGTTATTTTATCAGGTGGTCCGCGTTGCTTTAACAAGTGGTGGGCCGCGTTACGATAGCAAATGCTCCGCTAGTGTATTATTATTCTTTATCTTGTGGTCTGCTGGTGTGCCATCAGGTTGTCCGCGATGCTGTATCAGGTGGTCCGCGGTGCGTCATCAGGTGGTCCGCGGTGCGTCGTCAGTTTGGTCTTAAGTTCTATCGATTCTATACGAGAAAGGATTAAGAGTGTATAGCATTACCATGGTACAATTTAAGATGATGGTGGACAACCTCTATGTAGTTGTAAAAGAGTCCTTGAAAATGTAAAAAGTCTGAGAACCACTGGCACTACAGGTATGTCCCCAGTCTCACAAAAAAAACAAAAACCAAAAAACCGAAAGATTATGCAGGCCATTTTCGATTAGTCCACTTGCGCCAAATCTCTTGGCACATTCTGATGAACGTACAAAATAGAGTAGTGTTTCACCTGGTCTCTAGTCTATCTTAAAAGCTATGCATTTCTTCTGAAGAGTGTTTTTTTTTTAATTAAAGTGTTAGTTGTGTTACCTCTCTCCTCCTTCTCTCTCTCTCTCTCTTTCTCTTTCTCTCTCTTTCTCTATGAACCTTTAGTGCCCAAGGCACATGAGGCTTCCGCAAGGGTTTTCCACAAACGCCTTTCCTTGCCTTTTCTTCCTGCTCTTCTCCCAAGTGAGCCCTCGAATTCCAAACACCCTCTCTGTTCTTCTCCTCCATGTCTCCTTTAGCTTACCCTTACTTCTTTTTCCCTTGTTATGTCCATCTTAGTTCTGCTGCCACTGCTCCTTAGAATCTTCTTCGTTGTTTGCCTAGACATCGACTCTAATCTCTCTCTCTCACAGCCGTGGAAATTCGTCTCAGGTTTTCAGCATCGCTGTAAGGCTTTCCTGCAGGGAGTTACGCGGTCTGGCCAGGACCTTTGCCTGAGAGGGGGTCGTGTAACAGGCAACTCTGAAGGTCTGTTGTGCCAATATTAAGCTTCTGGTATAGATGGTGTCTCAGCCTGCAATGTTCTGTTCTCGGTCGGAGGATTACCACTTGGTCATTTCTTGTGAGTCTGTAGTATTTGTTATTTGCTTTTGCGTGGAATGTTATTTTGTTCATTTGTCTTTATCTGTGGCTTTTAGTCTGTTTTATTTTTTCTTTGTTTGTTCATGTGTTGTCCTTCTGTCAATCTCTTGCATTCTTCCTCCTTCTCTTGCCAGTCTGTCTGCCTCTTCATTTCATTGGATGTTACTGTGAGTAGATATACATTGTATGACTGCTTTTTTGGATATTGTGCTTTGCTTGTGATGGGGCTAAGGTAGGTCCTAGACAAAAGCACAAATCAAATTCTGCTATCTCACAGGATGGCTGAAGTTGGGTGAGGTTAGCTGATGTTGGCTGAGGATGGCTGATGTTGGCTGATGTTGGCTGAGGTTGGATGAAGTTGGCTGAGGATGGCTGAGGTTGATGATGTTGGCTGAGGTTGACTGAGGTTGGCTGATGTTGATTTAGGTTAGCTGATATTGGTTGAGGATGGTTGAGATTGGTTGAGGATGGTTGAGGTTGGCTGAGGTTGGTTGAGGATGGTTGAGGTTGGTTGAGGTTGGATGATGTTGGCTGAGGATGGTTGAGGATGGCTGATGTTGGTTGAGGACGGGTGATGTTGGTTGAGGATGGCTGAGGTTGGATGAGGATGGCTGATGTTGGCTGAGGATGGTTGAGGATGGCTGATGTTGGTTGAGGATGGCTGAGGTTGGATGAGGATTGCTGATGTTGGCTGAGGATGGTTGAGGATGGGTGAGTTTGGCTGATGTTGGTTGAGGATGGTTGAGGTTGGCTGAGATTGGATGGTGTTGGTTGAGGATGGCTGAGGTTGACTGGGGACGGCCAAGGGTATAGAATCAAATTAGAAATGAGAACGCTGAAAACGAATGTACTGGGCCGGAGGCGCACAGCGGCGGAGACATGCGAAGAACTACAGCACAACCAACTTACAATCACATGCCATCGCCCTCTAGAGAAGACGGTCTAGAATCTAGCACTCTGCATACTATGTTGCTAATATTATTAATTTCAAATGTACGAGGTAATATCCACCCTCATTTATGCATGCAAAAACTAGACAACAACTAAAGAAATAGACAACAAAGTAGACTATTTCGAAAACAAATGTCTAAGGATTATATAACGTGGAACGAATTCAATAACAACGCAGAGATAAGACAGAAGAGCGAACAACAACCTGTCTCATGGGTGACCAGAAAAAGAAGATGGACATATGTCGGTCACGTGATGAGAAGAAACAGACAGAGAATTCCAAAACAAGCTATTAAGTGGAACACAACAGACCGAAGAAAAAGAGGTCGGCCACGTGAAGCTCTAAAGAGGACATTGTTCAGAGAGGCCAAATTAGCAGGGCATAAAATCCCTTGATGAGGTTGAAAAGCTCGCCGAAAACAGGAAAATTTGGCGAGCTACCATACGAGTCCCAATTTTAACGGCACGGGAAGAATATAAGATGATACTCTCTTGAGGAAAAATGTCGATGCACACTGGATTTAATTGTAGGTCCAGGTTATGAAAAGGACGAAAGCAAAATATTTTAACACTCACAGTTCTATCCCGTGAACACAGGACGTCACTAAACTCCCACAAATGGGCTGAAGGAGAAGTCGAGTCGGGACGGTAGTACTATTTTTTCTTCCTTTCTCGTCTAAAGCTCTAGTTCTATAGATTTTTTAAGGCTAATTCTACATTATTTTGCTCTCTAACTTGTCAGTGAAACGACAAAACCTGGAGCTAAGACAGGGGGCCTATCTAAATCTGGATACAATCTATCCATTAACTTGGAGAGTATTGGCCTTAATTCCTCTGTCAATCATCGTCCCTCATGACAAGAAGATAGTTTTTTTTCTTTTTTTGTTTTTGTTTTTGTCTGAATAAGATATTAGCCAGAGACCTGTAAGTGACTGTTTGGGTCAGGATTGACTAACTGTAGTTGTCTAAAAACTCAGTTGTACCTCCCAGTGTCCAACATTGGAAACAGACCAGTCTGGTTGAATGACAGAGGACAAATTCAGTGAAAGAAATAAGCCAGGACAGGAATGGGTGTGTCGTGCTGAAAGGAGCAGATTTCGCAGCCTAGATAAAAAAAATTGCCATAAAAGGCAATTACCGCATGTATGAAAGAAGAATACAGATAGATAGATAGATAGATAGATAGATAGATAGATAGATAGATAGATAGATAGATAGATAGATAGATAGATAGATAGATAGATAGATAGATAGATAGATAGATATTTGCTCACATCTGAGATAAGGTCTTGAATGGCTTTTCTTTCAACAAATAGATCTAACAATAATTCGTCTCTACGACGGTTCTCACAATATTTCACACAGAGGGGCTGTGTTAAAGAAAAAAAAATGGCCAAAAATAAGAACATCGTCAGAGATCCCTTCGTTCAAATGTCAATGGCCATCAAAGTCCCTTCATAACGTGACTAAGGACGTAATTTGTACGTAAGTACCATTTCGTACGCTCCCCTGTATCACCGTTAGCCAAGAACAATGAGGTCTGGAGTGGAATTCAACTGGTGTGGATTTCATTTCCTGTTGCCCGTTACGTACAGCTTCAGGACAACGCCAAGGGAGGGCAGAACGATGACTTTTCTATGGCAGAGACTTGACAAGGCTAGGACATAAAGAGCCGATACTTGATGGTCTCGGATATACTGCGATTTACTCGTTTGTTTCGGGTTATTTCTGAAGGATCCAGACGCTGTTTTCTGAATGGATTAATACTTTTCCTCTCTTTGGATATGTAGATGATTTTATAAAATCTATCTATCTATCTATCTATCTATCTATCTATCTATCTATCTATCTATCTATCTATCTATCTATCTATCTATCCATCCATCCATAAATCCATCCATCCATCCATCCAGTGAAAACTCTATCTATCTATCTATCTATCTATCTATCTATCTATCTATCTATCTATCTATCTATCTATCTATCTATCTATCTATCTATCTATCTCTATCTACATCCTTCGATCCATCTATATCTATCTATCTATCTATCTATCTATCTATCTATCTACTCCGTGTCATGAAGCTGTTGGTCGTCACTGACTCCCACAACTACCTGTCCTTCGCTCCTTCTGTGAGATGCTTGTTGGTCCCTGCTCTGGGGAGATTTTTTTTAACTAGAATTTCCAGTATGTCCCTTCTTAAAACTATGTCCTACAAATCTGGACTGTCCTGTTCTGAATTTTGTCATAATTTCTTTTTCTTGCCTAGTCTCACTTAGAACCTCTTCATTTGTTTTCTTGGCTGTCTATGGTATTCTCATCTTTCTTCTTAGGAACCACAACTCCGCTGCTTCTAACAGACTTTGAGTACTCTTTGTTACCTCCTCACTTCACGTCCATAGCAACAAAGGGGACATTGTAGCACTGAATAACTCTCTTTTTCTAGTATTCATCGGTAGAGCTCTATTGCACGGTACTTTTGTAGCTTTCATAAATGCTTTTGTACAGTCAGACTGTAAATAAAATAGCAGTGCCATTAATATTAGAGATGTTATTTTGTCGAAAGATGCAACAAATAGATATGTTATTTTGTCGAAAGATGCTAAACATAGAGATGTTATTTTGTCGAAAGATGCAACAAATAGATATGTTATTTTGTCGAAAGATGCTAAACATAGAGATGTTATTTTGTCGAAAGATGCTAAACATAGAGATGTTATTTTGTCGAAAGATGCAACAAATAGATATGTTATTTTGTCGAAAGATGCTAAACATAGAGATGTTATTTTGTCGAAAGATGCAACTAATAGAGATGTTATTTTGGTGAAAGATGCAACAAACAGAGATGTTATATTGGTGAAAGATGCTAAAAATAGAGATGTTATTTTGGTGAAAGATGCAACAAATAGAGATGTTATTTTGGTGAAAGGTGCAACAAATAGAGATGTTATTTTGGTGAAAGATGCTAAAAATAGAGATGTTATTTTTTCGAAAGATGCAACAAATAGAGATGTTATTTTGGTGAAAGATGCAACAAATAGAGATGTTATTTTGTCTAAAGATGCAACTAATAGAGCTGTTATTTTGGTGAAAGATGCAACAAATAGAGATGTTATTTTGTCGAAAGATGCTAAAAATAAAGATGTTATTTTTTCGAAAGATGCAACAAATAGAGATGTTATTTTTGTGAAAGATGCTAAAAATAGAGATGCTACTTTTTCGAAAGATGCAACAAATAGAGATGTTTTGGTGAAAGATGCAATAAATAGAGATGTTATTTTTTCGAAAGATGCAACTTCTTCTTCTTCTTCTTCGTTCACTTCTATCACCAAAAACCGCACTGTGAACCTACTGAATTCACACATGTGGTCCTCGTTAGGTCCGGTGGTCCCCTGTGTGGTCCAAAATAGACCACATGAGTTCCACGAAGGACCACAAGGGGTTCAGAGTATCACAGTGCTTTAGCCTGTATTCTTGGTGGGTCTCGGAAGCGGGATTGCGTGACACCGTGGTTTTCATTGCACCAGTTTGGTCTAGGGTTGGACTTTCTCACCGGAAGACCTCGACGTGTTTGGAATATCAGTGCATCCCCGCTGGGTGAGAGGCGTTAGCCCACCCAGGACAGAGTTGGACTTTCTCACCGGAAAACCTCGACGTGTTATGAGATACCCGTGTATCACCGCCGGGTGAGAGGTGGTTGCCCATCCAGTCCAGGGTTGGACTTTCTCACCGGAAAACCTCAGCGTGATTAGGATACGCAGACATCCCCGCCGGGTGAGAGGTGGTTGCCTATCTAGACTTCCCTGGTCCAGTGTCTCCGACTTCAGCATTTTGCGGTCGTGGCCGCTACCCTTCCTAGTTGTGACCAGGATGGAGCTTTTGTCCAGGAGGACGAATCCTCGCCACTAGTGACTTCTACCCCTGGGTTGAGCCGGTTTAGGCATTTCCCAGTATGGGCATGTTTGGGACGGGACCGACCTCTAGGGCAGAGGTACTGTGACATTCATAGCCTTCAAGATTCACCCCTGGTATGAGCCGGTTTAGGCAAAATTCACCAGTATGGGTGTTTATCAGGCGTTACCGACCTCTAGAGCGGAGGTGGCATGACATGTCTAGCCATCGAGTTCCACCCCTGGTGTGTGCCGGTTTAGGCATATTTCACCAGTGTAGGTGTATTTCGGACGTAGGCGGCCTCTAGAGCAGAGGTGCCGTGGTATAGCTCTCGTAGCGATACTACTGGACATACCAGGTTAAACTTCACTTTCCACCACCTTTTCCCATCGGCGCCGCACAGCAACCTTTATTTCCGCATTTACTTCCTTAACCGGGAGGAGCTTCACTCCACGCGCGGCATTTGAAAAGTCAAGCCAGCAGTGACTTAACCTCTGGGACAGACCGGTTCATGCATTTCACACGATATGACTGCACTCAGGACGTGGCCGACCTCCAGACCAGAGGTGCCGTGATTTGACTGTTTGCTTCGCTTTATTCTTTCAACCACCTTTTCCGCAGTGATGCTGCGCGGCAACCTCATTTGCAAATTTCTTCATTGGCCGGGAAGAGCACCGCTCCACGCACGGCAGCTGAAGATCTCGCCAACAGCGAAAGATGCAACAAATACAGTTGTTATAATGGTGAAAGATGCTAAAAATAGAGGTGTTATTTTGTTTAAAAGATGCAACAAATAACATGGACAGACAAAGAGAAACTGACGAGGAGGGACTCAAATAAGTTTAACAACGAAAACTGGTTAAAATGATAACAACAAACAAAAAAAAAAGACAGTCAAAATATCTTGGACATGTCATGAGAAGACGGAAGTTGGAGAACTTAGTAATCACTAGAAAACTCGTGGGAAAAAGAAGAGGGTAGAGGCAAGAGAAAAATATCTCAGCGGACCGACCAAGTGACATGAAAGAAAGACAAGCATCTGAACTAATAAGAAACACCAAGGACCGGACAAGATGGAAAAGTATGATCACCAACTTTATCCTGCACGGCAGGTCGTAGTAGTAGTAGTAGTAGTAGTAGTAGTAGTAGTAGTAGTAGTAATAATAATAATAATCTTTCGACTCTATTTGAAAACTAAAAATTTGAAGTGGTATTTAAGCTAATTATAGGAATGACGTCACTTTTTTCTGTAGAAATATGGCGCAAGTGATTATTATAAAGTTAACTTTGGCAGTTTAGCTTTTTCTTTGTGATCTACATATTTCTCTCATTCCATACGGAGGGTACAAAGCAGAAGCCACCATCTGATGATCAGATGCAGCAAATCTCACGTTAAGTATAAAACACCCATCTTAACAGCATACACGGGTCACTGACGACTGCGAACAAACCTGTGTCACCTCGACCTGTCACACACAACTGATTGCACACCCTAAACAAGCATTCACATTGTTAGTTAGTTAGTTAATTAGTTAGTTAGTTAGTTAGTTAGTTAGTTAGTTAGTTAGTTAGTTAGTTAGTTAGTTAGTTAGGCAGTCAGTCAGTCAGTTAGTTAGTTAGTCAGTTAGTTAGTTAGTCAGTTAGTTAGTTAGTTAGTTAGTTAGTTAGTTAGTTAGTTAGTAAATAAGTAAGTCAGTCAGTCAGTTAGTTAGTCAGTTAGGCAGTCAGTCAGTCAGTTAGTTAGTTAGTTAGTTAGTTAGGCAATTAAGTAGTTAGGCAGTCAGTTAGTCAGTCAGACAGTTATTTACTTAGCTAGTTAGTTAACTAGTTAGGTAGTTATTTATTTAGTCAGTCAGTCATTCTCTTAGTTAGGCAGTTAGTTAGTTATTTAGTCAGCTAGTTAGTTAGCCAGTTAGTTAGCTAGTTAGTCAAGTAGTTGGTTAGGTAGGCAAGTAGTTAACTATTTAAGCAGTTATTTGATTAGTCAATTAGTTGGTCAGTCTGCTACTTAGTTAGTCAGTTATTTAGGTAGTTAGTTAGTTAGATAGTCAGTTAATTAGTTGGTTAGTTAGTTAGTTAGTAGATTAGTTAGCTAGATAGTCAGTCAGTCAGTTAGTTAGTTAGTTAGTTAGTTAGTTAGTTAGTTAGTTAGTTAGTTAGTTAGTTAGTTAGTCAGTTAGTTAGTTAGTTAGTTAGTTAGTTAGTTAGTTAGTTAGTTAGTTAGTTAGTTAGTTAGTTAGTTAGTTAATTAGTTAGTCAGTTAGTTAGTTAGTTAGTTAGTTAGTAGATTAGTTAGCTAGATAGTCAGTCAGTCAGTTAGTTAGTTAGTTAGTTAGTTAGTTAGTTAGTTAGTTAGTTAGTTAGTTAGTTAGTTAGTTAGTCAGTCAGTTAGTTAGTTAGTTAGTTAGTTAGTTAGTTAGTTAGTTAGTTAGTTAGTTAGTTAGTTAGTTAGTTAGTTAGTTAGTTAATTAGTTACGATGGACCATCATCCATACTCTATGGACACTTCCATTGGTGCTCCGACCTCCATGTATCACCCAAGTATCACCTTCAACCTGCAGTGACTGACGATATCCAGTTTTTGGAGGTTGACCATCCTTCTAAGAGCTCTTGGTGAATCGTTTTACTTTCCACCATTCGCAAGTTTCACCCCCAGTTCCCTTCACTCTTGGCAGCGACACAGATTCACAGTTGTCAGTGAAGTCCTTTGACAACATACTGTTGATAATGTTGACCCTTTTGGCTCGATTCCGCTCTTGCTTTTCCTCTACGACAGCGGAGAAGACTGTTGAACTTCCACTGATACCTGCTGCCAGGTCTGGTATAAAACAAAAAAGAATATCAGTCGATGGATCTGTGACGTCTGCAAGCGGGCCTCTGTTGCGTTTAGAGAGTCAGCCTTAAGACTGAATAGAGTCAAAATTAAGATTGAATAGAGAGTGAGACTTAAGATTGAGTAGGGAGTCAGACTTAATAGAGAGTCAGACTTAAGATTGAATAGATAGTCAGACTTAATAGAC
This sequence comes from Achatina immaculata, assembly GCA_009760885.1. NCBI lineage: Eukaryota > Metazoa > Mollusca > Gastropoda > Stylommatophora > Achatinidae > Lissachatina > Lissachatina immaculata. The sequence continues at coordinate 5,309,914 of CM019710.1, forward strand.
AGTCAGACAAGGTATTGTGTAAAGAGTCAGCCTTACGACTGAATAGAGTCAGACTTAATAGAGAGTCAGACTTAAGATTGAATATAGAGTCAGCCTTAAGATTGAATAGAGAGTCAGACTTAATAGAGAGTAAGCCTTAAGATTGAATAGAGAGTAAGCCTTAGGACTGAATATATTTAACTCAGGAGCTCAGCTGTGATATATACAGGGGAGGCCACTGCTGACTCTATAATGGCAATGTAGTCTTTTAATTGTAACCATCTTCCATCCACAGACACAGATATATATATATATATATATATCATCATAATGATAATCGTCATCATCATCTTCATTATCATCTTCGTCTTTTACTTCTTTAGAACATAGGCTATGGATAAAGAATCTGCAATAGTTCCCTGTTCTTGGATTTATTCTCTACGTCCTTCCCTATGTATCCCTTGTCTCTTAGCGCTGTCACAATTTCCCTTCTCCAAGTAAGTCCAGGTCTTCCATGATTTCTTTCCCTGATGATCCCATGTCAATGCCTGTCTTGCTATGCTGGTGTCAGGTTCCCCCACAGTGTGGCCAATCCACCTCCATTTCCCGGACGTGATGTGTAGGTTCATACGTTCTTGTCCTGCTCTTTACCAGATCTCCTTGCTCCTGGTCTTGTCCTGCCATTTAATATGTTTAAAATTCACCTCAGGCAGTTGTTCATGAATGTGTGTATTCTCCTTTGTATTATCTAAGTTATCGCCCGTGTCTCTGAACTGTATGTTAGGGCAATCCTTACATTTGTATTAAAGAGCCTAAGTTTGGTTCCTGTTCTGATGTTCTTTGATGCCCATATATTGTTAAGTTGGATAAATATTGTCCTGGCCTTGGTTATTCTAGATTCTTCCATACATTTCCATTAAAAAAAAACAATTCCGCCATATAGCACAGATCTTTCACAGAATCTCAGCCGCTGTAAAATCCAGGAAATATTAGCAAATGAAGGAATTCCTCCCTAGGGAATTCTAATTATTTCGCAAACTTAGACCTCTATATTTGCGTCGTTTCCAAATTTGGACGCAATAAAGTCGGAAGGAGCAAACAAGCAACGGGAATAGTATCTTGTGGAAGATTGTGAGGATGTTCTGAGTATCCTGGCCATGGAAATCAAGAAGAATTTTGATATAGAAGTTACTTCCTTTTGATAAATTAAATGGTCGTGCAGTCTGATGTTGGTGGAAATGATGAAGGTAAGTTTTTGCTTTTTTTTCAGTTAACATTCAAAGAGAACTATTGTCTATGAGAATTGTTGTCCTTTCCCATCTGTCTGTCTGCTTGGCTGCCTGCCTGTTTGCTTAGCTGCCTGCCTATCTACCTACCTAACTACCTACCTAACCTACCTACCTACCTACCTACCTACCTATCTATCTATCTATCTATCTATCTATCTATCTATCTATCTATCTATCTATCTATCTATCTATCTATCTATCTATCTATCTATCTATCTATCTATCTATCTATCTATCTTTCTACCTACCTACCTACCTATCTTTACCCTTGAAAAATAAAGATTATTCATTCTATCTATCTATCTATCTATCTATCTATCTATCTATCTATCTATCTATCTATCTATCTATCTATCTATCTATCTATCTATCTATCTATCTAAACTTAAACACAGCGACACACAAACAACAAACAAACAAACTAATAATAATAAAAATAAATGTTCAAAACCTTCCTCATTTTCCAGTTTCTCTTACGTTCTCTTCAGATCCCACAAAAACTTCCACAAACTAACCAGTTTACTATGTCCTCCGCACTCATTTCCCGGATTCATTCCCCAAATTGGCAACTCCAGCGCAATGCTCCCATAGCGTAACGCTTTTTCATCTCTCCCTGCTGTATTTACCAACAGAGATTGGACGCACGTGACCTGGCCCTGTTTTGATACCCGTCTTTAAGAAATCGGTGATTTATCGGCCACTGCTGCTCTCCATAACCGCCTGAACTGCTGCAGTTGATATCATCCCGGCCCCCATTACAACTTCCAATTTTCCCAAATGGAAGTTGAGGAGGGCATAGATTAATGGTAATTTCTGACAAGCATCGCAACCCGGTGCATTGAAGTTCTTAGATTTATGGCAAAATTGGCCTTCCATACTTCCAAATGTGTTAGAATCTTGGTTTAGTGTTTCAACTTCAGTAGAATTTTTAATGTATGAAAACAGAAAGGAATAAAACTTCATCAGAGGATTGTTTCATCCTGGGGAAAAAAATGATAATTAACATGTTATTAAACTGACTATACACGTTGCTAGAATATACATAACGTGTATAAGAAGGCTGGAATCAGTTGGAATTTGGTTCTTAAGAATACTGAATGTACCACAGACAACGGGAAAATCTAACGAGGAAGTTATAAAAGAGGCAGAAGAAACAAGGAAAATTATAACGAAGATCAGAAACGACAATCCAGATTTGTGGGGGGGGGGGGGCATATTTGAAGGAAAGGAGGGCTAGAGCACGTAATGGCAACAGGGAAGATCGAAGGTAGAAGAGTCAGAGGTAGACAGAGAGGAAAAGATGGTTGATGGTTTGGCACTCTGGTACAGGAAATACTCAGTGATGAGAAGTACAAGGGATGGAGGGTTATGGAAGGACAAGATGTCCTACTCCTGTCGGCTGGGACCTTGAGAAAGAAAATTTCCCATCCTGTAACTTCTTTGCCAGAAATACTCCACCAAAGTTAACCTAAATGTTAGGACTGCTTTTTTGTTGTTGTTTTTTTTAAAAGTAGGATGAGCTTTATTTATTACCGAGAACACAGCTGCAGCGTTTCAGTTTACACAATATTCATACAAAAAAATATTACGGCAAAGAAAAAAGGAAAGAAAAAAGACTATAGATTCCCGTCAATGATTTACAGGGTCAGGCATAAAGCATAGCTGGATTTAACTGAATACATGTGAGGAAAAAAAAACATGACATCAGAGATGAAGCAGACAAACGGTCATTTTTAACAATGGCTTCTTGGCAAACATAACATCGCGCATTCACTGTTGAAACTTGTTTTAAAAGTGGAGAATCGTCTATTACTGTACAACGAAAGTTTCGTCACCGTTTTGAGTTGCATCCCTGTGATAATGTTCCCGATCGGAGGACAAAACAATTTTGAGGTGGGTCAACAAATTTAAGGAAACCGCTAATTGACTTAATAACAAGTGTATTGGTCGCCCATGAACTCAACAGACACCTGAACGAATTCAAGACATCCACAACGCATTGTTGAGTAGCCTTCTGCGATCAGCTGTTAGGAACACTTTGGTACCTGGCATCCTCTTACTGCTAATAGTGGTCTTTATGTGCAGATGCTAACTGAATACTTCATTCCAGACTTGGCCAATAGAAATAAGAGACTAATATGGTTTCAGCAAGATGAAGCAACTGCCCACACAACCCATCAGTCCATGTCCATGCTGTGACAAGCATTTCCCAATCGTCTTATTTCCAGATTTGGGGATATTCATTGATCGGCAAGGTCACCGGATTTATCGGCTGCAAACTTCTTTTTGTCGGGGTATCTCAAGAACACGGTGTATGCTAGTCGACCATAGTCAATTGCAGACCTAAAAGATCGAATCCGACACTGCATTCAAAATATCCCTTTGAACATGTTAAATGGTGTTATGCAGGAACTTTCCAGACGCCTGGCTGAACGTATCAAATGTAATGGCGGTCATCTAACCGGCGTAATTTTCAAAACCTAAATATGGTTGTCAGTAATAACAAAAATATCCACTTTTCTGAGTTTCATTTCACTTTTTTTAAACCAAAAACTTGTATAGCGCTTATTTATTTTCCAATTTTAAAATCCATCTATGCTTTATGCCGGACCCTGTATAATAAATATGCAGGAAACTCTCTACCGTAGAGAGCGGAACAACAACACAACTCCTTCAGATCATCAGAGGAAGTACCCCTCCTTAGACAAGTGTTTCGGCCCTTTAAACTCCTGACACTCTAAGGAGGGTGGGCCCTTCTGGGTCATGACTCCCAGAGGTCTTGTGAGTTGTTGCTTTTTTTTTCGGTCCCGGGATCGAACCCATGATCTTCCAGTTGCCACGCGTCTTTAGCGATTTAGCTATGGAGGACTGGTATTGGTTGTGGCAAATGAAATTACTTATGCTCCCAATGCTTGTTTCGCATACTCCACAGCCAGCATGAGGCCTTTTCTGCTGTTTCTGAAAGATAGGACAAAAATAGACAGACAAAAAACTGGGAGCACTTATCTGTGACTAGCACGAAGCTCCGTCTGGGAGTGCGTGTGGGGGGTGAAGTAATGTTTAAGAGAGGTCTTGTGAGGCGTGATGCCAACCCGATTGGTGGATAGTAAAGAGGGGGTGGGGGTGGGGAAAGGAGAGATAGAGAGTATGAATGAATGAAGGAATGAATGAATCATCTTTATTTTTCAAGGGTAAAGAATTGGGCACGCAGGCCCGTCTTACATTCTGCCCTTCATCACTCCGTCTTTCATTCTTCCCACACACTTGATTTAGTACAAATATACAAATTAAATTAAGAAAAAATATATCCAAAAAGTGTAAGATTTAACTACTACATTCAAAGTAAAAGAGAAGAAGTAATTAACCTAATAAAATAGCACTCACGCACACATACACACACAGACATATACATAAACAAAAATACATTGTAAATACAGATCTTCTAACATATGTTTTTTAACAAACATTAAAATAATTTCTAACAATATCTAACAAATTACTTTTCGAACTATGTCATTTTATTACTTGATGGTTGGCGAGTCATGTGTTGAGAGAGTGCTGATTATTCTATGGAAGCATATAATTACAAGCAAGTAAATAATGAAACAGGTTTGAGTTAAATGATGAAGTATTACTAATGGATTTTAAATGGTAGGGGAGGGTGTTCCAGAGCTGTACTGCAGAGTTTGCAAGGCTTTTCTTGTACAGATCAATCCTGGGTTTAGGAAGAAGACAGTTTTTTGACAGAGAGAGAGAGAGAGAGAGAGAGAGAGAGAAAGAGAGGGGGAATGGGATACAACGACTGTCAAGTCGAGAAAAAGAGGTGGATAGTTGCGTTGCTTCTCACGGCTAGGCGAGCGTGGCTCGAGTCCCAAGTACGTATCTTGTTATGTTTCTTTCTCCTACGCCTAAAGTGTTTTTGTCTACCACTTCTTCGAATGTTAACTATACAACACCGCGCTAAACCACTTTATCAAGACTCCTTACAGTATAGGCTGTGAACAATACAGTAAAAGTAAAACCAAAACAATGTGTGTACCCGTATGTACATTTACAGCCAGTTCTTGTACGAGTTTGGTTCCTTTGATTTCTTGTGCTGAATGAACTTCGGAATTCATGTAACCTCGTTTCCGTTTCATGTAACGTGATGAGACAACTACAAGAATTGCAAGGACCAATAGAAACGTCAATTTTTGAAATACGCTTTTAGTGATTGGGTAGTTAATTCAATGACTGCTTTGAGCAAGACGATTGGTTAATGTGAAGAAGACTAAACGCGTCCTTATTAGCTACTCGTCTGTTACGGCGAATGTTAGTGGTTATACAATTTGGCTGTCTCATTTGGCAATCAAAGACTCATAGCCAAAATGCAAGCGTCAGGGCTGGGTAATCGTAGCTGAAATACACATTGTATGTGTTTTAGAACATTTAAGCTGTTTCTCCAGCTCAAACTCGATCATTTCTGCCACGATTTTCTAGAGCCCTGACTCGAGCATTTCAGCTACTATTCTCTATAGCCCTGAAGCGAGCATTTCACCTACGATTCTATATAGCACTGACTCGAACATTTCAGCTACGATTCTGTATAGCCCTGACTCGAATATTTCGGCTACGATTCTCTAGAGCCCTGACGCTTGCATTTCAGCTTTGATTCCATAGGGCCTTGAATTTCAGCTATGATTCTTTAGAGCCCTGACGCTTGCATTTCAGCTACGATTCTCTGGAGCGACGCTAGTATTTAAGCTATGATTCTCTAGAGCCCTGGCGCTTGCATCTCAGCTATGATTCTTCAACCCTGACTCGAGCATTTCAGCCACGGTTCTTTAGAAACCTGACGCTTCCATTTCATCTATGATTCTCCAGCCCTGACGCAGGCATGTTAGCTATGTGTCGCTGACTACACCAGTATCTACCATCTATCTTGAGATGTGTCTCAAGAACTAGACAAGGCTCGTGAGCAATAGTAACTCTCTCTGTTATTCTATCTTGCAGAGTAGAGCTCTCTCTGTTATTCTATCTTGCAGAGTAGCGCAGTGGAAGAAATTGAATTCTTTTTTTGACGAAAGGTCACGCTGATTAAAAAGACACAACAAGAGAGATATTCAAACACCTCCTCCTCCTTGTTTGTTTGTTTGTTTGCTTCTTTCTTTCTTTCTTAAAGGGCAGAATGTCAGACGGGCCTGCGTGCCCAATTCTTAACCTTTGTGAAATAAAGATCAATCGATCAATCAATCTTTCTTTCTTTCTTCTGTAAGCATCTGCTGAATTCAGCAGCTTTCCGAGCCAGTGAGACCCATTGCTACAGACGTATCCATTCTTCTCCGTTCTTGATTTTTTTCTTGCCAGTTGTCGATTCCAAGAGGGAGAATAACTACTTCTAGGCTGTCTCGCCACCGTTGTCTAGATCAAACACAAAAAAAACCTGTACCTGCCCAACACTTAACTAATAAAAATAAAAGACAGCAAAACTAAGACATAAAGACTAAGACTCCCCAACTCAGACGCTCAGATCCTTGACTTCAGACCTCACCTGTTAAATCCTGACTTCAGACAGCACCAGTTAAATCCTGACTTCAGACCTCACCAGGTAAATCCTGACTTCAGACCTCACCAGTTAAATCCTGACTTCAGTCCTCACCTGTTAAATCCTGACTTCAGACCTCAGACTCTCAAATCCTGACTTCACACCTCAGACTCTCAAATCCTGACTTCACACCTCAGACTCTCAAATCTTAACTTCAGGCCTCAGACTCTCAAATCTTAACTTCAGGCCTCACCTATTAAATCCTGACTTCAGGCCTGAGACTCTCAAATCTTAACTTCAGACCTCAGACTCTCAAATCTTAAATTCAGACCTCAGACTCTCAAATCTTAAATTCAGGCCTGAGACTCTCAAATCCTAACTTCACACCTCAGACTCTCAAATCCTAACTTCACACCTCAGACTCTCAAATCCTGACATCACACCTCAGACTCTCAGATCCTGACTTCAGACCTCAGACTCTCAAAACCTGACTTCAGACCTCAGACTCTTAAACTCTGACTTTCCGATAAGACTCTATATATCCCCCAGCTTAGTATATCTTTTTCGTTGCTGTCCATTGGCACCAAGTTTGCCATAGGGATCCCTTAACTAAAAAGAAACGGATAGATCGGTACACAAACGAGGATGGAGTTTCGCAGCATACGCCGAAGAAAAACCACTCAAGATCATGGCAGGAATATACCACAAACACCTGCTCAAGCATGCGGATGGAAAGTGGAACCATTACCCTAGCCGTGAATTTGCTGATTACGCCGAAAGTACAACGAACTACAGTCAACACGGGCTCTTGAAGTCTATTAAGAAAGATAGAACACCGTACCCCGAAAAGATAGCGGTTGGACATAAGTTAAAGGTAAAATTCCCGTTTCCAACCCATTAAGGAATACTGAGGAATGGGCCCGTATTTTCCATGACATTCAGCACATGAAAGTGAGATTGGACACAATATATGCAACACAAATCCAAAACATCACGTGGATGTATTGCCCGGGGCACTCCAGCGTTGTTGGCTAAAAAGAAAAGCTGAATCAAACGGCAGCCAGGGTTGACTTACTAGGAAACATCAGTTTGGACAAGGAAGACACGTACTGATCTTTCAAGAAAGCAAATCAGATAATCAGCGCAGGTAACCTTCCTCAAAAGAACATACCAGGCCCGCCTCAGTGACTTACACGGCCTCAGGGGGAATACAAGCAAACCCCAGCTGTGGACTAGAACATGACCCGTTTCCAACCAACACAGTATAGGTATTACATCAGCCAAATCACTAAAGGATGTCCTGATGTTGAATGCAGAGCACTTATAGGTATGTCCCGGGTGTAATGAGGCAGCGCCGTCAGACCAGCAACAGATATCTAGGTCATATCCAGTATCCAGTACCTAAAAGAACTAGTCAGTTTCTTCTGATAACTTTTCTGATTTCCAGTCAGCCATTTGCTTGTCCCTTGAGGAACTATAACTCTTACAACGATAGGCCTTTCACGGGCAGTTACTAGATCAAAATCAACCACAATGTCAAGTCGACCTACACAGGTCGAAGGACAAAAAAAGATCTCCCAGCATTCTCAGCGACCAGCCATCAATTGCAAGGGGGGGGGGGGGGCGGCCCTCGCCATAATATTTTGATGACCCCCCTCAAATTGCGCGCTCATGATTCGGCGTGATATAGTACTCGTACAACTGCGCATGCGCCGTGAACCCAATTTGAACTATTCCGGAGGAATAAAAAATATATAAGGGATATCAAAATTTGCCAGAATTTCTCCGAAATAAATAAACAAAACTTTGGGGATTTTTTTTTTATTTGTTTATTTGTTTTGATGGCGCTAGGAAGGAACAATTTGAAAGAAACTGAGGTTTATACTCATAGAGCGTTATTATGAAGAATCTATTTCTTTTTTTTTTTTAAAGTTATTATTGTTTCTTTCTTTCTCACTGGAGACCATAATTTGCGTCAAAATATGTAAAATTATTTCGTAAAATGCCAAGCACGGATCAAATTATAGCTGGAATAATAATAATAATAATAATAATAATAATAATAATGGCATAGCGTGCCGTGGTGGTATAGTGGTTAGTGCCCCCCGCCTGCTGAACTGAAGATCCTTGCTTCAATTTCCGCATTCGGGGGAGGAGGGGGGGGAACAGTTTCTAGGGTCAGCCCAGCCTCCAAAACCATGGGTACCTGGGGTTTCCCTAGGAGAGAACAAAGGCAGCGAGGACAGGCGCTGGAGTCCCGACCTCAAATAGCTGCAGTGGCCTAGAAATGTGAAGGCAATAACACTTCACGCACCGCTACGGCTCGCAACTGCTACGGGGCATACATGTATATACTGCCTTCCATCGGTCGTTCAATGTCTTCGCTTTTACCTCCGTGAAGACATTTGTCTACGGAGTAGAGGAAGGCTCAAAGCTAAAGAAAAAGGAGGTTCCTAAAAAAAAAAAAACGGGGTGGAGAGAGGGCGTGGGAGGGGGGTGGGGGGGGGGGAGAAAGACGCTGTCCATCTTGGCAGTCAGCGACCCATAGCCTGACATGCTGGCGTCAGGGGGGGGGGGTGGTGGACTATAGCTGGTCAAGACCCTGTCCCATCTCTCAGCCGGTACCCCCAGCAGCAGGTCTGTCCTGGCTAACGGGATCAGGGATCTCCATAGCACCCCCCCCCCCACGGCGGTGGAGTCTGTTAAAGAAGTATTTTACTGCATCTCCTGCCTTTTTTAGCTGCTTTCAGGGAGTGGAAAAAAAAAATAGACGTCAAAGCCAACCCCCAGTTTAACACGATCTGCACCTCAACATCTTCACAGCATCGGCTGCAAAGAAAGCAATGTCAGGGAGATTTATTTATAAAATATAAAAATAAGAAGAAGAGGAAGAGGAAGAGGAAGAGAACGAAGAAGAAGAGGAGTAGGAGAAGGAAGAAGAAGAAGAAGGTGGAAGAAGGAGGAGGAGGAAGAAGAAGAGGAAGAGGAAGATGAAGAAGAAGAGGAGGAGGAGGAGGAAGAAGAAGAAGAGGAGGAGGAGAAGGAAGAAGAAGAGGAGTAGGAAGAAGAAGAGGAGGAGGAAGAAGAAGAAGAGGAGGAAGAAGAGAAAGAAGAAGAAGAGGAAGAGGAGAAGGAAGAAGAAGGTGGAAGAAGGAGGAGGAGCAAGAAGAAGAGGAGGAGGAAGATGAAGAAGAAGAGGAGGAGGAGGATAAAGAAGAAGTAAAAGAGGAGGAGGAAGAAGAAAAAGATGAGGAGGAAGAGGAAGAAGAAGAAGTACATGTATACATGAGAGACAGAGAGAGAGAGAGAGAGAGAGAGAGAGAGAGATAATCTGAAACAAGCACGTGAAAAGACTGGACACAGAGAGACTGACATAGGGAGAAACAAAGAAGGAGACAGAGAGAGAGACAGAGAGAGAGAGAGAGAGAGAGATAATCTGAAACAAGCACGAGAAAAGACTGGACACAGAGAGACTGACATAGGGAGAAACAAAGAAGGAGACAGAGCGAGAGAGAGAGAGAGAGAGAGAGAGAGATAATCTGAAACAAGCACGAGAAAAGACTGGACACAGAGAGACTGACATAGGGAGAAACAAAGAAGGAGACAGAGACAGAGACAGAGACACAGACCTAAAACACAAACTCCAAAACGCACAGAAACTAGAGAAAGCAAGACCGCCAGCGCCATCCTGTCCGGACAGTTAATGATGGCTTAATCATATCGGATGAGAAATGTGGTACGCTTACTTTCTTTCTCACCAGCGTAAGTTTAAACAGAAACACTGCTGATTAGGCTCCACATATGGACAAAACACATTAATCCTTACTTCTTTACAGAAGGTGAAGAATCCTAGATCTGGTAAGCAGTCCTGTGCATCAAACTCTCTACTATAGAGAACGTGACAACCACGTCTAGCTAACTAGACCACCGGAGAAAGTTGTCCCTCTCAGACAAGAGTTTCCCCCCTTATCAAACTCCCGAAACTCTAAGGGAGTTGGGCCCCTCTGGGTCATGACTCATGACATTGCTTATTACGCACGCTCCACATCCAACATGACATTGCTTATTACGCACGCTCCACATCCAACATGACATTGCTTATTACGCACGTTCCACATCCAACATGACATTGCTTATTATGAAAGCTCCACACCCAATATGGTATTACTTATTATGAACGCCCCACACCCAAAATGATATTGCTTATTATGAACGCTCCACACCCAACATGACATTGCTTATTATGAAAGCTCCACACTCAATATGATATTACTTATTATGAAAGCCCCACACCCAACATGATATTGCTTATTATGAACGCTCCACATCCAACATGACATTGCTTATTATGAAAGCTCCACACCCAATATGATATTACTTATTATGAACGCCCCACACCCAACATGAAATTGCTTATTGTGCACGCCCCACACTCAGTATGAAGCCTTGTCTTCAGTGCACTTGATCTCTTGCTTGCCTCTTTATGTCAAGTTCGCTTATATAAGTTGATAGCTGATGCTTCCGAAGACAACCTACCTCCTTCTTCTACACCTGTCATCTTAACCTTTTCTCCTGCCTTTTGCTTTCAGTTACTGAACCAGATCATCGCACTTTCTCACCCTTGAACGCGTGCTCCTCCTCTATCCTAGTTTTCATATAGGACCATAAGCTCGATCATTATCAAATCCTTCTTTCCTGCTGAGTACACCACAAAGTCTGGAATGTTCCGGTTGCTTAAAGCTGACTGCCTGGTGTTCTCTTCTTCCTAGAAGGTCCGATATGACATCGTAGATACCACTGTTACAGTCTGACACGTTCCTATAGGTTCCTTTCTTTCTGCCTAATTATATCCTGCTAGTGGAACAAAATAGATAAAACGAATTCGTGCTTGGTATTAATACCATAGCGTCACAGGCTGCCAGTCTCATACATAACAGACAAGCAGACCGACGTGGGCGGTATCTGAAATAACCGCAAAGTATTTTCCACAAACTATTATAACCGCGATTTACTTAATCTGATAAATCTTGATCGATACCTCTCACGTGGTACTGCATTCACTGACCAGTCATATAAATCGACAAGTGTCTGAGACGCGACAAGAGTCTCAAAATAAGCTGAGAGTTTTAACAGCTTCTGTTACTGTTTTAATTTTAGGACCGGAAGTTCTGAATTCGCCTCTTCCGGTGGCTGGAACCGGAAGCTGCGCAGACGTCAAGAAGAAGAAAATTTGAATTTCAAATGGCAAAAAAAAAAAAAGAGAAGTTGAACAGCACAATGAAAAGTACTAATAGAACGGTTTTGCTTGTTAATTTGTTCGTAGATTGTCACTGACTTTGTCGATAAACATGAGATTTTTATTCCAGAGATCCAAAAAATGAAAAACTGCGCAAATTGCTCACGAGAGAGTACGTCTTTCGCAAAAAAAAGATGGCAAAAAACTTTAATTTCTAGGTCCACATCGGAGTTTCTTTTCATGCAGAAAATATAAGAGAACAATCTGATGGAAAAGGGTTAAAAGAATCCCAGATTTGTTCTGTACTTTAACTCTCTGCATCCTGTGGGGTTTTACGTCAAATGACCAAGCGAGTAGATTTTATAAACTGGAATGGGATGGTTGTCACATTTAAAATGATCACAAAGGCATAGTCTGGTTAGCAGTATGCCATTTTATACCCCAATTTAAACAGGGAACGTTGTATATTGTTGCTCTAATAACATTGTTAGCGTGTTGTTAGTGTAGAATGGAAAAAAGAGCTAAAAATTCAGAAGAAATAATGGAAATTTATGATTAAAAATTTTCTCACTTACCCCACAAGTTTGCCTCAAATTGATGATAAATTGACAAAACTAACAAGGCAGCTGAAATATGTATCAATGAGGGAACACTGGAAGAAGTGGAGAGTTTTGAATATCTTGGATCACTACTAACTAATAATGGAGATACACTGAGAGAAATTAAAACGAGGACATCTATCGCTCTTCAGAAAGTAAAACAACTAAAGAATCTGTAGAGAGGAAAAGACAGAACTACAAAAATACGATTTTTAAGGGCATGCATCTTTTCCATCGCAACATATGCCTGTGAGACCTGGACACTTAACAAAACAGCTGAAAAACACATAAATGCCTTTGAATGTAAATGCTACAGAAGAGTTCTTCAGTTATCATGGACACAAAAAAGAACAAAAATATCCATACTACAAGAACTTAATTTTGAAGAAGGCTGGCTAGTAAAGAGGATTAAACAGAGAAAACTTAAATATTTTGGAAGGGTACATAACGGGAAAAAGAAACAGAGGAAGACCAAGGCGAAGATGGCTGCAAGATATCGTTGATGATCTGCAAATGGATGCATCAGCAACAGGCCATCTTGCTTACAACCGAGAGGCCTACAGGAGAGCTGTTATGAAGGCAAACTTCCGCAAAAGACATGCAAATGATTGACTGACTGATTGACCCCTCAAATTAATCCACTGTCCTGGGTTAAATATATTTACAATGAATAAAATTTTACACAAACACCATTTCCTCACAAAAATGTAGACTAATTATTTATATACAATTAATTTATAATATACAATAAATGGAAAACATGAAAACACAAGTAGGCGGCGGGCTATAAGCTTAGAAAAAAAAAACTTAAAAACAGTTAAATTTTAACACTCACTGGCTCTGAATTCAACCTCGTGCGTATCTCGTGTCTACTTTTTTTTTTTTACCAGGAAGGAAGTGGTACTACGGGCTTTGCCAGATCTTGTAGTATACATACATACATCCTTCCTGTGCCGTTAAACGTCACACAGGGCTCGCATAATTGTTTGCCAAGTTTTCCTGCTCTCGGTGAGTCTTTCAACCTCATCAGGGGATTTTATGCCCACTAAACTGGCTTTTTTTAACATTGTCCTCTTTAGAGTTTCACGTGGTCGACCTCTTTTTCTTCGGCCTGTTGTGTTCCATTTGATAGCTTGTTTTGGTATTCTCTGATTATTTCTTCTCATCACATGGCCTACATATGTCAATATTTTTCTGATCACACATGATACAGGTTGTTGTTTGCTCATCTGTCTTATCTCAGTGTTCTGTGTTATTCTTAAATTCGTTCCAAGTATTTTCCTTAGGCATTTGTTTTCAAAAGAGTCTAATTTCTTGTCTATTTCTTTAGATTTTTTCCAGCTTTCGCATGCATAAATGAGGGTGGATATTACTTTTGAACTGAATAATCTTAACCTGCTTTTTGTGCTTATAACTTTTGAATTCCATATGTTTTCAAGATTTTTGAAAGACAATGCTGCTTTTGCTATTCGAATTCTAACTTCCTTCCTGGTGTCACCATCCTGGTCTATGTACCTGCCAAGGTATGCAAACTGGTTTACTTCATCAACAGCTGTTCCTTCTACGTATATTTCTCCTTCTTGATTAATGAAAAGTTTCATTACTTTTGTTTTGTCTTTTTTTAATTTCAAGCCCTATTTCACAAGCCAAGGAAAATAAGGAATTTGTTTTTACCTGCATCGATTTCACAATTTCACTGATAAGAGTTATGTCATCAGCAAAATCAAGATCTTCTAGTTGGGTCTCATCTACCCAGCCAATGCCTGTTTTACCTGTACAGCATCTTTTCATTATAAAGTCTATGGCAAGTCCAAAAAGCAAGGGAGATAATATACATCCTTGTTTCACACCTGTTTCAATCTGAAACCATCCGTTCATTCCTTCTTCTGTCTTGACCGCACAAACCTATCCGTTGTAGAGATCTCTAATGATGTTGGTAATCTTAGATGGTATTATTTCTTAGTAAAATTAGCATAAATTCAAAATTAGAGATCAACGCATACAAACGCGTTGCGAGTGGGTAAAACGACTGATAAGGACCCCAAGCACGCAAGACACGTCTCCCGGGATGCAAAATCAGTGTTTCTCAAACGTGAGCCCACACCTGGCCACACTCCCTACACCTGGCCACTCTCCCTACACCTGGCCACACTCCCTACACCTGGCCACTCTCCCTACACCTGGCCACGCTCCCTACACCTGGCCACGCTCCCTATACCTGGCCACGCTCCTTACACCTGGCCACGCTCCTTACACCTGGCCACGCTCCTTACACCTGGCCACACTCCCTACACCTGGAAACTCTCCCTACACCTGGCCACACTCCCTACACCTGGCCACTCTCCCTACACCTGGCCACGCTCCCTACACCTGGCCACGCTCCCTATACCTGGCCACGCTCCTTACACCTGGCCACGCTCCTTACACCTGGCCACGCTCCTTACACCTGGCCACGCTCTCTACACCTGGCCACGCTCTCTATACCTGGCCACGCTCCTTACACCTGGCCACGCTCCTTACACCTGGCCACGCTCCTTACACCTGGCCACGCTCCTTACACATGGCCACGCTCCTTACACCTGGCCACGCTCCTTACACCTGGCCACGCTCCTTACACCTGGCCACGCTCTCTACACCTGGCCACGCTCTCTACACCTGGCCACACTCTCTATACCTGGCCACGCTCCTTACACCTGGCCACGCTCCTTACACCTGGCCACGATCTCTACACCTGGCCACGCTCTCTATACCTGGCCACGCTCCTTACACCTGGCCACGCTCTCTATACCTGGCCACGCTCCTTACACCTGGCCACGCTCTCTACACCTGGCCACGCTCCTTACACCTGGCCACGCTCCTTACACCTGGCCACGCTCCTTACACCTGGCCACGCTCCTTACACCTGGCCACGCTCCTTACACCTGGCCACGCTCCTTACACCTGGCCACGCTCTCTACACCTGGCCACGCTCTCTATACCTGGCCACGCTCCTTACACCTGGCCACGCTCCTTACACCTGGCCACACTCTCTATACCTGGCCACGCTCCTTACACCTGGCCACGCTCCTTACACCTGGCCACGCTCCTTACACCTGGCCACGATCTTTACACCTGGCCACGCTCTCTATACCTGGCCACGCTCCTTACACCTGGCCACGCTCTCTATACCTGGCCACGCTCCTTACACCTGGCCACGCTCTCTACACCTGGCCACGTTCCTTACACCTGGCCACGCTCCTTACACCTGGCCACGCTACCTACACCTCGCCACGCTACCTACACCTGGCCACGCTACCTACACCTGGCCACGCTACCTACACCTACGTCACATGATAACTGAGGGTGAAAACTTTGAATAGGGGAAGGGGAACACGGAACT
Source organism: Achatina immaculata (assembly GCA_009760885.1). Lineage (NCBI taxonomy): Eukaryota > Metazoa > Mollusca > Gastropoda > Stylommatophora > Achatinidae > Lissachatina > Lissachatina immaculata. Next base: position 5,325,920 of record CM019710.1, read on the forward strand.
TTGTGATGCGGCCACAGAAAATCTTGTTGACGTCAGAGACCGTACCCGTTACCCTATTTTTTTTAAAAAAATGTTATTTATTATGAATTGAAAGGGCTGTTATTTTTTTTTCCTTCGTCTCCACGTTATATCTCACTCTCTGTCCTTGTGGGAAGTAAAGGATTTTTCTTATTTTAATGTGCTGCTGCACTGGTGAGAATCTTTTCTTTATCTTTACCATTTCTTTCAATTATTCGAACCCAGGACTTTCTCTTTCACATGTTTCATCAGTCTTCCGGCCACCAGAACGTTCGTGGCTCATCATGGCTGTTATTTATTGTAAATACTGGCTTGAGCTGAGCAACAGTTCCAACCTTCACCCACACACACACACACACACACACACACACAAACGCAGCCAGCAAGAACTTGAATCCAATAATTCAAAGATTATAACCGCAACACATTTTTATCAAGTGTACTTCCACCAACGGACGCAAAAAGAAAGTCGTAAACAGACACAACTTCAAGGAGCACAACTTATTTTGATGGCAAAGGATGTTAGAGAAACATATTGATGATCATGAAGCATAAACACAAGATATCGAACATAAAATAATGAATGGCTTAGAAATATATGTAAACGCATCCAACAACAACAGAAAACTTCACGTGAAATTAACAATTGATGATGATCAATGAAAACTGAAAATGTCCCGGTATTTCGGGACCAGGACATAATACACGTGACCGGCCAGCAATATACACGATCACGCCACTTATAGGCACATCAGTTTTCTTGATCGACCTAAAACCAGTCTCCAAGCCTGTAACATAAATGTTGCATTCAATCTATCATTCTTCATAAGCATTTTAAAACAGCTTACACTTAATGACAACTTATAACAAAAACTTAGATAAATAAGGGGACACAGGTGGAGACCATTGCTTGACAATCCTTCCTATTAGTGCGAAGAGTTACTGAGATCAAGAGATGAACACTCTCCATGCAGAAAAAGAAACTAACACACGCTCCCTACACCTGGCCACGCTCCCTACACCTGGCCACACTCTCTACACCTGTCCACGCTCCCTACACCTGGCCACACTCCCTACACCTGGCCACACTCCCTACACCTGGCCACACTCCCTACACCGGGCCAGGCTCCCTACACCTGGCCACACTCCCTACACCTGGCCACGCTCTCTACACCTGGCCACACTCCCTACACCTGGCCACGGTCCCTACACCTGGCCACGGTCCCTACACCTGGCCACGCTCTCTACACATGACCACACTCTCTACACCTGGCCACACTCTCTACACCTGGCCACACTCTCTACACCTGTCCACGCTCCCTACACCTGGCCACACTCCCTACACCTGGCCACACTCCCTACACCTGGCCACACTCCCTACACCGGGCCAGGCTCCCTACACCTGGCCACACTCCCTACACCTGGCCACGCTCTCTACACCTGGCCACACTCCCTACACCTGGCCACGGTCCCTACACCTGGCCACGGTCCCTACACCTGGCCACGCTCTCTACACATGACCACACTCTCTACACCTGGCCACACTCTCTACACCTGGCCACACTCTCTACACCTGGCCACACTCTCTACACCTGATCACACTCTCTACACCTGGCCACACTCTCTACACCTGGCCACACTCTCTACACCTGACCACACTCTCTACACCTGACCACACTCTCTACACCTGGCCACACTCTCTACACCTGACCACACTCTCTACACATGGCCACACTCTCTACACCTGGCCACACTCTCTACACCTGACCACACTCTCTACACCTGACCACACTCTCTACACCTGGCCACACTCTCTACACCTGACCACACTCTCTACACCTGACCACACTCTCTACACCTGGTCACGCTCTCTACACTTGACCACACTCTCTACACCTGACCACACTCTCTATACCTGACCACACTCTCTACACCTGACCACACTCTCTACACCTGGCCACGCTCTATACACCTGACCACACTCTCTACACCTGGCCACACTCTCTACACCTGACCACACTCTCTACACCTTCCCACACTCTCTACACCTGACCACACTCTCTACACCTGACCACACTCTCTACACCTGACCACACTCTCTACACCTAGCCACGCTCTCTACACCTAGCCACGCTCTCTACATCTAGCCACGCTCTCTACACCTGACCACACTCTCTACACCTGACCACACTCTCTACACCTGACCACACTCTCTACACCTAGCCACGCTCTCTACACCTAGCCACGCTCTCTACACCTGACCACACTCTCTACACCTGACCACACTCTCTACACCTGACCACACTCTCTACACCTAGCCACGCTCTCTACACCTGACCACACTCTCTACACCTGACCACACTCTCTACACCTAGCCACGCTCTCTACACCTGACCACACTCTCTACACCTGGCCACGCTCTCTACACCTGACCACACTCTCTACATGTAGCCACGCTCTCTACACCTGACCCCCTCTCTACACCTGACCACGCTCTCTACACCTGACCACACTCTCTACACCTAGCCACGCTCTCTACACCTGACCACACTCTCTACACCTGACCACGCTCTCTACACCTGACCACACTCTCTACACCTAGCCACGCTCTCTACACCTGACCACACTCTCTACATGTAGCCACGCTCTCTACACCTGACCACACTCTCTACACCTGACCACGCTCTCTACACCTGACCACACTCTCTACACCTAGCCACGCTCTCTACACCTGACCACACTCTCTACACCTGACCACACTCTCTACATCTAGCCACGCTCTCTACACCTGATCACACTCTCTACATCTAGCCACGCTCTCTACACCTGACCACACTCTCTACATCTAGCCACGCTCTCTACACCTGACCACGCTCTCTACACCTCACCACACTCTCTACACCTAGCCATGCTCTCTACACCTGACCACACTCTCTACACCTGACCACACCCTCTACACCTAGCCACGCTCTCTACACCTAGCCACGCTCTCTACACCTGACCACACCCTCTACACCTAGCCACGCTATCTACACCTAGCCACGCTCTCTACACCTGAAAACACCCTCTACACCTGACCACACTCTCTACACCTAGCCACGCTCTCTACACCTGACCACACTCTCTACACCTAGCGACGCTCTCTACACCTGACCACACCCTCTACACCTGACCACACCCTCTACACCTAGCCACGCTCTCTACACCTGACCACACTCTCTACACCAAGCCACGCTCTCTACACCTGACCACACCCTCTACACCTAGCCACGCTCTCTACACCTAGCCACGCTCTCTATACCTGGCCACGCTACCTACACCTGGCCACGCTACCTACACCTACGTCACATGATAACTGAGGGTGAAAACTTTGAATAGGGGAAGGGGAACACGGAACTTTGTGATGCGGCCACAGAAAATCTTGTTGACGTCAGAGACCGTACCCGTTACCCTATTTTTTTTTAAAAAATGTTATTTATATGAATTGAAAGGGCTGTTATTTTTTTTCCTTCGTCTCCACGTTATATCTCACTCTCTGTCCTTGTGGGAAGTAAAGGATTTTTCTTATTTTAATGTGCTGCTGCACTGGTGAGAATCTTTTCTTTATCTTTACCATTTCTTTCAATTATTCGAACCCAGGACTTTCTCTTTCACATGTTTCATCAGTCTTCCGGCCACCAGAACGTTCGTGGCTCATCATGGCTGTTATTTATTGTAAATACTGGCTTGAGCTGAGCAACAGTTCCAACCTTCACCCACACACACACACACACACACACACACACAAACGCAGCCAGCAAGAACTTGAATCCAATAATTCAAAGATTATAACCGCAACACATTTTTATCAAGTGTACTTCCACCAACGGACGCAAAAAGAAAGTCGTAAACAGACACAACTTCAAGGAGCACAACTTATTTTGATGGCAAAGGATGTTAGAGAAACATATTGATGATCATGAAGCATAAACACAAGATATCGAACATAAAATAATGAATGGCTTAGAAATATATGTAAACGCATCCAACAACAACAGAAAACTTCACGTGAAATTAACAATTGATGATGATCAATGAAAACTGAAAATGTCCCGGTATTTCGGGACCAGGACATAATACACGTGACCGGCCAGCAATATACACGATCACGCCACTTATAGGCACATCAGTTTTCTTGATCGACCTAAAACCAGTCTCCAAGCCTGTAACATAAATGTTGCATTCAATCTATCATTCTTCATAAGCATTTTAAAACAGCTTACACTTAATGACACTTATAACAAAAATTAGATAAATAAGGGGACACAGGTGGAGACCATTGCTTGACAATCCTTATTAGTGCGAAGAGTTACTGAGATCAAGAGATGAACACTCTCCATGCAGAAAAGAAACTAACACACGCTCCCTACACCTGGCCACGCTCCCTACACCTGGCCACGCTCTCTACATCTGGCCACGCTCCCTACACCTGGCCACACTCCCTACACCTGGCCACGCTCCCTACATCTGGCCACGCTCCCTACATCTGGCCACGCTCCCTACACCTGGCCACACTCCCTACACCTGGCCACGCTCCCTACACCTGGCCACACTCCCTACACCTGGCCACGGTCCCTACACCTGGCCACGGTCCCTACACCTGGCCACGCTCTCTACACCTGACCACACTCTCTACACCTAGCCACGCTCTCTACACCTAGCCACGCTCTCTACACCTGACCACGCTCTCTACACCTGACCACACTCTCTACACCTCACCACACTCTCTACACCTTGCCACGCTCTCTACACCTGACCACACTCTCTACACCTGACCACGCTCTCTAAACCTGACCACGCTCTCTACACCTAGCCACGCTCTCTACACCTGACCACACTCTCTACACCTAGCCACACTCTCTACACCTGACCACACCCTCTACACCTGACCACACTCTCTACACCTAGCCACGCTCTCTACACCTGACCACGCTCTCTACACCTGACCACACTCTCTACACCTAGCCACGCTCTCTACACCTAGCCACGCTCTCTACACCTGACCACACTCTCTACACCTGACCACGCTCTCTAAACCTGACCACGCTCTCTACACCTAACCACGCTCTCTACACCTGACCACACTCTCTACACCTAGCCATGCTCTCTACACCTAGCGACGCTCTCTACACCTAGCCACGCTCTCTACACCTAGCCACGCTCTCTACACTTAGCCACGCTCTCTACACCTAGCCACGCTCTCTACATCTAGCCACGCTCTCTACATCTAGCCACGCTCTCTACATCTAGCCACGCTCTCTACACCTAGCCACGCTCTCTACACCTGACCACGTTCTCTACACCTAGCCACGCTCTCTACACCTAGCCACGCTCTCTACACCTAGCCACGCTCTCTACACCTAGCCACGCTCTCTACATCTAGCCACGCTCTCTACATCTAGCCACGCTCTCTACATCTAGCCAAGCTCTCTACATCTAGCCACGCTCTCTACATCTAGACACGCTCTCTACATCTAGCCACGCTCCCTACATCTAGCCACGCTCTCTACATCTAGCCACGCTCCCTACATCTAGCCACGCTCTCTACACCTAGCCACGCTCCCTACATCTAACCACGCTCTCTACACCTAGCCACGCTCTCTACACGTAGCCACGCTCTCTACACGTAGCCACGCTCTCTACATCTAGCCACGCTCTCTACATCTAGCCACGCTCTCTACATCTAGCCAAGCTCTCTACATCTAGCCACGCTCTCTACATCTAGCCACGCTCTCTACACCTAGCCACGCTCTCTTCACCTAGCCACGCTCTCTACACCTAGCCACGCTCTCTACACCTAGCCACGCTCTCTACACCTAGCCACGCTCTCTACATCTAGCCACGCTCTCTACATCTAGCCACGCTCTCTACACCTAGCCACGCTCTCTACACCTAGCCACGCTCTCTACATCTAGACACGCTCTCTACATCTAGCCACGCTCTCACCTAGCCACGCTCCCTACATCTAGCCACGCTCCCTACTCCTAGCCACGCTCTCTACATCTAGACACGCTCTCTACATCTAGCCACGCTCCCTACATCTAGCCACGCTCCCTACATCTAGCCACGCTCCTACATCTAGCCACGCTCCCTACACCTAGCCACGCTCTCTACACCTAGCCACGCTCTCTACATCTAGCCACGCTCTCTACACCTAGCCACGCTCTCTACATCTAGCCACGCTCTCTACACCTAGCCACGCTCCCTACACCTAGCCACGCTCTCTACATCTAGCCACGCTCCCTACATCTAGCCACGCTCCCTACATCTAGCCACGCTCTCTACATCTAGCCACGCTCCCTACACCTAGCCACGCTCTCTACACCTAGCCACGCTCTCTACATCTAGCCACGCTCTCTACACCTAGCCACGCTCTCTACATCTAGCCACGCTCTCTACACCTAGCCACGCTCTCTACACCTAGCCACTCTCTCTACATCTAGCCACGCTCTCTACATCTAGCCACGCTCTCTACACCTAGCCACGCTCTCTACATCTAGCCACGCTCTCTACACCTAGCCACGCTCTCTACACCTAGCCACGCTCTCTACACCTAGCCACGCTCTCTACACCTAGCCACGCTCTCTACACCTAGCCACGCTCTCTACACCTAGCCACGCTCTCTACACCCAGCCACGCTCTCTACACCTAGCCACGCTCTCTACACCTAGCCACGCTCCCTACATCTAGCCACGCTCTCTACACCTAGCCACGCTCCCTACATCTAGCCACACTCTCTACACCTAGCCACGCTCCCTACATCTAGCCACGCTCCCTACTCCTAGTCACGCTCCCTACACCTAGCCACGCTCTCTACATCTAGCCACGCTCCCTACATCTAGCCACGCTCCCTACATCTAGCCACGCTCTCTACATCTAGCCACGCTCTCTACACCTAGCCACGCTCCCTACATCTAGCCACGCTCCCTACTCTTGGTCACGCTCTCTACATCTAGCCACGCTCCCTACATCTAGCCACGCTCCCTACATCTAGCCACGTCCCTACTCTTGGTCACGCTCTCTACATCTGGCCACGCTCCCTACATCTGGCCACGCTCTCTACATCTGGCCACGCTCTCTACATCTGGCCACGCTCCCTACATCTGGCCACGCTCTCTACATCTGGCCACGCTCTCTACATCTGGCCACGCTCTCTACATCTGGCCACGCTCCCTACATCTGGCCACATCTCTACATCTGGCCACGCTCCCTACATCTGGCCACGCTCCCTACATCTGGCCACGCTCCCTACATCTGGCCATACTCCCTACATCTAGCCACGTTACCTACACCTTCCCATGTTCCCTACACCTATGGCTATAAGACATCGTTGAGAATCTGCGAAAGGATGCAACAGCAGCAGGGCATCTTGTTTACAACCGAGAGGCCTACAGGAGGGCTGTTAGGAAGGCAAAGTTCTGCAAGGGATATGCTAATGACTGACTGACTGACTGACTTTTTCTAATGAAAATTTACCGACCTGGTAAATTCACAACGAGAACAAGAAAGACAAACCACTGGAATATTTGAAAGTATTGCGAGATAATTTTAATACTACATCCATCTCTCTCTCAACCTTAAGTGCCCAGGGCACATGGGGCTTCCGCAAGGGTTTTCCACAAATGCCTGTCCTTCGCCTTTTTTTCTGCTCTTGCCCAGGTGAGCCCTCTATTGCTCAACATCCTTTCTGTTGTTCTTCTCCATGTCTCTTTTGGTCTACCCTTACTTCTGTTCCCCTGTGGTGTCCATCTTAGTGCTATTTTTGGTAGTGAGTTGTCAGTCATTCGGAGCACATGTCCCAACCATCGCCAGCGTCTTTCCTCAATAATTGTTGTCAGTGGCTTCATCTGCATTTCTGCCAACAAGATGTTATTTCTTATGGTGTTTGGCCAGAATATTTTCCTAATTCTTCGTAAACATTTAGTCTGGAAAGAATTCAACTTGTTTTCTATGGTTCTGGTGATTTGTGATTCCATAGTGAAGGAAAAGTCTGTTGAGATATGAACTAAATAGACAAAGGTTTAATTGTATCTTGAGAGATATAGAAACTGACAGTTAAAAAAATAAAGGCAAACCACACATGGTATAGGTAAATCTTTATCGCTAACAGTGATGTCTGCTGTGACTTTAGCTGTCATGTACCAAAATATTCCGGTGAAATTATTGAGTCCGTTCCTTTGAGAAACTCATCAATGTCGAGACGTATCCATGAAATGGCAGGCGATGTTGAAAAGTAGCTTGTTTCACCCCGAGTTTAAAAAAGTTAAGAAGTTTGCTCGGCAAGTTGATGAATCATGTTGAACAAGATAACACAGCAATACTGATGGCTTATGTTAGATATCTGGACGAAGATTAATTTGGAAGGAGAAATGCTCTTTGCTCGAAAGTTTAACACAGGCGCTAGAGGAGGAACGGGTTTTTGAAGAATTGAAGAGTTGTTGCATTGAAAACGATATCCTTTCAGAAGACATTATGGCTTGCACTAGTGAATGTGCTCGTTCCATGACAGGTGATTACAGAGGATTTATTACATTCTTGAAACGTGCTGTCCCAGAAGCATTTCATGTTCCCTAGGAGGTTCATCAGAAAAAGTTGATTTTAAAAAATTTGAAGGAGACTTGCTTGAGTCTTTGAGTGTCCCTACACAGGCAATCAACTGAAAAAAAATTCAGCGAATTTCACGATCGTCATCTATCCATCTATCTATCTATCTATCTATCTATCTATCTATCTATCTATCTATCTATCTATCTATCTATCTATCTATCTATCTGTCTGTCTATCTATCTATCTATCTATCTATCTATCTATCTATCTATCTATCTATGAAATGACTCCCTATTATGTTTTATCTGCATATATATATATATTGTTCAATGGCATTGTAACAAACGGAAAGATAGAAGGCAAAAGAGACCGAGGTAGAGAGAGAGAGAGAGAGAGAGAGAGAGAGAGAGAGAGAGAGAGAGAATGCTGTATGGACTACCAAGGTGGCACAGACAGAGAACGCCAACACAGCTTATTTTCAGCACTCAGCACAGGGAGTTGTGGATAAGCATGATCACCTAGGCCAGTCGGCGGGGCAAGGGATAGACGGAGACCGTAAAACGCGTGGGTAGGTACAAGAAAAGGGTTAAAGGTAACCCTGTCATGCCTTGGAGCCACATATGGATATGGTGTTAGTGCCCATATTTTCCTTGACCTGTCAGCACACTAGAGGGTGATATGGTCAGTATCACGCCTGGCCGCCTTTCCTTCCCCAACTCCAGAAGAAGTCGGGTACTCATTGCCAATTCTACAGCTGGGTGACTGGGGCCCCTTCGGCCGGATTCGAACGCTCAACCCTCACCATGAGACTAGTACACTAACCACTTCGCCAATATGACGCTTTGTGTTGGTTGAACGTTAGATGTAGTTGTTTCAATACATGTTTTGTACCCGTTGTTTATTTGCCTCTAAGATTAGTACTACTAATCAAAACAAGAACCAAACTTAGGCTTTTCAATACAAACTTAAAGACTGTCCTACTATATGGTTCAGAGACACGGGTTATGACCAAGACAATACAACAGAGGATACAAACATTCATGAACTACTGCTTGAGGAAGATTTTAAACATTAAATGGCAGGACAAGATCAGGAACGAGGTGGTCTGGGAAAGGGCAGGACAAGAACCTATGTTCCTACAAATCATATCTAGGAAGTGGAAGTGGATTGGCCACACTTTGAGAAAACCCAACACCAGCATAGCAAGACAGGCACTGACATGAAATCCTCAAGGAAATAGAAAACGAGGAAGACCTAGACTTACTTGGAGAAGAGAAATTATGACAGTGCTCAGAGACAAGGGATATACATATAAGGAAGTAGAGAATAATTCCAAGAACAGGGAAGAGAGAAGACTGGAAAACCTTTATCCGTGGCCTACACTCTCAAAGGGAGTAAAATGCGATGATGTGATGATGTTGAATGACTGAACTTGAAATAAAGAGATAACGAGTTAAATGTCAGACCAGCCTGCGAGTCGAATTCTTGACCCTTCGGATAAAAAGACGAGCCTGGATTTGGAATTCTTGACAGCTCGGATAAAAAGACGAGCCTGGATTTGGAATTCCTGACAGCTCGGATAAAAAGACGAGTCTGGATTTGGAATTCTTGACAGCTCGGATAAAAAGACGAGCCTGGATTTGGAATTCCTGACAGCTCGGATAAAAAGACGAGCCTGGATTTGGAATTCTTGACAGCTCGGATAAAAAGACTAGCCTGCGTGTGTAACTCTTGACTCTTCGAACAGAAATATCAACCCGCTTGTGGAATTCTTGTCTCTTGGAATAAAAAGTAAGTTTACTTGTTCATTCTATTTGTCTGTTTTCTCTCTATTTGATCTTCTGTTATCGCGGTTCACTTATGTCACAATTTTTTTAAAATCTAAAATCTTGTACAAAGACATAAAAAAAACCAAATGACCACTCCTCTAATAAAGCCTCGGGCCACTGCTGTTTTTAGAGTATCCGGTTTCTCTAAAATTTCTCTCCAAGATTCAACAAAACTCCTTCTCAAACAAACCAGTTTATGAAATCCTTCGAGCTTGCCTGAACTAAGCACACGTTCTCCCCCCAAATTGGCAAGTTTTGGCCAACTCTCTTCACGTAATGTATTTTAATTCTCTTCTTGTTGTAGTTATTTAAAACAACCGCGCGGACTTCCATTTCGGAGCAAGTTCCTTTACAGGTCCAGGTTTTTTTTTTGCGCCTGATTTATCTTGACGGTTAGTCATTTTGACAGAAGTAATCTCATCCTTAATGTGTCGAAATTCTCCTCTTTATACCTCTTGAAAACTTCACAAATTTCTTTCAATATAAACTTCTATACCTCTTTTGTTATATACAAAGCCCATTGAAGAACTTGACAAGTAGTAAAGCATTTTGACCATCACCTATCACTCACTTGAATACATTAAAATCTTGTTTTTTGTAATTACAACAACGTTTCTTGTTAGCTTAATTGCCACGTGTGACATGAAAGGGGTGGTACTCAGCCAAATGCGCGGCATTGATTGGCTGTCGTGCTTCTTCCGGAGCCAATAAGCAACCGGATCGACTTGCAGTGACGTAATTTCCTCCCAGCTGTCATTTTATATTTATAAATTCAATCCAAGTGGCGCCCACTTCATTGTTCCGGTATGGTGGAGTACATAAACTGCTACGAGAGAGCGGAAGAGAATGGGAGCTGGATCGACTGGAAACTAGGGAAAAAATAGAAGAGAAAAATAGAATAGATTAGTAAAAATTAATAAGTTTATTTTTTTTAGAACTACCAAAAGTATTGTAAAAAAAAAAACTGAATCCAAAGAGAGTTGAGAAACACTGGATTAAACGAATAATGGTGTCAATTATCATAAGAAATAACATCTTACTGGCAGAAATCCAGATGAAGCTATTCACTTGCGTTATTGAGGAAAGACGTTGGTGATGGTTGGGTCATGTGCTCTGTATGACTTATTACAAAAAAATAGCAGTAAGATGGACACCACAGGGAAAACAGGAGTAAGGGTAGACCAAAAATGACACGGAGAAGAGTAAGAGAGGGCTCACCTGGGCAAGAATGGGAGAAGAAAAGAGTGAAGCAAAACCCATTTGTGGAAAACCAATGAGGAATCCCCATGTGCCTTGCTCTTCTAACAGGCAGGCAGTCAGGCAGTCAGGTAGGCAGGTAGGTAGCTAGGTAGACAGACAGATAGATAGATAGATAGATAGATAGATAGATAGATAGATAGATAGATAGATAGATAGATAGATAGATAGATAGATAGATAGATAGATAGATAGATAGATAGATAGATAGATAGAGTTTTTTTAACAAACGCTAATGTAAGAACAAAAGGTTATATGATAATCTAATAGAACAACATTGTCTTCCACGAAAAGGTAGAGGTTTCAGTTCTGAGTAAGCTACTGTCTTCCGCTTTCCCTTACCTAAGAAGGAGACGGATGAAATAAAAGGGAAACGACGATTGCGATAAAGCTGGGAGACAGAGATGCATGTATGGTTCAATTTTATTTTAAAAAAAATAAAAAGAGGAGGAAAATAGACAGAAACAAGAATGGCAGAAGTAAGATGAGCCCGTGTACATGAGGAACGAAAACAATGCAATATTTCGGCAAAAGTGTTGGGTTTTTTTTTCAAGCCCACAAACAAAAGCAACACCCACACGAAAAATAGATGAAAGGATTAAACACTTATCTCCCTTTTTATCTTTCTCTAACACCGTATTTCTTACATAGGTGATACAAAGAGATCACGTGTTCAAGGGTTCATCTATTTTTCATGTTCTTATATCTTGTATTAGTTTTTTTCTTCTTTACTGTATGTTATCCTTGAAAAAGGCATTTCTATCTTTCTGTAAAACTGAACCGTACACCTCTGTCTAACTTTACTGCCAAGAAAAGGAAAGAAGGGGTGCAAAATAGAGGTCAGTCAGTCAGTCATTTGCAAGTCCCTTGATGAACTTTGCCTCCCTAACATCTCTCCTGTAGGCCTCTCGGTTATAAACAAGATGGCCTGCTGCTGATGCATCCATTTGCAGATTATCAACGATGTCTTGCAGCCATCTTCGCCTTGGTCTTCCTCTCTTTCTTTTTCCCATTATGTACACTTCCAAGACTATCTTCTATAAATTCTCATGACGTTTAATACGTCCAAAATATTTCAGTTTTCTCTATCTAACAAAGGATGTCATTTCGAAAAAAAAAAATACCACGTCCACTATTTGGTGGTTAGGCCACTGGGTCTACTAATCTAGTGATACTGGGTTCAAGTCCGAGCAATGGAGATTTCCTTTTCTTGTGCCACAAGACCAGAAAGGCCCCCGGGTCCACCCAGCCTCTAAAAATGGGTACCAGAGAAATCTGGGAAGGTAAATACGGCCAGGCGCGATACTGACCACATCAGACTTTCATGTGCCGGAGGTCTTGGAAATACGGGCCTAACACCGTAATTCCTAATATGCCTTAATGGCTTGGGAACGGGGATTTGAGCTTTTTTTCGAAAATTTACTTCTTTTTATCTTTCTGCCTTTCAATATGGCGGCCACGATGGTTCTAGATCTCACAGCATGATCGATTCTTTAATCACCAGCAGGAAACTGTCAGGAAGAAGGAGGTCTGGGAAAAGGCAGGACAAGAACCTATGAACCTACAAATCATATCTAGGAAGTGGAGGTGGACTGGCCACACTTTGAGGCAACCCGACACCAACATAGCAAGACGGGCGATGACATGGAATCCTCAAGGAAATAGAAAACGAGGAAGACCTAGACTTACTTGGAGAAGAGAAATTATGACAGTGCTCAGAGACGAGGGATACACATGGAAGGAAGCAGAGAATAATTCCAAGAATAGGGATGACTGGAGAACCTTTATCCGTGGCCTATGCTATCAAGAGAGTGATAGCCGATGATGACGATGATAATGATGATGATGATGATGAGGAGGAGGAGGAGGAGGAGGAGGTTGAGGAGAAGGAAGAGGAAACTGTTTTAACTATTCCATATCTGACCGAATATCAGCAATTACAACATCATAAGGACGTTAGTGGATGCATCAGCAGCAGGCCATCTTGCTTCCAACCGAGAGGCCTACAGGAGAGCTGTTAGGGAGGCAAAGTTCAACAAGGGACATGAAAATGACTGAATGAACGACGTCAACTTCAAAAAGCAAAGGGTTTGCAGATCCAAGGAGAGAAGTACAAAAACAGAAACCTATTTTGGTCCTTGACAAACAAAGTTTTGTCTAACTTTGTAGCAGAGACAGCACATATCGATAGAATGAACCTAGGAACTACCTTCTATGGTTCTAGACCGGGTGTACAAAGGTTCAGCTTTCCAAAGAGATGTAACTAATTGAGAAGAAGAAGAAGAAGAAGAAGAAGAAGAAGAAGAACAACAACAACAACAACAACAACAACAAGAAAAAGAGAACAAGAACAAACAGAACAATAACAAGAACAAGAAGAAAAAGAACAGAACAAGAATAAGAAGAAGAACAATAATAACAAGAATAGAGCAAGAACAAGAAGAACAACAAGAAGAAAAAGAGAACAAGAAAAAATAGAATAAGAACAATAAGAACAATAACAAGATGAAGAAAAACAATAAGAACAAATACAAAAAGCACAAGAAGACTAGAACAAGAAGAAGAATAAGAATAAGAGGATAAGAAGAAGAAGACGAGGATAAGAACAAGAAGAGAACAAAAGCAGGAAGAAGAAGAAGAAGAGTAGAAGAACAACAAGAAGAAAAGGAGAACAAGAAAAAAGAGAATAAGAACAATAAGAACAATAACAAGATGAAGAAAAACAATAAAAACAAGTACAAAAAGAACAAGAAGAATAGAAAAAGAAGAAGAATAAGAATAAGAGGATAAGAACAAGAAGAACAAGAAGAAGAAGAAGAGAACAAGAGCAGGAAGAAGAAGTAGAAGAAGAGTAGAAGAAGAACAATAACATGAACAAGAACAAGAAGAACAAGAACAAGAAGAGCAAGAACAAGAAGAAGAAGAGAAAGAACAAGAAGAAGAAGAACAAGAAGAGTAAGAACAAGAAGAGCAAGAACAAGAAGAACAAGAAAAGCAAGAAGAAGAAAAGCAAGAAAAAGAAGAACAAGAAAAAGAAGAGCAAGAAGAACAAGAACAAGAACAAGAAGAGCAAGAACAAGAAGAGCAAGAACAAGAAGAACAAGAACAAGAAGAACAAGAACAAGAAGAACAAGAACGAGAAGAGCAAGAAGAACAAGAACAAGAAGAACAAGAATAAGAACAAGAAGAGCAAGAACAAGAAGAGCAAGAACAAGAAGAACAAGAACAAGAAGTGCAAGAACAAGAAGAGCAAGAACAAGAAGAACAAGAACAAGAAGAGCAAGAACAAGAACAAGAAGAGCAAGAACAAGAAGAGCAAGAACAAGAAGAACAAGAAGAGCAAGAACAAGAAGAGCAAGAACCAGAAGAACATGAACAAGAAAAGCAAGAAGAGCAAGAACAAGAAGAGCAAGAAGAGCAAGAACAAGAAGAGCAAGAACAAGAGGAGCAAGAACAAGAAGAACAAGAAGAGCAAGAACAAGAAGAACAAGAAGAGCAAGAACAAGAAGAGCAAGAACAAGAAGAACAAGAAGAGCAAGAACAAGAAGAGCAAGAACAAGAAGAGCAAGAACAAGAAGAAGAAGAGAAAGAAGAAGAAGAACAAGAACAAGAAGAGCAAGAACAAGAAGAGCAAGAACAAGAAGAACAGGAACAAGAAGAACCAGAATAAGAACAAGAAGAGCAAGAACAAGAAGAATAAGAACAAGAAGAACAAGAACAAGAAGAACAAGAAGAGCAAGAACAAGAAGAACAAGAACAAGAAGAGCAAGAACAAGAAGAGCATGAACAAGAAGAAGAAGAGAAAGAGCAAGAAGAACAAGAACAAGAACAGCAAGAACAAGTAGATCAAGTACAAGAAGAACAAGAACAAGAAGAACAAGAACAAGAAGAGCAAGAACAAGAAGAACAAGAAAAAGAAGAGGAAGAAATCTTATCTTGTTGAATCCACACATTAACGTTGTTTCCATCACCACACTCTCTCATCATTCTGTACCCCATACGGGACGATGTATTCAGTATCTAATTTTCAGACATTACCACGCTTATATTTTGCGTCCATTATTGAACGTGACAAGAAAGACATAAAAAGACTTAGGAATACAAATGTCAGTTTGTGACAAATAACGCTCTTGTCATTCCCGACATTCTGATATCTTAAAAGCCAAGGATAATCAGCGGAGATATACTTGGGTAGAAAATTCTTAGTGATCATAATTCTGTTTGTTGGTGTAATTTTTTGTGTAAAGCGATTTAGAGATGAAGTAGGGGGACCAACTCATACACCCGTCGAATGACGGAACTAGGGATCACTCTGGATGAGGGTTGAGTTGGCAACCCCTAAAGGCGGAGGCGAGAAACCCGCGTGGTTAGTCAGAACATATACCTTACACCAGTCCATAAATCTATGCCCCGTAATATTTGTATGTCGTACAAAGACTATGGTTATAACCAGAGACTATGGTTATATCTAAGAAACAGAATCCATCAACATTCAGTATAAAATTATATGGAACTATTCTAAAGCAGGTGCAGAAATTCAAATACCTTGGAGCAGTAATAACTTCAGATGGGAAATGCAGAACAGAAATTAGGAACAGAACGGGCCAAGCACAGATTGCATTTCAGAGAATGAGAAACATAATTAATACATCCTTATCAATGAATGTTAGAAAACAAGTCCTAATATGCTATATTGAACCTAACTTGTTATATGGAAGTGAATCATGGACAATAGGCAAGTCTGCACAAAAATCATTGGAAGCAGCAGAAATGTGGTTTATTAGAAGAATGTTGGGAATTCCCTGGACAACAAAAATAACTAATGAAGAATGTATGAGAAGAGCTGGAGAGACAAAAAATCTTGTCAAAAAAATAAGAGAGAGACAATGTACTTTCATAGGACATGCAATGAGAAGAGGGGGCATTGAAAATATTATAACTACAGGAAAAATAGAAGGAAGAATATCAAGAGGAAGACCAAGAGAAATGATACTGGACAGTCTGACGGGATGGTGTGAGAGGAGATCACCAACTGAACTGATGGCCTGCATGATGGATCGTGTACTCTGGAGAAGCGTATTAGCCAGCGCCAGTCGCCACGGCACCTGATGATGATGAGGGGGTGTGAAGTGTTACTGCCTTCACATTTCTAGGCCATCACAGCATTTGAGGTAGGGATGCCAACACTGGTCCTCGCTGCCTTTGTTTTCCTTGATAAGCCCCAAGTAGCCTTTTTTTTTTTTAAGTTGGGTGCACTCCCCCGCTGCCGGTTGCTTCTGAAAAATATTCAGCCACAATGAGAAATCGAACTAAGGACTCTCTAATCCGCACGGCGGTACATTAACTACTACACCAAGGCGGTAAGTTGGTTACTGGAAAAGATGTTTGAAAAAAAAAATAAGCAACAAAACTTTCAAGCAATACAGAGATGTATGAAAGTGTTGTGTGACTTAACGTTCGACAAAATACAAGAAAATGTTTTGCCTCTCTCTCTCTCTCTCTCTCTCTCTCTCTCTCTCTCTCTCTCTCTCTCTCTGAACCTTAAGTGTCCAGGGCACATGGGGCTTCCGCAAGGGTTTTCCACAAATGCCTGTCCTTCGCCTCTTTTTCTGCTCTTGCCCAGGTGAGCCCTCTATTGCTCAACATCCTTTCTGTTGTTCTTCTCCATGTCTCTTGTGGTCTACCCTTACTTCTGCTCCCCTGTGGTGTCCATCTTAGTGCTATTTTTGGTAGTGAGTTGTCAGTCATTCGGAGCACATGTCCCAACCATCGCCAGCGTCTTTCCTCAATAATTGTTGTCAGTGGTTTCATCTGCATTTCTGCTAATAAGATGTTATTACTAGTCTATCTACATCTCTGCTAATAAGATGTTTTGCCTACTATTCTTCAAATGCTTACGTTTAACACAGTGTTATCACTTTAGTGGAATAGGAAGCGGAGTAGGTTTAGGAACGTCTTGATTCCGCTGACGCGACCTCCTGACACCAATCATTCCACCTGTGATTGCAAACTCTTGATCTTTATTATAGCCGTCGTAAGTACTTTCAATTCAAAACAATGGAGAGCCGAAGACAAAGTACTCAAACTGAATAAGACAGTGGCGAAGATAAAGTACTGTAAGCTAAATGCGCCAGTATTAAGTCTCGTGACTGACTGTATGTGTGTCAGTAGAGCAAAAAAGTAATTGGTGAAGAATCGATACTTCCTCCTTCTTGTGACCTTCAGTATGGCCAGAGGAATGGGGATTGAAATGGTAAGAGGTCCAGGTACTAGTAGTAAGTTATGATGAGAGCCTCAGTCAATCAGTCAGTCAGTTAGTTTGTAAGTCAGTTGCTAAGTTAGTTAGTAAGTCAGTTAGTAAGTTAGTTAGTTAGTTATTTAGTTATTTAGTTAGTTAGTAAGCTATTTAGTTAGTTACTTAGTACGTTATTTAGTTAGTTAGTTAGTTGGTTAGTTAGTTAGTTAGTTAGTTAGTTAGTTAGTTAGTTAGTTAGTTAGTTGGTTGGTTGGTTGGTTGGTTAGTTAGTTAGTTAGTTAGTTAATTAGTTAGTTAGATAGTTAGTTAGTTAGTTAGTTAGTTAGTTAGTTATTTTGGCTTGCAGGTGTATTGGTTGGTCATTTAGTTTCTCTGCTGGCTGATTGGTTAACAGTTTGGCTTGTTAGTTTATTGGTTGGTTAGTTAATTGCTTGCTTGCTGGCTGGCTGATTGGTTGATTGTTTGGATTGCTATTTTATTGGTTGGTTAGTTAATTGCTTGCTGGCTGGCTGGTTAGTTGACTGGATGATTGTTTGAATTGCTATTTTATTGGTTGGTTAGTTAATTGCGTGCTGGCTGGCTGGCTGGTTGGTTAGTTATGCATAGAGATGCTAGTGATTTCTCTGCTCCATATTGCACGGTACTTGGCTGTTTTACTTCAAACTTACTTTTTCCCGTGCCACATGGATATTTTTTGCCCTTTTCCGCGAAAACTATAATTTCCGGCAAAATGTAAAATTTCCGCAAGAAAAAATATCCGTCAGTTTAGGAGCCCCTAACTAAATGAAACTATAAATGGATTCATCCAAAATCTTTGTCAGTTCGTGGGGTCCGCCTCTCACAAAATGTTGATTGACGTGTCCTCTGAACAGAAATCCGGCACAGCGATTATTTAATAAAAGCAACTCATGCGAAAAGTAGGAAAATTGAATTCAGAGTTCGACGGATGGAACCAAGTGACATGTCAGATTTATCTAATCAGGGAGCCAATAGCATTTTCCGTTAAGCGTATTTATGTTTAATTTATTATTTATATTAAATTTATATCATTTTCCCCACTATATTTTTTCACTTAATTTACTTATGGTCTTGATTATTATTATTACTTAAGTATTTTAGACACAATAAACGTCGTGTAAATTTAGAGAAGACAGTCTTGGAAGTGTACATAATGGGGAAAGAGAAAGAGAGGAAGACAAAGGCGAAGATGGCTACAAGACGTCGTTGATGATCTGGAAATGGATGCATCAGCAGCAGGGGCATCTTGCTTGCAACCGAGAGGCCTACAGGAGAGCTGAAAGGGAGGCAAAGTTCTGCAAAGGACTTGCAAGTGACTGACTGACATGATTATTATCACATTTCAGGGGTTTCCAAACTGGAGATCTGGGGGTTAAAAGCAGATCATTTAGAGGTTCGCCGTTGGGTAGTTGGGGGTGGATGTTTGAGTGGGGGTCCTGTGTAGAGTACTCATTCATTCATTCATTCCTTTGCTTGTCCCTTGCGGAACTTTGCCTCCCAAACAGCACTCCTGTAGGCCTCTCGGTTGTGAGCAAGATGGCCTGCTGCTGCTGCATCCATTTCCAGATCATCAACGATGTCTTGCAGCCATCTTCGTTTCGGTCTTCCTCTTTTTCTTTTTCCCATTATGTATCCTTCCAATACGGTCTTCTCTAAAGTATCATGACGTTTAATGTGGCCAAAATATTTAAGTTTTCTCTCTTTAATCCTCTTTACTAGCCAGCCTTCTTCAATATTAAGCTCTTGTAGTATAGATATATTTGTTCTTTTTTGTGTCCACGATATTTGGAGAACTCTTCTATAGCATTTACATTCAAAGGCATTTATGTGCTTCTCAGCTGTTTTGTTAAGTGTCCAGGTCTCACAGGCATATGTTGCGATGGGAAAGATGCATGCCCTTAAAAATCTTATTTTTGTGGTTCTGTCTGCTCCTCTCCACAGATTCTTTATTTGTTTTACTTTCTGAAGAGCAATAGATGTCCTCCTTTTAATTTCCCGCATTGTATCTCCATTATTAGTTAGTAGTGATCCAAGATATTCAAAACTCTCCACTTCTTCCAGTTTTTCCTCACTGATACATATTTCAGTTGCCTTGTTGTTTTGTCAGTTGTCATCACTTTAGTTTTCTTTGCATTAAGATAGAGGTTCTGCTCTTCGCTGTTCTTGCGGACTGACATAATTAGTTTTTCCATTCCTTCTTGTGTTGTGGACAGCAATACTGTGTCATCAGCATATCTAATCTCTGGTATTTCATAACCTCCAACTGTTATGGCATCGTAATATTCTTTGTCTACATCTTCTCTAACATTCCTCATTATATTTTCAGTATACAAGTTAAATAAGTAGGGTGACAATATGCACCCCTGACGGACCCCTTGTTTTATGTCAAACCAACTTGTTGTTTCACCATTTATTCTTACTGCTGCTTGTTGGTCTAAATACAGCAGTGATGTTAATTGTATCAAATGTGTTGGAAATCCCATTTTTTCCATTATTTCCCAAAGTTTCTGGTGTTGTACACAATCAAATGCCTTTGAGTAGTCTATAAAGGATAAATATAGATTCACATTAAACTCCCTGCATTTCTCTATTATTAATCTTAGATTGAATATATGATCTCTTGATCCTCTTCCTTGCCTGAAGCCAGCTTGGACCATATTGACTTCTTCTTCTATTTTCTTTCGAAGTCTACCCATTATGATTTTTAACAGAATTTTACTGGCATGACTAATCAGGGCAACAGTTCTGTAGTTGGTGCATAATTTCAGGTTACCCTTTTTTGGCAGTGGTATGAATACAGTTCTTTTCCATTCTTTTGGCCAAATACCTGAATGCCATATCTTTTTACATAGTGCATGATAGATTGTTGCACACTCCTTTCCTCCTGCTTTAATAAATTCAGCGGTTATCTCATCACATCCTGGTGATTTACCATTTTTCAGACTCTTTATTGCCCATAAAACTTCTTCCATTGTCGGCTCGGTTCTTTCTCCTCCAATAATAATTCACACTGTTGATTTCTGCTTCCACAGTCGGTTGTTTCATACATTCTTTTGCAATATTCCTTCCATCTTTCCAAAATTTCCTCTGTCTCTGTCAGGGTATTCCCCATCTCATCACAAATTACATTTAGCTTAGGTGTGACATTTCTCGTCAATGTCTTCATTTCTTTAAACATTTCACTATCTCTTCCACACCTCTGATGTTCTTCTATTCTTTCACAACAATCTTGTATGTATTGTTTTTTGTCTTTTCTTATGTTTCTTCGTACTTCTTTTGTTAAAGTTTTATATTTATCTTTGTTGTTGTTTGTCACTCTCCATTGCGTCTTCATTTCTCTACATTGTTTTATCAGTTCTAGTGTACCTGCTGTGATCCATCTATTCTTTTGTGTTTTCTTTACTGGAACCATGTCTTTAGCTGTTGTTACTAAGATATCTTTGGCCTGCGTAGCCAATTCATCTGGTGTCATCTCTTCCTGTACAGCCATCAGGATTTCGAAACGGTTCTTCACTTCTATACCGTATTGTTCTGGTATATTTGTAAGGTCAAAGCGGAGTGGTCTTGATCCCATAACTATCTTTTTTAGCTTTATCTTCATGTCTGCTATTAATAACTCATGGTCCGTGTCACAATAAGCACTTGGTAAAGTTTTTGCTGATGTTATGCTTGACCTCCACCTTCTCTGCACTAAAATGTAATCTATTTGATTCCTGGTTTTCCCATCAGGTGATGTCCATGTGTAAAGTCTTCTTGGATGTTGTTTAAAAAGTGTGTTAGCGATCATTAGCTCATTTTCCATACAAAACGCCATTAGATTGTCACCTGCCTCATTTCTGTGTCCTATGCTAAATTTCCCTACAACTTGTCCTTCATCTTCTGCTCTTTCTGTACCAATTTTTGCATTAAAATCACCCATTATAAATACAATATCATTTTTCCGTACCTGGTCCATTGTCGTTTGCAGTGTGTTATAAAAATGTTCTACTTCATCTTCTTCTGCTGCTGATGTAGGTGCATATACCTGGATGACTGTTACATTTCTAGGAATGCCCTTAAGTCTGATTGTTAGGATTCTATCACTTACTGGATTGTAGCCTAGTAATGCTTTTGATGTTGATTTGTCCAAATAAAAAGCCACTCCATTCTTTCCTCCTACTTCTCCGCCAGAATATATAAATATATTATCATTCTCGCTCTTAAAGTGTCCTGATCCTTTCCATCGATGTTCGCAGATTCCCAAAATGTGTATCCGCGTTCTTTTCATCTCGTCACTTATTACTTGATATTTTCCCTCATACATACTTCTTACATTCCATGTTCCTACTCTTATTTTTCTTTTTAGTTTGATACAGGGGTTTTCCTTGGTAACACCGTCAGGATTTTGTCCGTCATCACAATTACTAGTACCGACCTCTGCCTCACACTCTTCCCCAGTGTTAAAATTAGATCTATCTGGCCTGGGGGACTCACCACCAGATCTTTTTCCTATTTGACTTTCCATGATTGCTGTTTGGGTTTCTTGGTATGTTTCCAGAAGGTAGTTTACCATTGCTTTCCTTCCGGGCAGTGACTGTACTAGTCAGTGATCGTAGCCATTGTCCCTACATTGAGATCATCTGCCTACCATCATAGAATAGGTGACCATAACCAACATTATCTGTCAGCTGCTCTCCCATTCCATCCACCACCTGCTCCCATGGCTTCACGTCACCCTGATCGGGGGGCTATACGGGTACTCCACCTTGCCCAAGGGTGTCCCGTAGACTAACGGAGGTAAGGAGGCGTCTTACTTCTCCTTTGATAGGGGATACCCCTACCCCGCTAACCTATGTAGAGTACTAGAAATGACTTATCGTCATCGTCCTCTGTCGTTTACTCAAGGAAGGTTGACTGTACTGTGTAAAACTTATTTGGTGCAAGTTTATAGTTAATAGGAGAGAATATTTTCTCAAGATGGTCACGGGCCAACATTTCCCCTGGCATGTACTTCAGTACTCGAGGCCAATCTAGCTCCCCCATTGGACTGCCAACCCAGGTTCTCCCCCTCCCTGGTATAAAGTATGCTAATTATGCATAAATCCTACGCATTTAATCAACACAACAGTACATTGACATGCAGTACAAATCACCAAGTCTGACAATAAAGACACGGCATTTTAATCTCACTATACGCCACAACAGTACTATCACCAATATTATTTATCTTGGCATTAGACTGGTTAATGAAGGAGGCAACATCAGACAAACGCAGAGGATTACAATGGACATTCGACACAGTGCTGGGGGACCTTGACTTTGCGGACAACATTTGTCTATTATCAAGCAGCCACAAAGACATGCAAGATAAAATAAACAAGCTAACTCAGAATACAAACAACATAGGACTAAAGATCAACGTAGGAAAGACAATGCAGCAAAATATGAACAACAGAAATGTACTCAGAGTAGATAGCAAGTTAGTGGAGGAGGTCAACGAATTTGTATACCTTGGCAGTAGAGTAGTAGAAAATGGAGACAGCACAGAGGACATCAACAGCAGACTTACTAGAGCAAACCAGGCTTTTGCAATGCTGCAGACTATATGGAAATCTAAAAAACTAAGCATAAATACGAAAATCAGGATATTTAAGAGTAATGTTCTAAGTATACTACTCTATGGAAATGAATGCTGGAAAATCACCAAAACCATAGAAAACAAGTTGAATTCTTTCCAGACTAAATGTTTACGAAGAATTAGAAAAATATTTTGGCCAAACACCATAAGAAATAACATCTTATTGGCAGAAATGCAGATGAAGCCACTGAAAACAATTATTGAGGAAAGACGCTGGCGATGGTTGAGACATGTGCTCCGAATGACTGACAACTCACTACCAAAAATAGCACTAAGATGAACACCACAGGGGAACAGAAGTATGAGTAGACCAAAAGAGACATGGAGAAGAACAACAGAAAGGATGTTGAGCAATAGAGGGCTCACCTGGGTAAGATCAGAAAAAAGGTGAAGGACAGGCATTTGTGGAAAACCCTTGCCGAAGTCCCATGTGCCCTGGGCACTTAAGGTTCAGAGAGAGAGAGAGAGAGAGAGAGAGAGAGAGAGAAAGAGAGATACGCCACAACAGCACATACAACTGACATCCACATCAACATGACATAAAGACATGTGTCCTCATTATGAATGAACAATCGAATGAACAAGATCGCTGAATGCAAAATACTTCAAGCAGTCATCAATAACAGAAAACCATCTGAATGAGCAATGTCACTGCAATGAAAGGTAATTAAGCACGGCATCATATGATACTGACTTCTTATGTTTTGCATATTGAAAACCTGATGGGCCTGAGGTCCTGGGCTCTCTTGGTCCTCCACTGAGCCTACACTATGAATCTAATGTGCAATGGCACTTATCCTCCCCAGCTATAGCTGTGATGACACCTCCATATAACTGTACTTCTGCCGCACACGATCAGTCTGCGTGAAAAGCATAATAAACGAATCAAACATGTTGCCCATCCAATATACCGATAAATCACACTGAAATCATGCACAGAATTTTCATATCGATACGTAAATACAGGAACCCTACATCACAGGTTAATTCACAACTACATAATCTACACTGCATGAGGTGGGCTCAGCAGAATATACTAAACACTCACAATAATATGAGCACAACAAAGACACTACATCGCCGGCCATGTCCTGATCTAATCTGATGCAAGTCAATATATATATATATATATACCCACCTGAAACCAACTACCAAATCACGTGGATGATGACGCTTCCTTCAAAGTCGTACATCCTTCAACCCAAGCTAGTATCGTCCACAAATGGTCCACCAACTTCTTGCTCTGTCCATCGTTTTCACAGTGCAGCCCGCCGAGTCTAATCCAGTCCACCAGTTTATACTATCCACCTCTTGCTGCTTTTCCTTCTACTTTCCCCTCTAATATGGTGGTCTGGGTGGCTGAGTGGTTAGGCGCTCGGACTACTAATCCTGTGGTACCGTGTTCAAGACCCAGCAGTGGGTTTTTTTTTGGCACCAGCACGCCAAAAGGGCCCCAGGGTCCAACCAGCCTCTAATAGTGGGTACCAGAGAAGTCTGGTAAGGTAAATGAATCCAGGAGTGGGGTACTGGGCCATATCACACTTTCATGTGCGGAGGGTCTTGAGCCTAATGTGGTTTCTCTAGTATGTCTTAATGGCAGGGAAACGGGGCTTTTATCTTCTTTCTCATTGGTGTGGTTTTCATTATATGCATCTTCCATCCATCCATCCATCCATCCATCCATCCATCCATCCATCCATCCATCCATCCATCCATGTCCTTGGTCGGTGATCTGCTAGGCAATCACCGTCCAGCACGCAATTTTGCGTCCTGAAGGGCAGCAACAAACTTTCTCCACCTCGCACGGTCTGCGACCAGCCTTTGTACTGCGCCCCAACTGGGCTGCATGATACTTATCTCCGCTTATGTAATTCTCCATCTCTTGATATGACTTTGTCTTGTCATGTCGTATTTTGTCTTGTCTCGTCTTGTAACTGCGAGCTGGTGTTCTTTTGCAGCCGATGCTGTGGAGATGTTGAGGCACAGCATGGCATCGGCGTGGGAGCGGGCTATGGCAGCTACTTTTTCAGTCCCGGAAGACAGCTAAAAGCCAGGAGATGCGTGCAATACTTCTTTAGCAGACTCCACCACCATGGGGACTATGGCGATCCCTGCCCCGTTAGCCAGGCTATGCCTGTTACTGGGGGTGGGGAAAGGGGGGGGGGTACCAACGGAGAGGTGGGACAGGGTCTTGGTCAGCTATGGGTCACTGATTGCCTAATCGGAAAGCAGCTTTACTCTTTTTTGATATGAACAAAATATTCTGACGGTTTGCTTCTAATATTTTTCATTATTCTCTATTCATCTACAGCACATTTTGAACCCATGAAGTGTGCCCTGTACTTTTATGTATCCACGTATAAAATGGCCCATAAAAGATACCAGCAGTGGAGAATGGAGAACTAGAAAGAACACTGAACTGAACGGCTTATTTAAATCACAGCGAATTAGAAATGTTTTGAAACTGAACAGATTACGCTGGTTGGGTCACGTAGAAAGAATGAAAGAGAACAGACAAATGAAAATGATGCATGCACAAGAAATGAGGGAAACAAGACCAAGGGGTAGACCAAGGCAGAGATGGAGAGACAACATAGAAGAGGATATAAAGAAATTTGGTGTTACCAATTAGAGAGAGAAAATTAGGAATAGAGAGGAATGGAGACGAACTTTATCTGTAGCAGTGAGCCTTAATGCCTCCACAAAGCAAACTGAAGAAGAAGAAGAAGAAGAAGAAAAAGAAGGAGGAGGAGGAGGAAGAAGAAGAAGAAACGACAACGAAGAAGAATAAGAAGAAGAAACGACGACGAATAAAAGAAGAAGGAAGAAAGAGAAGAAGGGGGAAAAGGAAGAAGAAGAAGAAACGACGACGACGACGAAGAAGAAGAAAAAGAAGAAGAAGAAAAAGAAGAAGCAGAAGAAGAAAAAGGAGGAGGAGGAGGAAGAAGAAGAAGAAACGACGACGACGAAGAAGAAGAAGAAGAAGAAAAAGAAGCAGAAGAAGGAGGAGGAGGAGGAGGAATAAGAAGATGAAGAAGAAAAAGAAGAAGAAGAAGAAAAAGAAGAAGAAGAAGCAGAAGAAGAAGAAGGAGGAGGAGGAAGAAGAAGAAGAAATGACGACGACGAAGAAGAAGAAGAAGAAGGAGAAGGAGGAGGAGGAGGAGGAGGAGGAAGAAGAAGAAGAAACGACGACGAAGAATAAGAAGAAGAAACAACGACGAATAAAAGAAGAATGAAGAAAGAGAAGAAGGAGGAGGAGGAAGAAGAAGAAGAAACGACGACGACGAAGAAGAAGAAGAAGAAGCAGAAGAAGAAGAAGGAGGAGGAGAAGAAGAAGAAGAAACGACGACGAAGAAGAATAAGAAGAAGAAACGACGACGAATAAAAGAAGAAGGAAGAAAGAGAAGAAGGGGGAAAAGGAAGAAGAAGAAGAAACGACGACGACGAAGAAGAAGAAGAAAAAGAAGAAGAAGAAGAAGAAGAAAAAGAAGAAGCAGAAGAAGAAAAAGGAGGAGGAGGAGGAAGAAGAAGAAGAAACGACACGACGAAGAAGAAGAAGAAGAAAAAGAAGCAGAAGGAGGAGGAGGAGGAATAAGAAGATGAAGAAGAAAAAGAAGAAGAAGAAGAAAAAGAAGAAGAAGAAGAAGAAGAAGAAGAAGGAGGAGGAGGAGGAGGAAGAAGAAGAAGAAATGACGACGACGAAGAAGAAGAAGAAGAAGAAGGAGAAGGAGGAGGAGGAGGAAGAAGAAGAAGAAACGACGACGAAGAATAAGAAGAAGAAACGACGACGAATAAAAGAAGAATGAAGAAAGAGAAGAAGGAGGAGGAAGAAGAAGAAGAAGAAACGACGACGACGAAGAAGAAGAAGAAGAAGAAGAAGAAGGAGGAGGAGGAGGAAGAAGAAGAAGAAACGACGACGAAGAATAAGAAGAAGAAACGACGACGAATAAAAGAAGAATGAAGAAAGAGAAGAAGGGGGAAAAGGAAGAAGAAGAAGAAACGACGAAGAAGAAGAAGAAACGACGACGAAGAAGAAGAAGAAGAGGAAACGACGAAGAAGAAGAAGCGACGAAGAAGAAGAAACGACGACGACGAAGAAAAAGAAGAAGAAGAAGAAGAAGAAGAAACGAAGAAGAAGAAGAAGAAACGAAGAAGAAGAAGAAGAAGAAGAAGAAACGACAACGAAGAAGAAGAAGAAGAGGAAACGACGAAGAAGAAACGACGAAGAAGAAGAAACGACGACGACGACGACGAAGAAGAAGAAGAAAAAGAAACGACGACAACGACGAAGAAGAAGAAGATGAAACGACGACGAAGACGAAGAAGAAGAAGAAGAAACGACGACGAGGACGAAGAAGAAGAAGAAGATAGCCACATTTCAAGCGCCTCGATTTTCTTATCCATTTTCTTATTTAAGATAAGAGCAAAGAATCTGAAGTTAGCAGCATTTGGTGGAAAGAGGGGGGGGGGAAGAGTCAGGAATAACTATGGAAGTGAAGGGTTTCACCGTAATTTTGTGAACTATTACAGGTTTCAGTGGTATGATTTGTTGACTTAATGCGATTAATCAAAAGACCACCGCGTGATTCATACACTCAATCCTGGTCAGCTTAGAATTAAATTCAGTTTTTTTCTCTGTTACAAATAGTTGTAATAGCCTCCCTTTTTCTTTAAACTTCTATTTCTCGTCAAGAGTATTACGGCCCTTGAAGCAAGAATGTCTGGTATTACCTTATTTCTGTGTATAGGATTCCTGCCTTAGATCCAGTAGTTTGTTGTTCCAAACACACTGATGGGGCAGTGAGCATTTCTGTTCGGGATTTGCGTCTTGAAATCCCGGGGAACGGGCTAGCGCATCGTCTATCAACCGAATGGTCGAGGGTTCGAATCCCCAGTTGAGCGGGATTCTTGTTTTCCCGAAAATCAGAGAAGATCTGGGAAGGAAAGGCAGCGAGGAAAGGAACTGGTCATCCTACCTCATACACTGATGCCCCTGCATGTCTCAAAGGCTTCGTCCTCTGTTGCATTTATTATGGGACTACCTCCTATTTAGGTAAAAAAAAAATGTAATTAGACTCTTTAGAGAACAAATGCCAAAGGAAAGTACTCGGTATAAGGTGGAACGAATTGAAAACCAAAGCAGAGATAAATGAGATGTCTCAAAGGTGATTAGAAAAAGGAGATGGACATATATCGGCAATGTGATGAGAAGAAACAGTCAGAGAATCCCAAAACAAGGTATCAAGTGGAACACAACAGGCCGAAGAAAACGAGGTCGACCACGTGAAACTCTAAAGATGGTATGGTTAAGAGAAGCCGAATTAGTAGAAGTAAAATCCCTTGATGAGGTTGAAAAAAATTCGCCGAAAACAGGAAAACTTCCTGAACTACCACGCGAGCCCTACGTGACGTTTAATGGCTGGGGAAGGATGTAAGATTTAAGTAAAAATGTATGATGGATTGACAGGTAACAGGAAGAAACGGTAGTGTAATCAGGACATTCCTCTGCCTATTCCACGGCCCTTTCCAGTAACCAGTGTAAAGTATATATACTGTGCCCCACCCCACCCCCTGTTGCGTGTTGATTATGGGGTCATCGTTTTCATATACAACGTGAGCCCATCCTTCCCTTATCTATCTCATCCTCACATCATTCATTCTGCGCATGTAGGGGAGTTACCCCCACGTTCTAGAATCTTCATCCCAGGAAACCTTGTTCTAAACAGCTTTCTAGTTGCCCGGCTTGTCCTGTCTTAGCTATCTTGTGTGGAGGCCTTTCCAATGAAGAGTTCAACCTGGTCATTGCCATGAACTCCTTGCGTGTTCGGGATGTTAAATCAGTGTGAGGTCTAGGACCTGGGAGTAAGTCACGAAATAACGGGGTCGCGCATTTTATTATCATTTATATTTGATGATCGGTTGTCAAGCAGTTTAGTGAAAGCTGTTTGGTAAGATTCTTCAAGGAGAGGAGGGAGAGGAGAGAGTGGGCTAAGAGGGGGGAAGAAAACGAAGGGAGAGAGAGAAAAAGAAAGAGGGGCAGAGATATAAAGGAGAGAGGGAGGAAGAACAGGAAAGAGAAAGAGAAAGAGGGAGACAAAAGGGGAAAGAGAGGGAGAGAGAGGGAGAGGGAAATAAAAAGGTTGTAGAGAGAGAGGGAGAGAAAGAGGAAGAGGGGAGAAAGAGGGAGAGGGAGATAGGACAGAAGAGAGGGAGAGAGAGAGAGAGGAAGAGAAAAGAGAAAGTGGGGGAGGGGAGAAAGAGTGAAAAGAGAAGAGAGAGAGAGAGAGGAAGGGAGAGAGGAAGAGAAAGGGGATGAGGAGGAGGAGAGAGAGAGAAAGGGAGGGAGAATTCATGACGAGATCTATACCAATTTAAGTAGACAGGCAAGTCATGGCGGAGATGAAAATCAATCGGGACAGTCATAAACGCTGTCATTTATCATTTTCAAGTTCCATAACTCGTTTCTTCAACCAGCCACTTAGTCTCCCTATTATGCTTACCTCCCCTTGCAGAATGTTTACTTTTCAAAACCTCTTTCCAGAAACATTAAATATTAACTTCCATACTGTTTTTGTTCTATCTACCAAGGGAAAAGTCTTATACATATTGCAATGAACAGCACATTTTGCAAATTTCTCTCCAGTATCTGGAAGCCTTAAGTGCAATGTTATCCAGTATCCCTCGCTGTGCAAACACATATTCGCTTTTTTTTTCGAAGCCATTTTCCCTTAAACCAGTCCCCGGAATACACATTTTTACCTTCTGGGCCTGATTAGCTGAGTGGTCAGGGAGTTCAGTTTACTAATCCAGTGGTACCGGTTTCACATCCCAGTAGTTGGGATTTTGTTCTGGTACACACCAAAAAATAGCCAGGCGTGATACTGACCATATCACCCTCTAGTGTGCTGACAGGTCAAGGAAAATATGGGCACTAACACCATATGCCTATGTGCCTCCAAGGCATGACAGGGTCACCTTTACCTTTTTTTACACACCAAACAAAAAAAATGGCCTCGGGATCCACCCACCCTCTAAAAATGGGTACCAGAGAAATCTGGGAAGGTAACTTGTGGCCAGGCGTGATACTGACCACATCAGACTTTCATGTGCCGAAGGTCATGGAAAATGCGGGCCTAACACCTTATCCCCAATATGTCTTAATGGCGTGTAAACGGGGATTTTATCTTTTACCTTTACTGATAACTGGCAACAGAACAGCTGAAATAAAATTCTTATCTAAGGAAAACGTTTTCGTCTCTAGAAACATTTCAGACTCCAGCTATGCTGACTCAGCCACTTGGTTCACATAGGCACGACGGTTATGGGTTTGAACCTCCCTGCACTTGAACATGATGTGGCCAGCATCACCTCCCCGGCCACTTCTCCTTCCCCAGATCCAGCAGGAACCAGGAACCCATTTCTACAGCTGATTTGACTGGGGTCCTCTCGGTGGGGATCCAGCCACGGACCACAGTCATAACATCGATCCCACAGACCACAATCATAACATCACTCCCACAGACCACAATCATAACATCGAGCCCATGGACCACAGTCATAACATCGATCCCACAGACCACAATCATAGCATCGCTCCCACAGACCACAATCATAACATCGCTCCCACAGACCACAATCATAACATCGAGCCCACGAACCACAGTCATAACATCGAGCCCACGAACCACAGTCATAACATCGAGCCCACGAACTACAGTCATAACATCGAGCCCACGGACCACAGTCATAACATCGATCCCACGGAGCACAGTTACAACATCGATCCCACGGACTAAAGTCATAACTTCGAGCCCACCGACCACAGTCACAACATCGATCACACGGACCACAGTCATAACATCGAGCCCACGGAGCACAGTCACAACATCGATCCATCGGACCACAGTCATAACTTCAAGCCCACCGACGACAGTCATAACATCGAGCCCACGGACCACAGTCATAACATCTAGCCCACGGAGCACAGTCATAACATCTATCCCACAGACCACAGTCATGAGAAAGAAATGCCGCAATCATTTCACTACCACGTTACATTCATTCATTCATTCATTCATGCATGCATTCATTCAGCTTTCTGAGCCATAACGGATCACTGCAGCAGACAACACTTGTCTTCATCTGAGACTTGCTCTGTCTCCGTTTATCACTTCTGTATAAGCCCCTTTTTTATCTGTCTGTTCCCGTCCATAGTCTCCACGTGTCTGAGCCATTTTGATAAAGTTGGTTATAAGTGGAGATTGGACTAGAGTGTGGATTCTCTTGTTATTTCTAATTTTCCATTCTTGTGATATAGGAACTCTAATCGGCTCAAAAATTCTTCTCAAGATTCTATATTCAAAGATTCCTAGATGTGGTTTCATCTTGTTTGTTGTTGTTTTGTGTGTGTTGCTTCATGTTTCTGATCCATGCAACATAAATGGTCTAATTTGTGGCTTTTATTTATTTATTTATTTAAAATAGTAAAGAAATTAGACTCCTTTGAAAACAAATGCATAAGGAAAATACTCGGCATCAAGTGGAACGAATTCAAGAACAATGCAGAGATAAGACAGATGACTGAACAACAACCAGTCTCATGGGTGATCAGGAAAAGGAGATGGATATATGTTGGTCACTTGATGAGAAGGAATGATCAGAGAATCCGAAAACAAGCTATCAAGTGGAACACAACAGGCCAAAGAAAAAGAGGCAGACCGCGTTAAACTCTGAAGAGGACATTGTTAAGAGAGGCCAAATTAACAGGCATACAATCCTTTGATGAGGTTGAAAGACTCGCTGAAGACAGGAAAAATTGGCGAACTACTTTGCGAGCCCTATGTGACGTTTAACGGCACGGAAAGGATATAAGATAAGATAAGATAAGATAAGATAAGATAAGATTTATTTAGTTTGTGGGACACGACTGTCGGTGGAATCTCAAATGTCTTATCTAATACAGTCATTTGAGTGTCCCTTGTGGAACTTTGCATCCCCTAACAGCTCTCCTGTAGGCCTCTCGGTTGTAAGCAAGATGCCCTGCTGCTGATGCATCCATTTGCAGATTATCAACGATGTCTTGCAGCCATCTTCGCCTTGGTCTTCCTCTCTTTCTTTTCCCCATTATGTACCTTCCAAGATGGTCTTCTATAATTAATATGACGTTTAAACGTCATCAAAATGTATCACAATTTCTTTCTCATTTTGTGTCCAAAATACTAAAATTTTCTCTGTTTAATCCTCTTTACAAGCCAGCCTTCTTCAACATTAAGTTCTTGTAGTATGGATATATTTGTTCTTTTTTTGCGTCCGCGATATTTGAAGAACTCTTCTGTAGCATTTACATTCAAGGGCATTTATGTGTTTCTCAGTTGTTTTGTTAAGTGTCCGGGTCTCACAGGCATATGTTGCTATGGGAAAGATGCATGCCCTTAAAAATCTGTGTGTGTGTAGTTCTGTATGTTCCTCTCCACAGCTTCTTTAGTTGTTTTATTTTATGAAGAGCTATATATGTCCTCCTGTTCATTTCCCTCATTGTATCTCCAATATTAGTCAGTAATGATCCAAGATATTCAAAACTCTCCATCGAATACACTCTTCAGTAATTCGGAAAAAAAACGCGGCAAATATAGGTCACTCTTCATTTACTTCAGATTTATTGGCGCATAAAAACATATCACATGATTGCAGGCAGCCAATCAGAAGGAACATTTATTCCATTTCGGTTCTTCTCATTTCGTTGCTCGGTCCAGTGTATGAGATGATGCTCTAGTATCTACGCAGTTTTATGTCCTCTCCTGCTTAAGAACTCTGGGAGTTCATGTCCACTAACGTCCGGTGTGTTATTTTTCTTAAGTGGCAGCTCCTACGTAGGTAGTTGGCCATCTCTTTAGCTGCGTCATTTCAGCGCCATTTTCTTCATTCTCTCTTTACGTTCCATGAATAATGTGATTTATTATGTTTCTTGAATTTTTAGTAGATTGAAAAGTTATTCAATAATGTATGTATGTATGTATGTATGTATGTATGTATGTATGTATGTATGTATGTATGTATGTATGTATGTATGTATGTATGTATGTATGTATGTAAGTGGACTTGTGCATGTATGTATGTTTGTATGTATATATATATGTTTATTTATGTGTATATATGTATGTATGTATGTATGTATTTATGTATATTTGAATACGGATATAAAGATAGATAGATGGGCTGATCGACAAACTGGAAGATGGAAGAACAAGTGGACATAGATCTAGGCAGACAGCGAACAGACTGACAGAGGGACAGACAGACAAATGGAAGGACGGACAGACAGACAGAAAGATAGATAGATAGACAGACAGACAGATAGATAGATAGATAGATAGATAGATAGATAGATAGATAGATAGATAGATAGACAGATAGATAGATAGATAGATAGATAGATAGATAGATAGATAGATAGATAGATAGATAGATAGATAGATAGACAGACAGACAGACAGATAGATAGATAGATAGATAGATAGATAGATAGATAGATAGATAGATAGATAGATAGATAGATAGATAGATAGATAGATAGATAGATAGATAGATAGATAGATAGAAGAAACGGCTCAGAAAGAATGCATCTGATAGATTGAACCTAGCTTTTAAGCGAAACGACCAGTAAGTCTCCCTGACTAGCCCTGTAACTCCAGCATTCATAAAACACCCAACGACACCCTCATTACGATAACTGGAAAGCCAAATTTCGACACCAATTTTGGAGATGGCATTATTTACATCAACACCCGCCTCGTCTAGTTTGGCTTCCTCGTTTCAAACTTTCGGGATAACTCTCTTTATTGCCTTCCCCTAGTAGCTTTCTCGGCTAGTGTGGGGCGCCTGATTTTGTGAAAGTCATAAAGGCAAGGGAAACACTTGCCAAACCTAGAATAGATTGATCAAATGCATAAAATACACACGAAAGTGCAAAGCTTTTTAGTATTTGTGTTTTTCTGAGTGGATTTCATGAAACTGTCATGAAATATGAGAGGGGTCGATGTATGGAGATAAATAGCTTGTCTTTATTGGGGGGCGATGTTTGCGATGATAAGAAACATCGAAGAAAAGTATACATGGGATTCAAACGTTTTAAGGTAATGGTCAGTGGTTCTGAGGTTTTTTACAACTGAGGGCCACCTTTTGAGAGCTACATGCTACGTGTTGAGTCTAAAGTTCGTCATGTTTTTACCATGGATTTCACTGACGTACAAAATGCAAAGTTTCGAACCGGGACCTTGTCGGATAGGCTCCTCTGCCACATGGCCTGCCTAGAGTCGTTATTGGGTACCCGTGTTGGAATATGGCAGGAGAATCGACTTTTTAAAAATCCCAGTGACGAACAAGACAGCGATCGAAATAATCATCATGATTATTATCGCCACTCCTGTGATACCAGCACGACTTCGACAGTTATCAATAGCTTGTTTTTCCTTTTCTTCTTCTCCTTCTTCTTCTTCTTCTTCTTCAGTCTCTTTGGAACTGCGAGCTGGTGTTCTTTGCAGCTGATGCAATCTCTGGATGCCGAGGCACACCATCGTGTCGGATTAGGAGGGGGTTACTGCGAATATTTTTTCACAGTCCCTGTGTGGTGCTTAAAAAAAAAAAGGGGGGGGGGCCTTGCAAAGCTTCTTTAGCTGACTCCACCACCGTAAGGACTGTGGCGATCCATGCCCCTATTAGCCAGGCTAGGCCTCTTATTGGGGGTACCTTTAGTCGTGTGAGTTTGCCAACAGCTAGCGACGGAGGTCAAGGCGTCGATGCGCTTGCTGGGGAGTGAGATCGTTGGGGGGGGGGGGGGAGACACGTCGAGGCTGCCTCTACTCAGGCTATGGTGTTCTGAAAAGGGCCCCAGCTTGTGATGTTCTGAGAAGGGCCCCAGCTTGTGATGTTCTGAGAAGGGCCCCAGCTTGTGGTGTTATGAGAAGGGCCTCAGCTTGTGATGTTCTGAGAAGGGCCCCAGCTTGTGGTGTTCTGAGAAGATCCCCATCTTGTGGTGCTCTGAGAGGGCCCCAGATTGTGGTGTTCTGAGAAGGGCCCCAGCTTGTAGAGTTCTGAGAAGGGCCTCAGCTTATGGTGTTCTGAGAAGGACCCCAGCTTGTAGTGTTCTGAGAAGGGCCCCAGCTGGGCTGACAAGCGCCGAGTACTGGTACCTGGGACTTGTTTTCAACATCTTGGCGCAGGGATTCATCGCTGGCAGCTGAGTGACGCCCTGGTCTGGGCTGTGAACTTGTCTTTGACTTTCCACCCCCCCCCCCCCAGATTTGAACCTTTGGATCTCTTTCTTCTGCAGTGCGGTCATCATCTGTTCCTTCTCCCTCCACATCGCAAATTTCAGGAGCAGCTTCAGCCAATAAATACCTCACGAGGGAGCGGAACTTTGCTGTCCGCCATATTTCCTTCTGCTGATCACTTATCTCGCGAGCCATTGCCTTAGAAGAGGTCTCCGCGTTTTCAGAAGCTTGCAACACGTGCCAGAACATCGAATAAGACGAGAACCTTGACCGAAATTAGTGGTACCTAAAACAGGTGGCGAATTCTTGACTCATCGTAACATTTACAAGCTGCCGACCAGTTGGCTTACCTGAGAAATTGGAATGGTATAAAAAAGTTTGATTGGTCTGAATTCTAAAGATGGCACTTAAAATCATATTGACAGCTCAGCGACGAGCCGCGGGTTAGAAAGCCACTGATCCAGGCTACACTTTGGAGGTTGCGACTGAGGCGGGGGAATAGAGATGGGCTGAACCCACAGTGACTTGGCCTGTCAGGGAGGCCCAGGTTGAAATCGCGGGGGCCCCGGTTACTCAGTTTCCTTGATGGTCATCTCCCCGGCCTCGGTTCTGAGTCCGTGCTCGGCGCTGAGATCTTCCTTCGCCAAAGAAAACAACAGCGCTTGTTGACTTGTCCAACATGCCGATGATTGTAAGTCTTTCAGACAATGTTTCCCAAGCGTTTGACTACGGCAGCAGCCCCATCCCCCTGCCAAAAGATTTTCTCGTTCTGGTGATTCTGATACACTAAGCCGCTTTCTTTTCAGTTTTCGTCCTTGCTGCACCTGGAACATTGCTAACGGATTTTAAATGGTCGGGGACGGAGTTTCAGAGTTGCGCTGCAGAGCATGCAAGGCTTTTCTTGCACAGATCAAGTCTGGGCTTAGGAAGAAGACAGTGAGGGAAGAAGAGAGAGAGAGAGATATGATTTTAATTATTTTATTCTAAATAGATCTGAATGTGAGTAAGACATCTGTAGATATCTGGTTATATTTTTCAACGCTAACAAACAAACAACCCTTGCTACTTGCAAGATCTCCAGCTTCAGTAAGTTTCCTGGCAAAAGTCCAGTTATACTCTACAGAATATGTAGGAATTTCTAAGCTTCATTTTCCTCTTGACTTCTTCTAATTTCCCCAGAATTTTCACTATAACTTCTTGGCAACTTCTACACAACTTCTAGACAACTTCTTGACAACTTCTAGACAACTTCTTGACAACTTCTTGACAACTTCTAAGCAGCTTCTTGACAACTTCTAGGCAGCTTCTTGACAACTTCTAGGCAGCTTCTTGACAACTTATTGACAACTTCTAGGGAACTTCTTTACAACTTATAGACTTCTTCTTCTTCTTCTTCGTTCACTTCTACCACCAAAAACCGCACTGTGAACCTACTGAATTCACGCCTGTGGTCCTCGTTAGGTCCCGTGGTCCCCTGTGTGGTCCAAAATAGACCACACGAGTTCCACGAAAGGACCACAAGGGGTTCAGAGTATCACAGTGCTTTAGCCTGTATTCTTGGTGGGTCTCGGAAGTGGGATTGCGTGACACCGTGGTTTTCATTGCACCAGTTTGGTCTAGGGTTGGACTTTCTCACCGGAAGACCTCGGCGTGTTTGGAATATCAGTGCATCCCCGCTGGGTGAGAGGCGTTAGCCCACCCAGGCCAGAGTTGGACTTTCTCACCGGAAAACCTCGACGTGTTTTGAGATACCCGTGTATCACCACCGGGTGAGAGGTGGTTGCCCATCCAGTCCAGGGTTAGACTTTCTCACCGGAAAACCTCAGCGTGATTAGGATACGCAGACATCCCCGCCGGGTGAGAGGTTGTTGCCTATCTAGACTGCCCTGGTCCAGTGTCTCCGACTTCAGCATTTTGCGGTCGTGGCCGTTACCCTTCCTAGTTGTGACCAGGATGGAGCTTTTGTCTTGGAGGACGTATCCTCGCCACTAGTGACTTCTCCCCCTGGGTTAAGCCGGTTTAGGCATTTCCCAGTATGGGCGTGTTTGGGACGGGACCGACCTCTAGGGCAGAGGTACTGTGACATGCATAGCCTTCAAGATTCACCCCTGGTATGAGCCAGTTTAGGCAAAATTCACCAGTATGGGTGTTTATCAGGCGTTACCGACCTCTAGAGCGGAGGTGGCATGACACGTCTAGCCATCGAGTTCCACCCCTGGTGTGTGCTGGTTTAGGCATTTTTCACCAGTGTAGGTGTATTTCGGACGTAGGCGGCCTCTAGAGCAGAGGTGCAGTGGTATAGCTCTCGTAGCGATACTACTGGACATACCAGGTTAAACTTCACTTTCCACCACCTTTTCCCATCGGCGCCGCACAGCAACCTTTATTTCCGCATTTACTTCCTTAACCGGGAGGAGCTTCACTCCGCGCGCGGCATTTGAAAAGTCAAGCCAGCAGTGACTTAACCTCTGAGACAAGCCGGTTCATGCATTTCACCCGATATGACTGCACTCAGGACGTGGCCGACCTCCAGACCAGAGGTGCTGTGATTTGACTGTTTGCTTCGCTTTATTCTTTCAACCACCTTTTCCGCAGTGATGCTGCGCGGCAACCTCATTTGCAAATTTCTTCATTGGCCGGGAAGAGCACCGCTCCACACACGGCAGCTGAAGATCTCGCCAACAGCGAGGTTTTGAACTAATAAAAGCGCTCTTTCCACGAGGGTCGGAGCTTGGTAAGCATGTATTAGCTCTAGAATTGCCACAGTTATCCAATTAGGATCGTATCATCTAAGGAACCTCGACTGATTTAATGAGCCATTCGCGGTTTCACCGTGAGACAGTGTGAACTTAGACATGCATGGCTTAATCTTTGAGACAAGCATATGACTACTGGCAGGATCAACCAGATAGCTTTCTTCACCGAACCTTTGTCGGATATCTGCCGACAGACCGACGCGGGGCAAGGGAGACAGCGCTCTGCTCAGAGCCGATCCCTTTCGACCCCGGCGGCGTTTCATTTCCTTTAACCGGCGGGGGCGGCTCTCTCTGCTCTAACGAGCGGAGAAGAAAGCCTGGCCACCCACATACAACACACGTTACATACTGCAGACCCGATACTCTTTGCGAGAGATGGGCCAATTTCGAGACCATCGGTCGACAAAACCGTACTACATCGTTATCACGAACCTGGCTGGCTAGCCGTTTACATGCTTCGCTCGACGGACAAACCACTTGCTTCTGCATCGAAACACCTTAACTCTCGCCGTCCGGGAAGGGAGCGAAAGCCTGTCTCCCCACGCACGGAACTCGAGAGCGCTTTTTCGCCAAAAGAACGGTCGGCCTGCGCAACAGCAACCGCCCGCGCTGGGCAGGTCGGCGCAGCTCTGCGCGGCTGACACAACTTATAGACAACTTCTAGACAACGTCTTGACAGCTTTAACTTCTCTACAACTTCTATACACCTTCTTGACAATTTCTACACAACTTCTTGACAATATCCATAAGCGAACAATAACCAGAAAGAAAAGACACTCAAAATTCCATTTATATATCTCGTAACCTCAAAATATCACTGGAAATATCAAGGGAAAATGAAAAAGGAAAAGAGAAATGTTTGAACTTTCATGGGTTATTGAACATTCATTGGAAATATAATGAGAAACGAAACCCTGAAAAACATCACAACAACATGAACGATAAATGGGAAAAGAGGCAGGGGAAGACAGAGAGAGCGAGACAGAGGCAGAGACAGAGAGATAGAGACAAAGAAAAAGACAGAGAAACAGAAAGGCAGAGAGAGAAAGACAGAGTGAGAGAAACAAAAAGAGACAGAGAGACAAAGAGAGACACAGAGAAACAGAGACAGAGAGAGAGACAAGAGAAACAGAGACAGAGAGAGACAGAGACAGAAAGATAGACACAGACAGAGAGACTGAGAAAGACAGAGACAGAGAGACTGAGAGAGGCAGAGACAGAGAGATAGACAGAGACAGAGAGAGACAGAGACAGATGGAGACAGAGAGAGACGGAGAGAGAGACACAGAGAGACAAACAGATAGAGAGAGACAGACAGCGAGAGAGAATGAAAGAGATGGCACGATAAAAAAGAAACCAACTGAAATGAATAAAAATATCACGGAAAAAAATCTGTGTGGACTGATGACCAACGACTAATTCTTGGCACATGATGATGACGATGACTACGACGACGACGTAAGTGACAAGAGAAAAATAAGACACTTTATCAGATTAGAAAGATCAAGAAGAGCATCAGACTAGAAAGCATGATCGCCAACCTCCACCTGGACAGCTCAAAATCAACAAACGACTTAACAATTATTCATAAAGTGAAAGGGCCCATATGCAAACCGCGCAAGAGCCTGGAGGGGTTGAGGGGGGGGAGGAATATAACCCCGGAACCAGGAATACTGATTGGGCCCCGGGGCCACGTTTTTTTCCAACATTTAGTAAATATGTTATTCTAAGTCTGAATTGGGAACTTTACAGCTACTAACTTCGGGGCCGAATGTAAAACCTGTTTGGTGCAAGTTTACATTTATAATTAGTGGGAGGGAATATATTTTCTCAAGATGGTTACAGACCAACATTCCTTGCCAAAGTATACTGTTCAAAAACAAAAACGCAACAAATACGATATTGCGATTTAAACTGAAGTTTGCTGATCAGACAAGGGCACATTGCCTGAAACGTTCACTTGGACATCAACTTCACGTGCTGACCTGAATTATACTCAGCAGATGATTCATGAGCACAGAAAAGCGACACTGGTCAAAACGGCATTTTTGACAATAACTCATGGCAGGTTCACGAGAATCCCGTGAAACTTACTGAACACAAAACTCACTGACCATGTTATTGAATGCCTATAAAAGATTGACGCTCCTCAAATCAATTCATTTGAAAGTTCAGTGCGCAAGTATGGCTCATCTCACTACAGAACAACGACTCATCATCATTGGATGTTTACAGACTGGACAGTCACAAAGTGTAATGGCCAGACAATTTAATGTGTTTAGAAGCACCATTAGTGGCCTTTGGAGACGATTTCAAGAAACTGGATCAGTTACAGACCGACCCCGCAATGGAAGACCTATAGTCACAACTCCTGCCGAAGACCGCTTCATACGGCTGTGTCACCTCAGGAATCGATTTGCATCTGCGTCCTCAACAGTCCAGTCAATGACAGCGGCTCGTCGAATTTCAGATCAAACGGTCAGGAACCGGTTGCACGATGCTGGTCTTTCGGCTAGAAGACCCTACAGAGGTGCTGTTCTTACGGACCGGCATCGACAAAACCGATTGCAGCGAGCGAATCAGCATGGTCAATGGACCGTTGTGACTGACTGGAGAAGGGTTTGGTTTAGAGATGAATCATTCTTTCTAATCCAGTGACACGACGGCGGAGAAGAATTTACCGCACAGTCCATGAGCGTTACGCCGAGAACTGCGTGGATGAGGCTCCTCCACATGGTGGTGGAGGTGTACTGGTGTGGGGGACGATCAACTTCATAGGAAGAAGTGACCTGGTGCAAATTGAAGGACGAAGCAATAGCCAACGAAATTCTTCGTCCTCACGTCCTTCCACTCCTGGCTGCACCAGGGTAGATTTTTCAGCAGGATAACGCTCGTCCTCATGTGGCACAACTCACCACCCAGTTCCTCGCTGACAACAACGTCCAAGCCATTCCATGGCCATCCATGTCATCAGACATGAACCCAGTAGAATACTTATGGGATGAACTCAACAGACAGGTCCGCCAGCGAGACGTGGCGCCAACCAATCACCGATGGTTGTCTCTTGCACTGCGGCAAGAGTGGGCAGCCATCCCACAAGAACAGATCCAATGGCTAATCGAATCCATGTCAAGGAGATGTCGTTCTATGATACAGGTCAGAGGAGGCCATATACTTTACTGAAATGGATGCCTCAGTGGCAAAGAATAAAAGTCCACATCAAATTTAAAGAACATCATTTCATTGTTAAAGGCTTAAAGTTTCTTCGTGCCAAGATTGAAACATTAATTCTGTAAAATAAAAGGTTGATACAAGTTTGAAATTTGTGTCCATTACGACTACAGTAGTGTTGCGTTTCTTTTTTTTTTTTTTTAACAGTATATTGAAGGGGAGCTACAGGCTCTTCTGGACGTCGTGATTCGTGAAAGTAAAAATAAAGGTCTCAGCCTGAACAAAAAGAAGACTGAAGTGATGGTCCTCTCAAAGAAAAGAATAACCTCAAAATGTAGCATTACTATCGGTGGCACAAATCTAAACAAGTTGATAGATTCAAATACTTAGAAATGATTATAATAACTGATGGGAAATCTCACAACGAAATAAAAAGCAGACGTGCTCAAGCCAAGTCAGTATTCCAGAAAATGAGACACATCTTGTGCAACAGATCCATATTAACGGAAACAAGATTCCGAGTAGTTAAATGTTACATCGAGCCAATTTTGTTTTATGGGTGTGAAGCATGGTCCATGAATAAGAGAATACAGCGAGAAATGGAGGCCATGGAGATGTGGTTTAAAAGAAGGATGTTGAAGGTACCATGGACAGCTAAGAAAGCCAATGAAGAAGTCTTAAGAGAGTTTGGAATTAATAAGTAAATTACAGCAAAGATTAGAGGCTGACAACCAAGATTTGTAGGACATTTCCTGAGAAGACGAAAACTGGAAACATTGTGACAACTGGAAAAATTGAAGAAAGAAGAGACAGAGGAAGACAGAGAGAGAGAGAGAGAGAGAGAGAGAGAGAGAAGTTACTGGATGGGCTGTCAGTGTGGCTAGGAAGAAAGTCACAGACGGATCTCATAATCAAGTCTAAAGACAGGGAATTGTGGAGAGAAATGATCGCCTACGCCACGCGGCACGGCACTTGAAGTGTTGCGTTTCTTTTTTTTAACAGTATACTACCGTACTCGAGGCCAATCAATCTTGTTCCCTCCCCCCCCCCTCCGTTGTGACCGTCAACGAATGTTCTCCCCCTCCCTGGTATGTTGTATGCTAATTATGCATAAATTCCGAGCATTTAATCAATACACAATACGTTGACATGCAGTACAAATCATCAAGTCCGAAATTAGGGAAACAGCATTTTAATCTCACTATACGCCACACCAACATATACAACTGACGTTGACATCAACATGACATCAACATGACATCAAGACAGGTATCATAATAACGGTAACTAAGCTTGGTATCATATGATAAAGACTTCTCATGTTGCATTATTGAAAACCTGGTGGAACTTGGGCCCCGGACTCTTGGCCTTACACGTGGCCTACACTACGAATCTAATGTTCAGTGGCACTTATTTCACGCAGATGTCGCTGCCATGACACAAATCTATATAACCGCGTCGCTGCAGCACAAGATCAGTCTACATGAAGGCGTAATAACGAATCAAACATGTTGCCCATCCAATATACCTATAAATAACACTGAAAATCATGTCCATATTGATAGGCAACTACAGAAACCAACACCACAGCTTACTGCACAACTACGTAATCTACACTACATGAGATAGGCACGGACAGAATATAGCCAACGATCACCATAATTCACAGGAATTTGCAGCACATCCATAGGCACAACTAAACAAGACACTGGCGAGCCATTGCTTCTATCTATACTGAATGTCCGCCAGTGTTTCAGTATCTGTATATATCTTTCCGAAACCAACTACCAATCACGTGGACGATGACGCTTCGGTCAAGGACGTAAACCCCTCGATCTAAGCGTGTATCGTCCACACCTACCTGACTTTCTCTTCTTCCCCACCCCCCCCACCTCCAAAGCCCCGCTCATATGCATGTGAGTGTGAAAGTGAATGCAGGACATCAGGTTTCAGTCAGTCAGTCATTTGCATGTCCCCTGCGGACCTTCGCCTTCCTAACAGCTCTCCTGTAGGTCTCTCGGTTGTAAGCAAAATGGCCTGCTGCTGATGCATCCATTCGCCGATCATCGACTATGTCTTGCAGCCATCTTCGCCTTGGTCTTCTTCTCTTTCTTTTTCCCATTATGTACCCTTCCAAAACCGTCTTCTCTAAATTCTCATGACGTTTAATATGTCCAAAATATTTAAATTTTCTCTTTTTTATCCTCTTTACTAGCCAACCTTCTTCAACAGTAAGTTCTTGTAATATGGATATGTTAGTTCTTTCTTTTGTGCCCATGATATTTGAAAAACTCTTCTGTTGTATTTACATTCAAAGGCATTTATGTGTTTCTCTGCTACTGTGCTAAATGTCCTGGT
The DNA here is from genome assembly GCA_009760885.1 of Achatina immaculata. Classification (NCBI taxonomy): domain Eukaryota; kingdom Metazoa; phylum Mollusca; class Gastropoda; order Stylommatophora; family Achatinidae; genus Lissachatina; species Lissachatina immaculata. The sequence continues at coordinate 5,370,055 of CM019710.1, forward strand.
CTCACATATTTAAACTAGGACGTTGGCTTTTATGGCTCGTGACACAAACAATCAAGAGATCTGCTCACTTGATTATCTCCAGCACACACTTCCCCTTACAAGGACGGGTAGAGGGTGTAGGATTGCAAAAGGGAGTCACGGGCTGAATACAGACCTGGCAGAGAATGCAGGAGTATGAGTTCATCATCATTATCATGTGGTCTAGTAGTTCGTGAAGGAAGAGTCTGTTTTTATGTAGAGCCGACATCTTGTGAATGCTGAAGTCAGTGCTTTAGAGAAGGTGTTGGAGATGTCTTGGTGGCTGTGGTGGAACTATGATGGGTATTAGTTCTTTCTAGACGACCCATCCACAAGGACATCTCTCCCCCTCCCCCTCTCTCTCTCTCTCTCTTTTTGAGTCTGCATGTTCTTCTCCCTGCCTCTCTCTCTCTATTCTTTCTCTTTCTCTCTCTCTCTCTCTCTCTGAGTCTTTCTCCCTCTGTCTTTCTTTCTCTGCATCTTCTTCTCTCTGCCTCTCTCTTTATTTTTTCTCTTTTCTCCCTCTCTTTTTCTCTCTTTGAGTCTGCATCTTCTTCTCTCTGCCTCTCCATTTTTTCTCTCGTTCTCCCTCTCTCTTTCTCTCTCTTAGAGTCTGCATATTCTTCTCTCTGCCTATCTCTCTCTATTTTTTTTCTCTTTTCATTCTCTCTCTTTCTCTCTTTGAGTCTGCATCTTCTTCTCTCTTCCTCTCTCTCTCTATTTTTCTTTCTTTCTCCCTCTCTCTTTCTCAGAGTCTGCATCTTCTTCTCTCTGCCTCTCTCTCTATTTTTTTTTCTCTTTTCTCCCTCTTTTTCTCCTTTTGAGTCTGCATCTTCTTCTCTCTGCCTCTCTCTCTCTATTTTTTTCTCTTTTCTCCCTCTCTTTTTCTCCTTTTGAGTCTGCATCTTCTTCTCTCTGCCCCTCTCTCTATTTTTGTTTCTCTTTTCTCCCTCTCTTTTTCTCCTTTTGAGTCTGCATCTTCTTCTCTCTGCCCCTCTTTCTCTATTTTTTTCTCTTTTCTCCCTCTCTTTTTCTCCTTTTGAGTCTGTATCTTCTTCTCTCTGCCTCTCTCTCTCTATTTTTTTATCTTTCTCTTTCGTTACCCCTGTTTCTCTCTGTCTGTCTCTCTCTGCCTCTCCTATATATATCTCTCTTTCTCTGTCTCTCTCTACTCTCCCTTATTTCCTCTTCCTCCTCCTCTGACTGTCTCCCTCTCTACCTCTCTCTCTCTCTTCCAGTCATTGGAGAAATCAGTACAGACTGAAGTAGACGAAGAGAAATTTTAGGCTTCGACTAAACATAAGAACAGGGCAAGCCAGTGAGACAGGAAACAGAAAGAAAGAAAGAATCAAGTGAAGTTGACATGATGCAAGCAGAAGATCCAAGAGACACCCATAGGTATGAACCCAAGGACCCATCGTGAAAGCACTACGAGACCCATGACAGCTACCCAAAGCCAATACGGAGCCAAAATTCTGGGCAGACAGAGCAACCCGGTAATGTGTTATAAATGTGGAAAACCAAACCGCATGGCAGTGTTTTGTACAACAATGGTAGACAATGATACAGCCACATATTTAGAGGGAAATGATAGATTCCAAATGGTTGGGACATGTGCTCCGAATGACTGACAACTCATTACCAAAAATAGCACTAAGATGGACACCACAGGGGAGCAGAAGTAAGGGTAGACCAAAAGAGACATGGAGAAGAACAACAGAAAGGATGTTGAGCAATAGAGGGCTCACCTGGGCAAGAGCAGAAAAAAAAGGCAAAGGACAGGCATTTGTGGAAAACCCTTGCGGAAGCCCCATGTGCCCTGGGCACTTAAGGTTCAGAGAGAGAGAGAGAGAGAGAGAGAGAGAGAGAGAGAGAGAGAGAGAGATTCCAAAGAACAAGACGTGGGTATCGTTATACTGGTTATCCAGCAAAATATTCAGGAGAGATGCTTGATTGTCCACTAGCAAGGTGTTTCAGTTGTACAGGCTGTTACTAATCGTGAGTATTGGGCTAAAAAAATAACTCATAGACCTGCATCGTATACATTAGGTAAGTGACAGTTGAAGTAAGCAAGTGACAGTGTGTTTGGTAACTGGTGGGAGAATAAGCAGATATGTGGAATCTAGCTTTCTGCGACAACTATATGTGACCTATTGAGAACATTCCTACATGTGTGTGCCCTGTTGAGAACATTCCTACATGTGTGTGCCCTGTTGAGAACATTCCTACATTTGCGTGCCCTGTTGAGAACATTCCTACATGTGCGTGCCCTGTTGAGAACATTCCTACATGTGCGTGCTCTGTTAAGAACATTCCTACATGTGCGTGCCTTGTTAAGAACATTCCTACATGTGCGTGCCTTGTTGAGAACATCCCTACATGTGTGTGCCTTGTTAAGAACATTCCTACATGTGCGTGCCTTGTTAAGAACATTCCTACATGTGCGTGCCTTGTTGAGAACATCCCTACATGTGCGTGCCTTGTTAAGAACATTCCTACATGTGTGTGCCTTGTTGAGAACATTCCTACATGTGTGTGCCTTGTTGAGAATATCCCTACATGTGCGTGCCTTGTTGAGAACATTCCTACATGTGTGTGCCTTGTTGAGAACATTCCTACATGTGTGTGCCTTGTTGAGAATATCCCTACATGTGCGTGCCTTGTTGAGAACATTCCTACATGTGTGTGCCTTGTTAAGAACATTCCTACATGTGTGTGCCTTGTTGAGAATATCCCTACATGTGCGTGCCTTGTTGAGAACATTCCTACATGTGTGTGCCTTGTTAAGAACATTCCTACATGTGTGTGCCCTGTTGAGAATCTTCCTACAGGGGGGAGTGGAATACTACAGTTACACTTGTCCTTTTGCACTTTTAATCTTTCTACCTGCTCATAAACATTTCTGTGAGCCATGCTGTTTTAACTTTCCTATTGAGTTAACATCATCATTCATTCATCATCATTCATTCATCATCATTCAACGTCCTCCTGTGAATTTCCTCGGGCTTCACTCCCCCTGCCCAATGAAATCTTCGGAGCGTTGTTCAACATTAGCTCATTCCGGCAGTGGGAGCTTCTACGTTTATTTAGCCTTGGCTTGAACTAGGTTAAGAGCAGAGAGCTGCGCTGTGCGTGTTCGAACTACCCATTAACCATTGCGAACGTGTTCGTACTGCGCCCGCAGTTGTGGTTACCACGTAATTTTGAAAATGTGGCTTTACTTTATTTTTCAGTTCTTCCACGTCATTTTAGATTGTCTTCTCCTTGTGGTCAACGTTCCCTACACTTCCAGCAACGAGAAATCTATCTCTCTGTTCTGCTTGCGTTGTATCTCCCTGGAATTGTATGGCTGATGTCCTTTACAGCTGATGCAGTGAAGATGTTGACGTACACGCATGGTGTCGAATAGAGAGTGGGTCATGCAAACTATTTTTGAGGACTCAGAGAGCAGCTGGGATTAAATAACTTGCAATGCTGCTTTACACAGACTTCACTGCTGAGTGGGAGTGTAGGGATACCTGGCCCCTTTAGGCTAGGCCTGTTAGTGTGTGTTTTTGGGGGGGGGGGGGCAGGGAGGGTACCAACGGAAAGGTAGGACCGGCTGTGTGTGATTCATCAACCTGGACAAAGGCAGTCAATTATGGGCCACTGATCGCTTACACCGGACTCAAGTCCTATACACACGCTGTTAGAAGAAATTGTTTGGTTATCTCCCTTGAATGTAGCGAAAAAAGAATCTCTCTCTCTCTCTCTCTCTCTCTCTCTCTCTCTCTCTCTCTCTCTCTCTCTCTCTGAACCTTAAATGCCCAGGGCACATGGGGCTTCCGCAGGGGTTTTCCACAAATGCCTGTCCTTCGCCTTTTTTTTCTGCTCTTGCCCAGGTGAGCCCTCTATTGCTCAACATCTTTTCTGTTGTTCTTCTCCATGTCTCTTTTGGTCTACTCTGTAGAAAAAGAAAAATTGAACAGCAAATTCTTTAAGAATATCGTTAGTTCTGCTATAGATAACAATAGCTACAGCCACGTCAATGACATCTATAAAATCCATGACACTGAAGGCTTAATGACGATAATGAGAACCAATTCCTCTCTGGGGATGATGTTTTTTCTAAGTTCACACACCTACATAAATCACATCTGTCTCATTGGAGTTTTCACTGACCTTTGCATTCACAGCAAGTGGATTCTGCTCCCTGCTACTCTTGTCGAGCCTGACAAAGCAAGAGAGGGTGCCCCTGAACGCTGGAGGCACAGGTACCAATTCCTCTCTGAGTTGATGTTGCTAAGTTCACATACCTACATGATAACATCTTCTACACCACACATCCATGATTTACCCCCCTTCTATATCTGTCACCCTTTACTTGAGGGGCTCTTGGTGCGATGGAAGTTCCCTGTCTGCTCTATCTTGAGGTAAGCACTTGCCCTCCAGATCCTGATCCTGTGATTCATGGTGGAGAGATCAAGGAGATATCTCATCGCTACACAAGTGTCTCTCGTGCACCCCAAGATAATGCGCCTTGCTTCATTTTGTATAGGAGGAGACATATGGAAAAGCAGAGAATGGCTAGACTACATAAACGATGTATAACAAACAAGGAAGGAACCCATATTAAAAACAGACATTTAATGGGAACGGAAATTAGGAATATTCGATTCTGGAATAAAAGTATCGAGAAAATTATTCAGCTTCGTCGAATCCGATTATTAAGGCGGTCAAAAATTGTATTTCAAAATCTGTTGATTTTCATAAATTTGCGTAAAGTAATGAGCGGGAATTTTCAATTCGTAACAACTAGATAAAGATCCATTAGTGTGTAATTTTTGTGTATAAGAGCGGGCTATTATGCAAAAAATTGTTAATCGCGACGACTTGACAATGTGGGCTTCCATACTTCCAAATGATACGACTAGCTCATGATTGGGAACAAATTTCCTGTGTCTTGTGTGCCGGGTTTGGCATTTGTAATGTACGTTAAATAAAGCAGTTTATAAGGGAATTTCAAGTTAATGATTTATGGAGATTAGGTCGAAAATATGGGGTGGGGGTGAGGGAGAAGTTTTGGATGCTAAAAATCATTGACAAAGACGACATTAGCGCAATTTTGGAATTTAAGAAGCAGCGAATGTAATAATTTCGAGGTATAAAACAATCAACAGCACAACATTTGAAGCAGGTAGAATAGTTCAGATACCTAGAGCAGGTAGACAGATACCTAGAGCAGGTAGACAAGTTCAGATACCTAGAGCAGGTAGACACGTTCAGATACCTAGAGCAGGTAGACAAGTTCAGATACCTAAAGCAGGTAGACAAGTTCAGATACCTAAAGCAGGTAGACAGATACCTAGAGCAGGTAGACAAGTTCAGATACCTAGACCAGGTAAACAAGTTCAGATACCTAGAGCAGGTAGACACGTTCAGATACCTAGAGCAGGTAGACAAGTTCAGATACCTAGACCAGGTAGACAAGTTCAGATACCTAAAGCAGGTAGACAGATACCTAGAGCAGGTAGACAAGTTCAGATACCTAGACCAGGTAGACAAGTTCAGATACCTAGAGCAGGTAGACAAGTTCAGATACCTAGACCAGGTAGACAAGTTCAGATACCTGAAGCAGGTAGACAGATACCTAGAGCAGGTAGACAAGTTCAGATACCTAGACCAGGTAGACAAGTTCAGATACCTAGACCAGGTAGACAAGTTCAGATACCTAGAGCAGGTAGACAAGTTCAGATACCTAGACCAGGTAGACAAGTTCAGATACCTAGACCAGGTAGACAAATTCAGATACCTAAAGCAGGTAGACAGATACCTAGAGCAGGTAGACAAGTTCAGATACCTAGACCAGGTAGACAAGTTCAGATACCTAAAGCAGGTAGACAGATACCTAGAGCAGGTAGACAAGTTCAGATACCTAGACCAGGTAGACAAGTTCAGATACCTAGAGCAGGTAGACAAGTTCAGATACCTAGACCAGGTAGACACGTTCAAACATATAGACCAGGTAGACAAGTTCAGATACCTAGAGCAGGTAGACAAGTTCAGATACCTAGACCAGGTAGACAAGTTCAGATACCTAGACCAGGTAGACAAGTTCAGATACCTAGACCAGGTAAACAAGTTTAGACAAGTTCAGATACCTAGACCAGGTAAACAAGTTTAGACAAGTTCAGATACCTAGAGCAGGTAGACAAGTTCAGATACCTAGACCAGGTAGACAAGTTCAGATACCTAGACCAGGTAAACAAGTTCAGATACCTAGAGCAAGTAGACAAGTTCAGATACCTAGAGCAGGTAGACAAGTTCAGATACCTAAAGCAGGTAGACAAGTTCAGATACCTAGGGCAGGTAGACAAGTTCAATTACCTAGAGATAAACAACAGAATAACACAGGTTAAAATGTTTGAAATGACGCAAAATATTTTATGTAATCAATCACTAACACTGAAAGTAAGGAAAAAATCTCTTTAGTGTTACGTTGAACTAATCCTATTTTATGAATGTGAACCATGGACAGTCACGATGGAAGTATAGCGTCACCATGAAGCCACGGAAATGTGGTCCCTTAGAAGAATGTTGAAAATATCATGGACAGCGAAGAGATCAAAAGAAGAGATCATGAAAGAGTCAGGAAAAAAAGAGAGACAACTAATAATAAATTTCAGGAAGAGACAATCCAGATTCATAGGACACGTCATGAGAGCAGGTGGTCTGGAGTATTTGATAACAACAGGAATGACAGAGGGCAAAAGAGACCGAGGCAGACAAAGAAAGAAGATGATAGATGGACTGACGAAGTGACATGACGAAAGAACACAAGTCCAGCTCATAATTAACACCAAGAATAGAGAACTGTGGAAAAGCATCACCCCCAAAGCCTATTGACATGGCACTGGATAGATAGTATAACTATATTTGACTCTATCTTCTTTCTCTTTGCCTTATTTGTTACTTTTTATGTACATCTGTAGACCACCTAATGTCACTTTCCTTCTTCTTTATGTTTTTCTTGTTATTGTTTGTTGTTTGGCTAAGGCTTTTTGACGAAATATTACATGGGTATCTTGCTATTATATCAGAGCTCCCCCCTCTCCCACCATGACAATACACAAGCTACAATAATAATAAAACGTTTTATGGTACCACTTCCTCTCCTATTTGTTATACATTGTTTATGTAGTCTAGCCATTTCTTCCTTTTCCTCATGTCTCGTCCTGTACAAAATGAAGCAAGGCGCATTATCTTGGGGTGCACGAGAGACACTTGTGTAGCGATGAGGTATCTCCTTGATCTCTCAACCATGAATCACAGAATCAAGATCTGGAGGGCAAGTTGCTTACCTCGAGATAAGAGCAGACAGGGAACTTCCATCGCACCAAGAGCTCCTCAAGTAAATGGTGACAGGTATAGAGAGGGGGGGGGGGGAATCATGGATGTGTGGTGTAGAAGATGTTATCAGGTAGGTATGTGAACTTAGCAACATCAGCTCCAGAGAGGAATTGGTACCTGTGCCTCCAGAATTCAGGGGCACTTTCTCTTTGCATTGTCAGGCTTGACAAGAGTAGCTGTAAGCAGAGTCCACTTGCTGTGAATGCAAAGGTCAACGCCCTCATCTGTGAAAACTCCAATGAGGCAAATGTTGTGATTTACACAGATGGGTTCGTTGTACAACTTGAAAGAAGTTCATGGGCGCTCACGGCACGTTCAGTGGGCAGAATAGGCTAGGAAGCCAGCGATGCCTTCGCTATGACCACAAACAGCATGACAATGGATGTGAAGGCAGTTAACAAAAGCATTCGTCTGATTGGAGCCACAAGACTACACCCGCGTCTACATAACTGAGTGACTGAATGTGTATGATCCAGAAGGTTCAGACAGATCTGTACGTAGGCAGCGGCTTGAGTCATTGCAGAGATCAACGATTCGCAGTCACCTTCATCTATATCCCCGGGCATGAGGGCATCAAGGGAAATGAGAGAGCTGATAGACTGGGTCTATTCTCATGGCAGATGGACAACCACTGGACTGAGCTGATATTGTTAACGTGCTCAGAGAGATACGCGGAGTGGAGGACCACGAGGGCAGTGAATCTACATCGCTACTCAGACTAAGAGAGCTGGGAATACAGACTGGCATAGCCAGAAACAAGAGACATTCTGGGCATGCGAGAGGACTTGTCAGCCAACACAGGACAGGCATTATCAGAGGACTTGTCAACCAACACAGGACAGGCACTATCAGAGGACTTGTCAGCCAACACAGAACAGGCACTATCAGAGGACTTGTCAACCAACACAGGACAGACACTATCAGAGGACATGTCAATCAACACAGGACAGGCACTATCAGAGGACATGTCAATCAACACAGGACAGGCACTATCAGAGGACATGTCAATCAACACAGAACAGGCACTATCAGAGGACATGTCAATCAACACAGGACAGACATTATCAGAGGACATGTCAACCAACACAGGACAGGCACTATCAGAGGACATGTGAATCAACACAGGACAGGCACTATCAGAGGACATGTGAATCAACACAGGACAGGCACTATCAGAGGACATGTCAACCAACACAGGACAGGCACTATCAGAGGATCAGAGGACTTGTCAACCAACACAGGACAGGCACTATCAGAGGACATGTCAACCAACACAAGACAGACACTATCAGAGGACTTGTCAACCAACACAGGACAGGCACTATCAGAGGACTTGTCAACCAACACAAGACAGACACTATCAGAGGATTTGTCAACCAACACAAGACAGACACTATCAGAGGACATGTCAACCAACACAAGACAGACACTATCAGAGGACTTGTCAACCAACACAAGACAGACACTATCAGAGGACTTGTCAACCAACACAAGACAGACACTATCAGAGGACTTGTCAACCAACACAGGACAGGCGCTACCACCCACAGGACACTGATGGATATGTTGAAAAGGGGAGAGGGAGAGGAGATCTGACCACCTATGGACATGTCCTGAGTGCAATGATGATGACACAGACCAGAAACCATAAATCATAAACCATGTTCCGCCCCGTAAACTTTTGTATGAACAAAATAAACCCAAAAACTCGTAACCCGTATATTTTATGAAGTCATAAAACTGTTTCTACCTTCCTCAGGTGCCTTGAAACATTTAGAAATGTCTCGATAGATGGTGCAGCGATATTTATCTACGGAACATCGACACAGCCATATTCGACTAAGTCTAATGGAAGTTCAGAAAAAAGAGATTCTTATGACTAGATATTCTATAAGAATATGTACAAGTAGACAAAGGGGTGTGTCAGTCCAGGACCTTAATGAAACACATATCTGACATGCTAGCGTCAGGGTTGACGAACCATAGCTGACATGCTAGCGTCAGGGTTGTTGAGCCATAGCTGACATGCTAGCGTCAGGGTTGTTGAACCACAGTTAACATGTTAGCGTCAGGGTTGTTGAACCATAGTTAACATGCTAGCGTCAGGGTTGTTGAACCACAGTTAACATGCTAGCGTCAGGGTTGTTGAACCATAGTTAACATGTTAGCGTCAGGGTTGTTGAACCACAGTTGACATGTTAGCGTCAGGGTTGTTGAACCACAGTTAACATGCTAGCGTCAGGGTTGTGGAACCACAGTTGACATGTTAGCGTCCCAATCCAACACCTTCACAGAATCGCCTGCAAAGAACACGTGCTTGTAGTTCAATTCCTAACAAGAAGAAGACGAAGAAGAAAAAAGAAGAAGAAGAACACCAACAACAACAACAACAAGATGGAAATGGCGGACGATGAATGAAAGTAATGAGAAGTAATATTTTTCCTGATGTTCTTAATTTGTTTTTCTTTCTATTGTCTGTTGTTCTTCTTTGGTCAAATCAGACTATTGCTGAGTGTTCATCTGAAACTCTCTCTATAAAATAGTAACGTGGGCTTATGTTCATTTCCTTGTCGTACATCCACCGCTAGATCCTGGAAAACAGTTTTTGAACTCTAAAGTTCTATAAAGTAAGGACATATGCTCGTTTTCCTGAACATCAAAGTTCTATACAATAAGGTCCTATGCCCCTTCCCCTGAACATCAAAACTATATACAGCAAGGTCATGTGTCCGTTCTCCTAAAGATAAAGTTCTTTTCAAATAGGCCATATGCTCGTTCTCCTGAACATCAAAGCTATTTACAGTAAGGTCATATGTCCGTTCTCCTGAACATCAAAGCTATATACAGTAAGGTCATATGTCCGTTCTCCTGAACATCAAAGCTATTTACAGTAAGGTCATATGTCCGTTCTCCTGAACATCAAAGCTATTTACAGTAAGGTCATATGCCCGTTCTCCTGAACATCAAAGCTATTTACAGTAAGGTCATATGCCCGTTCTCCTGAACATCAAAGCTATATACAGTAAGGTCATATGCCCGTTCTCCTGAACATCAAAGCTATATACAGTAAGGTCATATGTCCGTTCTCCTGAACATCAAAGCTATATACAGTAAGGTCATATGTCCGTTCACCTGAACATCAAAGCTATATACAGTAAGGTCATATGTCCGTTCTCCTGAACATCAAAGCTATATACAGTAAGGTCATATGTCCGTTCAACTGAACATAAAATTCTATACGTTAAGGTCATATGTCCGTTCTCTTGAATAGTAAAATTCTATACGTTAAGGTCATATGTCCGTTCTCTTGAACAGTAAAGTTCTAACAGTAAGGTTATATGTCCGTTCTCCTGAACATAAAATTCTATACGTTAAGGTCATATGTCCGTTCTCTTGAACAGTAAAGTTCTAACAGTAAGGTTATATGTCCGTTCTCCTGAACATAAAATTCTATACGTTAAGGTCATATGTCCGTTCTCTTGAACAGTAAAGTTCTAACAGTAAGGTTATATGTCCGTTCTCCTGAACATAAAATTCTATACGTTAAGGTCATATGTCCGTTCTCTTGAACAGTAAAGTTCTAACAGTAAGGTCATATGTCCGTTCTCCTGAACATAAAATTCTATACGTTAAGGTCATATGTCCGTTCTCCTGAATAGTAAAATTCTATACAGTAAGGTTATATGCCCGTTCTCCTAAGCAGTAAAGTTCGACTCAGTAAGGTCTTATGTCCGTTCTCCTGAACAGTAAAGTTCTAACAGTAAGGTTATATGCCCGTTCTCCTAAGCAGTAAAGTTCGACTCAGTAAGGTCATATGTCCGTTCTCTTGAACAGTAAAGTTCTAACAGTAAGGTTATATGTCCGTTCTCCTGAACATAAAATTCTATACGTTAAGGTCATATGTCCGTTCTCTTGAACAGTAAAGTTCTAACAGTAAGGTCATATGTCCGTTCTCCTGAACATAAAATTCTATACGTTAAGGTCATATGTCCGTTCTCTTGAACAGTAAAGTTCTAACAGTAAGGTTATATGCCCGTTCTCCTAAGCAGTAAAGTTCGATTCAGTAAGGTCTTATGTCCGTTCTCCTGGACAGCAGAGTGCTGCAATCTAAAAGCTTCTGACGGTTTCTGAATACCCAGGTTATGTTGACCACAGAAACCTGCAGTCACGAAGTCTTGACCAAACAAAAGAGGACTGACCCGACCGCTTAATTTAGTTAGATTGGGCAGCCATATTGTCGACATTCAACTGGTCAGCTAGAGGCACCGGAAACAGGTTGGATTACAAGTAAGGAGGTTAAGTTTGTGAGTCCAGTCAATGGCGAGTTGCCAGAATTGTGAGCGGAGATTTCTATAGGAGATATAGGAGACAAATGTTCTTAAGAGCTTCGAATTCTAGGATTTCTAGACTTGGGCTGTGTGAGAATCTGCATTTACAGGTTGAGATTAGTTGTTTTTGCTGCGATGTGTTTAGATTTATATCCTCTTTCACTCTGTCTGTCTGTCTGTCTATCTGTCTCTCTCTCTCTCTCTCTCTCTCTGTATGCGTAATTTAAAATGTAAGATGTAAGATGCCTTCCAAGTCCTCGTCTTTTTAAAGTGAATTTCATATCTATCTATCTATCTATCTATCTATCTATCTATCTATCTATCTATCTATCTATCTATCTATCTATCTATCTATCTATCTATCTATCTATCTATCTATCTATCTATCTATCTATCTATCTATCTATCTATCTATCTATCTATCTATCTATCTATCAACATCTGACCTGGAACTCTCATGTGCAGTGTCTAACAAAACTCATCGCACAAAAAGTATACCAATTAGCTAAAATTAAGCACTTCATAGATCAAGACACTAGGAAGACATACTACACAGCTCATATACAAACACATTTAGACTACTGCTCAACAGTTTGGGATGGTTGCTCAGTGTCAAATACAAAGAGGCTTTGCTCTCTCCAAAAGCGAGCAGTAAAGCTTATTAGTGACAAAGATCAAGCACAAACAACTAATCATCACAAACGTATCAAAATACTACCTCTTAAGAACAGGTTCCTCTTCAACAAAGCCAAGTTAGTACATCAAATTCTTTCACGGCATGCCCCGCCTTATCTATGGAACCTGTTTAAATTTACCCCAAAGTGCAGCCAACGCTTGAACAACATATATCTTCCAAAACCTAGACTTGATCTTTACAAGAAAAGCTTTAGTTATTATGCTGCTCATCTTTGGAATACCCTCCCATCCTATATAAAAAATATAAATTATACTCGTTCCTACAACTACAAGCTTTCCCAATATCTATTTGATGTCGACTACATGCCTCCATGAATTATAAAACTTAAAAGTTATCTTAAGCTGCTCTTTCAGACACCGAATACAATTAATTGTTTTCTGAATAGTCCCGAAAATTTTGTTTAGTAGATAGTCATTTATAATGTATGTAGTTACTTCTGTACTGAGTGAATGTTTAAGAGCGAAACGTAAATGTTATATTTTATTTTATGTCTCTCAGCTTCAATGTTAGTTATGTTTGTTATATGAACAGCATATTTGTAGAATGTCTGGAATAGAGTGAAAGATGTATGATAAAGGGCAGAATGTCAGACGGGCCTGCGTGCCCAATTCTTAACCCTTTTGAAATAAAGATCAATCAATCTATCTATCTATCTATCTATCTATCTATCTATCTATCTATCTATCTATCTATCTATCTATCTATCTATCTATCTATCTATCTATCTATCTGTCTGTCTATCTATCTATCTATCTATCCATCCATCCATCCATCCATCCTTCCATCCATCCATCCATCCATCCATCCATCCATCCATCTATCTATCTATCTATCTATCTATCTATCTATCTATCTATCTATCTATCTATCTATCTATCTATCTATCTATCTATATATCTGCTTACCTGCCCTCCTGCTGTTTGCCTGCCTGTAAGTCTGTATGTCTGTCTATTCCCAGCCCTTTTTTATGGTGCTGCTTAAATCTAATCTATAACACAATGTACAACTGAACAACTGCCCTGCCCAAAAAAAAAAAACCTAACAGTGACCTATCTAAGAAAGCCTTCTTACTCTGCTGCTCACTTTTTAAATACCCTTCCACTCCACCTAAAGCCCTGTAAATAATATTCACCCTTTAATTTTTGTAATCATTTTCAATATCAGTCAGAATCTGATTACATATAACTTTAATACTCAAGCTTTTACCCCCAGCTTTAGACTTGTTAACAGCAGGAATGTATCTAAAAACTATCAACAGTAATTCTACAGATTCATGTATAAATTCATCAAAGGTTAAAGGTTAGGCCAAGCATTTCTACAGCTAAGAAACGTATGCAAGGACAAAGGAATATCGTCAACACCAAATCTTCCATTGTTCAACAAAACAAAACATAAAATTGATCTCGTTGTATGAATCCGACTGAAAGTCAGTGGCAAGCAAACATAATGAACCCACAAGAGATGCTGGAAACAAGACCAAGGGGGCATACCAAGACAGACATGGAGGGACAACATGGAAGAGGATATAAAAGAAACAGTTACCAACTGGAGAGAGGAGACTGGGAATAGAGAGGAACAGAGGCGAACTTTATCTGCAGGCAATGAGCCTCGGAGGAAGAAGAAGAAGAAGAAGAAGATGATGATGATGATGATGATGATGATGAAGAAGAAGAAGAAGAAGAGGAATGAAGACTAGGTTAATTACAAAGAAAAGTAACCCCCCCCCCTTCCCCCTCCCCCATTTCCAAGCCGTTAAGACACACTGGGGATACGATATTAGGCCCGTATTTCCAAGACCGTCGGCATATAAAAGTGCGATATGGTCAGTATAACACCTGGTCGTATTTACCTTGATAATAAAGGTAGACAGAGGTGAATGGTGCAGTTTTACAAAGCGACAGAGGGAGCGAGTAAAGTGAGAAAAAGCACAAATGGCAGAAAATATGAAACTAAGATCAGAATGTATAAATGAAAAACATACAACGTCCAATATTGCGACATCGGTCTTTCTCAAGGATTACATATAAAAACAACACAACACATAAATAAAAGGAAGAAAAATAAATATGAGAAACTTAACTTTGTGGCATACCTCCAGATACACAGTACAGTCACAAAGCTAAGTTTTTCATTTTTTTTTTTTTAATCCATACTACAAGAATATTGAAGAATGTTGGGTAGTGAAGAGGATTAAACAGAGAAAACTTAAATATTTTGGACGCGTTAAACGTCATGATAATCTAGAGAAGACCGTCGTGGAAGGGTACATAATGGAGAAATAGAAAGAGGGGAAGATCAAGCCGAAGATGGCTGCAAGACATCGTTGATGATCTGCAAATGGATGCAACAGCAGCAGGCCATCTTGCTCACAACCGAGAGGCCTACAAGAGAGCTGTTAGGGAGGCAGTTCCCCAAGGGACATGCAAATGACTGACTGAATAGAACTAGCTTTACTGCATTCGTTATCTCTTTTATCTGTCATATTTCTCTGCCACCCACTTTTTAGAAGCTGGCTGGACCACGGGGCCTATTTTGTAATAACGGTAACAGAAAGTCGCCAAAGAAAGTGAACAGAAAGGCCTTACTTTGAACATCAAAAAGACAGAGACTATGGTTATATCTAAGAAACAGAATCCACCAACATACAGTATTAAATTAAACGGAACCATTCTAAACCAGGTGCAGAAATTCAAATACCTTGGAGCAATAATAACTTCAGATGGGAAGTACAAAACAGAAATTAGGAACAGAATAGGTCAAGCAAAGACTGCATTTCAGAGAATGAGAAACATATTAGCTAACACATCTTTATCAATGAATGTTAGAAAACGAGTCCTAAAATGCTATATTGAACCTATCTTGTTATATGGAAGTGAATCATGGACAATAGGCAGGTCTGCACAAAAATCATTGGAAGCAGCAGAAATGTGGTTTATTAGAAGAATGTTGCGAATCCCCTGGAC
The DNA here is from genome assembly GCA_009760885.1 of Achatina immaculata. Classification (NCBI taxonomy): domain Eukaryota; kingdom Metazoa; phylum Mollusca; class Gastropoda; order Stylommatophora; family Achatinidae; genus Lissachatina; species Lissachatina immaculata. Next base: position 5,385,450 of record CM019710.1, read on the forward strand.
AGCAAAAATAACTAATGAAGAATGTAGGAGAAGAGCTGGTGAGACAAAAAATCTTGTCAAAAAAATAAGAGAGAGACAATGTACTTTCATAGGACATGCAATGAGAAGAGGGGGCGTTGAAAATATTATAACAACAGGAAAAATAGAAGGAAGAAGATCAAGAGGAAGACCAAGAGAAATGATACTGGACAGTCTGACGGGATGGTGTGAGAGGAGATCACCAACTGAGCTGATGGCCTGCATGAAGGATCGGGTACTCTGGAGAAGCATAATAGCCAATGCCAGTCGGCACGGCACATGATGATGATGATGGTAACAGAAAAAAATCCCCGCTTCTGAGACTAGAACCCGTAACACCGGATTAGTAAACTGAACGCTCTAACCACTCAGATAACCAGTGCGCCTTCAGTGCCTAGCCAAACAACAAAATATATAAATAATTCCTCAAAATAAATACACAAATAGATAACACTCAGCAATAATAGTGGCCACGCAGACAAACAGGGACAGAGATTTATCCTGTCATTGGCATATTTCAGGGAAATGAGACAGACATTCCGGATTTCAGACATATCCCTGCGGATGTCTGAATTTTCAGGATATAGCGTGGCTGTCAGTCAAGGATAAAAATATAAGCCCACATTACTGCTCTATGGGCAAAGTTCAAAATGGACAAGCAGCAATGGACGGCGCGGAAGGTGAACAACGGACAACAGAAAGAAAAACAGATTAACAGCAGCAGGATCAATGGTTTCGTTTTATTTCTGTTATTCATGTTACGTTCCTAGTTAATTATGTACTTCTGTTTCTTCATCACCATCATCATCATCATCATCATCATCATCATCACCATCACCAACATCATCATCATCATCATCATCTTCTTCTTTTTCTTCTTCTTCATCATCATCATCATCTTCTTCTTCTTCTTCTTCTTCTATTTCTTCTTCTTCGTCTTCGTCTTCCTCTCCTTCTTCTTTCTCGTCTTCTTCTTCGTCGTCGTCTTCTTCGTTAACTTCTTCTTTGTCCTATTCTTCGTCCCCTTCTTCATCTTCTTCTTTTTCTTCTTCTTCTTCATCTTCTTCTTCTTCTTCATCTTCTTCTTCTTCATCATCATCATCTTCTTCTTCTTCTCTTCCTCCTCCTCCTTCTTCTTCTTCTTCTTCTTCTTCTTCTTCTTCCTCTTCTTCTAATTCTTCTTCTTCTTCCTCTTCTTCTTCTTCTTCTTCTTCTTCGTCTTATTCTTCGTCTTCATCTTCTTCTGCTTCTTCTTCATTGTCGTCGTCGTCTTCTTCTTTGTCTTCTTCTTCTTCTTTTTCGTCTTCTTCTTCTTCCTCGTCTTCTTCTTCGTCCTCGTCTTCTTCTTCGTCTTCTTCTCTTTCTTCTTTTTCTTTTTCTTCGTCGTCGTCTTCTTCGTTAACTTCTTCCTTTTCTTCTTCTTCTTCTTCTTCTTCTTCATGTAACATGATCGCGCTTCTTCGTTTACGACAACCAACAAAGAGAGATGTGGTGACCGAATACGGTGTTGGGTGGTTGATTTCTTGCTTTTGTTGTTGTAACTTCCGGCATAGTTATGATGATGATGGCACAACCTTTCTTTAAGTCTAACTTTAGGTCTGTCCCTATCTAGATATCCAGTTCTATCTATCTATCTATCTATCTATCTATCTATCTATCTATCTATCTATCTATCTATCTATCTATCTATCTATCTATCTATCTATCTATCTATCTATCTATCTGTCTGTCTGTCTGTCTGTCTATCTATCTATCTATCTATCTATCTATCTATCTATCTATCTGTCTGTCTGTCTGTCTGTCTGTCTATCTATCTATCTGTCTGTCTGTCTGTCTGTCTATCTGTGTGTGTGTCTTTCTTTCTCTTGCCTGTTCTATCGTTGTTAGATCAGTTTTCTTCTTTCTTTACGTCAATTTTTATCTCTTCATCATCATCATCATCGTCATCATCGCCATCATCATCATCACCCTTCACTCCCTTGAGAGCATAGGCCACGGATAAAGGCTCTCCAGTCATCCCTGTTCTTGGAATTATTCTCTGCTTCCTTCCATGTGTATCCCTTGTCTCTGTGAGCACTGTCAGAATTTCTCTTCTCCAAGTAAATCTAGATCTTCCTCGTTTTCTATTTCCTTGAGGACTCCATTTTTATCTCTTAGTTCCATTGCAATAGACTTGGATACTGTCGCTTTAATTATTTAACTTGTATACTGAAAATAAAAATTCCCCTTAATCAAAATGGAAAAATACACGTAGAAGGGACAGATATTGAAGACGTTAATCAGTGTGCATACCTTTGCAGCTACATAGACCAGGATGGTGACACCAGAAAGGAAGTTAGAATCAGAATTGCAAAAGCAGCATCGATCTTCAAGAATCTTGAGAACATATGGAATTCAAATGTTACAAGCACAAAAACCAACTTAAGACTATTCAATTCAAATGTAATATCCACCCTCATTTATGCATGCGAAAGCTGGAAAACAACTAAAGAAACAAACAAAAAAGTAGACTCTTTTGAAAACAAATGCCTAAAGAAAATACTCGGCATCACGTGGAACGAATTCAAGAACAATGCAGAGATAAGACAGATGACTGAACAACAACCAGTCTCATGGGTGATCAGGAAAAGGAGATGGACATATGTTGGTCATTTGATGAGAAGAAATGATCAGAGAATCCCAAAACAAGCTACCAAGTGGAGCACTACAGGCCGAAGAAAAAGAGGCAGACATTGTTAAAAGAGGTCAAAACAGGCATAAAATCCCTTGACGAGGTTGAAAGACTCGCCGAAGACAGGAAAAATTGGCGAACTACTTTGCGAGCCCTATGTGACGTTTAACGTCACGGGAAGGATATAAGATCTTTCTCATCGCAACATATGCCTGTGAGATCTGACCACGTAACAAAACAGCTGAGAAACACATAAATGTCTTAGAATTTAAATGCTACAAAAGAGTTCTTAAAATATCATGGACACAAAAAAAAAACCAAATATATCCATACTACAAGAACTTAATATTAAAGAAGACTGTCTAGTAAAGAGGATTAAATAATTAAAACTAGAATATATCGCGATATTTCTTTCTTGGAAGGGTACACAGTGTGGAAAAGAACAGAGGAAGACCAAGGCGAAAATGGCTACAAGACATCGTTGATAATCTGCAAATGGATGCATCGGCAGCAGGGCCATCTTGCTTACAACCGAGAGGCCCACAGGAGAGCTGTTAGAGAGGCAAAGTTCCGCAAGGGACATGCAAATGACTGACTGACAACAGGGTTTCTCACAAAAAATATTTAATATAATCTGTTACAGAAGTACTTTCCGAAAATATTGGTTTTCTCGATACAACATTCGGTACTTTATATCTTTTGTAAATGTAAAAAATTAAGTACATTTTACAAACACCAGTGTAAAGTAAATGTGTGCGTAAATGTATTACCATTATTATTTGACGGGAGATATAATCTTTGCGAAAAACTCACTCACTGAATCAAAATCAAAACTGGTAGATTCTCCTGCATGCAAAATTGAGCATCATCAATCTACTGGCCAGATTATCCTCCGACCGATTTCACTTGTCTGTTTTTTACTAGGTTTTTTTTATAATATAAATCGGTTACGGTAACCCAAGCCGACCATAACTTTCGGTGCAATTATCTCCCTTTTCCCAATCGCTAAGTTGCCGATAATCGGCGGTTAATGCGATCACTGGGACTTATGGCCTCGTTTCCTTTCCGAACATCACGATTTATCTATCGGGCAGGCATTGATGGCCTCGCTATCAAACACCGCTGGGTGGTGCTAGATGGCGAAGTTGATTGATGCGCTCTTCTCTCGTGGCTAGACGGTTCTCGTCCTACTAGAGTCCGTGGTTCAAGTCCCACGTAATTCTCTTATCATATTTCTGTCTCTCACTTCTAAAAGATGTTTTGTTTATGATTTTTTTTCAAGGTATAAAAACACAATAATGTGCTCTGTTACTTTATTCCATAAAAACATACAATGTTATTCACTAACAGCCTTATAGAAACATTCCTTATTCAGTAACAATCTTATAAAAACATTCTATTGTTATTTAATAACAGCCTTTTACCAACAGCCCTGTGGTATTCAAGGACAGAATGTTAAAAGAAAAAAAACGATTTGCTGTGAGTTCAAACAGGCTTCCCCATTTTCAAGTCCTTTCTCTCTGTCACTCTCTTCTTCTCTCTCTCCCTCTCTCTCTCTCTCTCTGTTTCTCTCTGTCTGTCTGTCTTTCTCTCCATCTGTCTCTCTCTTTGTCTCTCACTGTTTCTCTCAGTCTGTCTATGTCTGTCTCTTTCATTCTCTTTTTCTGTCTCTCACTGTTTCTCTCAGTCTATCTCTGTCTGTCTCTCTCTCTTTCTCTGTCTGTCTCTCTATATTTCTCTCAGTCTATCTCTGTTATCACTGTTTCTCTCTGTCTATCTCTATCTCTCTCTTAATCTTTCTCTGTCTTTGTCTCTAACTTGTTTCTATATGTCTCTCTGTCTCTCACTGTTTATCTCTGTCCGTCTCCCTCTCTTTCTCCTTCTCACTGTTTCTGTCTGTCTGTCTCTTTCTCTCTCTCTCTCTGTCTATCACTATTTCTCTCTGACTATCTCTGTCTATCACTGTTTATCTCTGTCCGTCTCTCTCTCTTTTCTCTCTTTGTTTATCTCTGTCTGTCTCTCTCCTTCTCTCTCTGTCTATCACTATTTCTCTCTGTCTATCACTCTGTGTAGCATGGTCTTGTAAGTAATGATTATAGTTGTTATGATTATTATTATTAATGAATATGATTATGAATATATTGTAGTATCGTCTAATAGCAACAGAAAAAGTAAATAGGAAAATTAGAGCAAGGTAGAAAAAACAAACTTCCATGACACTGTATGACTGGACGCTGACACAAGTAAACAGAATAGAAAATAGGAATAGAAAAGGATGACACAATGGAAAAGCGAAGACACAATAAAACCTCTGACATGAAAGAGCAAGATAATGACTTAGGTAAATGGCATTTGTATAGACGGAGTTGACGCAGACTGACACGCATGACACTGTTAGGACGCTATTGCACTCGGTTTTCAAATAAAGAAGTGACCAACTCGGCCAGCTGACCAATTAAGTATTTAGAGACGTGGCCTATTGGACAATTGATTTACGACATATAAGTCACGGGACAGTTCGAATGACGGACAATCAGTGACAATCAGGGACAATCAGAGACGATCGAGTGGGGGAATTGTCCGACCAAAGACAGTCAGTAAGCGAAGGCCGATTCGGACGGCAGGAGAAGACGGTCAGGAAAGAATCGGACAGACAAGAGAAGGACAGACAATCAGAGAAGAACAGCAAAAGAAGAACACACTCTAGAGAAGATACGAGAGAGAAAGAAGACGTATGTAACGACATATTGAACAGATGGACACTTAGAGCAATAGATACTCGGGAAAAGCAGTTTTGAAGAAGTGCTTTTAGGACTGATTGAAGATGTGATTCAAGTGATTGAAGTGACTAAGAAGAATTGATATTTTTGGAACTTTGAATACAGTGATTTAGACGAGAAACTAGCAGACCACGTGTTGGAGACCTATTAAAAACAAAGTTTAGAATCGTCTTAGTATCACGTGTAGAATATCTTGAAGTTGAGAACATTGACGAAAGCTGCTTGTAGAATATGATAGAGTTTGATGTTTGTGAACAAATGAATAAGTGATTCAACACAAATGATGTTATCAACAACACATCTTGAACTTATTTGTCAGAATTAAATAATGCAGTGAACATCTCATCAGACTTGCTGTGGTTTAGCGAATGTGTTAAAGTTTTGTGAAACCTGTGATGTGTTAATCAAAGAGTATCTGTAAGTTTCTATACTATAGAACTATTCACAAATATATAAATCACAACTGATCAATATTATATAAGCCTATCTATCTATCTATCTATCTATCTATCTATCTATCTATCTATCTATCTATCTATCTATCTATCTATCTATCTGTCTATCTATCTATCTATCTATCTATCTATCTATCTATCTATCTATCTATCTATCTATCTATCTATCTATCTATCTATCTATCTATCTATCTCCCTCTGTTTGTCCCCCCCCCTCCCTCGCGCCTGGAGAAGATAATTACCATAAAATGTCATCAAAGCAATTATATCTTATATCGGATTGTGTTTCTCCGCTTCATTTTCCAATCTAGCGATCACAGACACCCAAGCTGTCTGTCTGCTCGTCACATTCTTCCATCTTAGCCTCGGGCAAAATGTGAAGAAAATTGGTCGTGATTTTTTTTTCTCCTTTTCACTTCCCTTTCATTAATGATGGATGATTTACAAGTACGAGACAGGCCCAATCATACGCGCTACTGGTTTCTTTGGGGGATCAATCTTTGCAGGTCTGGTAGTGAAGTGAAATATATGGAAACTACGGCAAGAACTCAGTATCAAGGTACAGCAAATAGATTACATTTTAATGCAAAGAAGGTGGAGATCAAGTATAATATCAGCAAAAACTTTACCAGGTGCTGATTGTGACACGGACCTGGAGATATTAATGGCAGACATGAAGATAAAGATAAAAAAAGACAGTCAGGGGATTAAGACCCCTCTGCTTTGATCTTACAATATACCAGAACAATACGCTATAGAAGTGAAGAGCCGTTTCGAAATCCTAATGGCTGTATAGGAGGAGATGACACCAGATGCATTAGCTAAGCGGGCCAGAGATATCATAATAACAACAACTAAAGACGTGGTTCCAGTAAAGAAAATACAAAAGAATGGATGGATTACAGCAGGTACACTAGACTGATAAAACAACGTAGAGAAATGAAGACACAATGGAAAGTGACAAACAACAATAAAGATGAATATAAATCTTTAATAAAGGAAGTATGAAGAAGTATAAGAAAAGACAAAAAAAAACAATACATACAAGATTGTTGTTAAAGAATAGAAGGATATCAGAAGTGTGGAAGAGATAGTGAAATGTTTAAAGAAATGAAGACATTGATGAGAAATGTTACACATTAGCTAATTGTAATTTGTGACAAGATGGGGAATACCTTGACAGAGACAGAGGAAATTCTAGAAAGTTGGAAGGAATATTGCAGATGAATGTATGAAACAACTGACTGTGAAAGCAGAAATCAACAATGTGAATTATTATTGGAGGAGAAAGAACCCGAACCGACAGTAGAAGACGTTTTATGGGCAATAAAGAATCTGAAAAATGGTAAATCACCAGGATGTGATGAGATAACAGCTGAACTTATTAAAGCAGGAGGAAAGGAATGTGCAACAATATATCATGCACTATGTAAAAAGATATTGCATTCTGGTATTTGGCCAAAAGAATGGAAAAGAACTGTATTCATACCACTGCCAAAAAAGGGTAACCTGAAATTATGCACAAACTACAGAACTGTTGCCCTGATTAGTCATGCCAGTAAAATTCTGTTAAAAATCATAATGAGTAGACTTCGATGGAAAATAGAAGAAGAAGTCAGTATGGTCCAAGCTAGTTTCAGGCAAGTAAGAGGATCAAGAGATCATATATTCAATCTAAAATTAATAATAGAGAAATGCAGAGAGTTTAATGTGAATATATATTTATCCTTTATAGACTACTCAAAGTCATTTTATTGTGTAAAACACCAGAAACTTTGGGAAATAATGGGGAAAATGGGATTTGCAACACATTTGATACAATTAACATCACTGCTATATCTAGACTATCAAGCAGCAGTTAGAATAAATGGTGAAACAACAACTTGGTTTGACATAAAACAGGGGGTCCATCAGGGGTGCATATTGTCGCCTTACTTATTTAACTTGTATACTGACAATATAATGAGGAATGTTAGAGAAGATGTAGACAAAGAATATTACAATGCCATAAAAATTGGAGGTTATGAAATACCAGAGATTAGATATGCTGATAACACAGTACTGCTGTCCACAATACAAAAGGGAATGGAAAAACTAATTGTGTCCGTCCTTAAGAATAGCGAAGTACAAAACCTTTATCTTAATGCGAAGAAAACTAAACTGATGACAACTGACAAAACAATCAAGGCAGCTGAAATATGTATCGATGAGGAAACAGTGGAAGAGGTGGAGAGTTTTGAATATCTTGTATCACTACTAACTAATAATAGAGATACAATGAGGGAAATAAAAAGGAGGACATCTTTCACTCTTCAAAAAGTAAAACAACTAAAGAAGCTGTGGAGAGGAAAAGACAGAACTACATAAAATGGGATTTTTAAGAGCATGCATCTTTCCCATCACAAAATATGCTTGTGAGACCTGGACACTTAACAAAACAACTGAGAAACACATAAATACCTTTGAATGTAAATGCTACACAAGAGTTCTTCATCATGGACACAGAAAAGAACAAATATATCCATAATAAGGCTGGCTAGTAAAGAAGATTAAAGAGAGAAAACTTAAATATTTTGGACACATTAAACGTCATGATAATCTAGATAAGACCGTCTTGGAAGGGTACATAATGAGAAAAAGAAAGAGAGGAAGACAAAGGCATAAAAATAAAAGGAATCTTTCTTACAACCGAGAGGCCTACAGGAGAAATGTTAGGGAGGCAAAGTTCCGCAAAGGACCTGGAAATGACTGACTGAAATTACGGCAAGAATTTGAGAGTGTAGGGGCCTCATGGTTCGACGTGTATAGAAAGTCCTTTAGATTTAAGATAACTGAAGGTAGGAAAATCCTATGATACGGGACGTTTAGATATGTACAGATGCATTTAAAATGATATTTAGAATACTGAAAGCGTCCTTGTCTAGGATGCTGAAAACGACTTTGTCTAGATTGATGAAACGTTGTTGTCCAGAATAGTGAACACGTTTTTGTCTACTTTACTGAAAACGTCCTTGTGTAGGATACTGTAAACTTTTCGTCTACATTCCTGAAAAGGTCCGTGTCTAGGATATTGTAAACTGTTTGTCTAGGACACTGAAAATATCCTTGTCTGTGATACTGAAAATATTTTTTTTGTCTAGACTAACTGAAAAGTCCTTGCCAGGAGTTCTGAAAACGTTTTTGTCTAGATTACTGAAACGTCCTTGTCTATGATACTGAAACCGTCTTTGTCTATATTACTAAACGTTCTTCTCTATGATACTGAAAACGTTTTTGTCTAGATTACTGAAACGTCCTTGTCTATGATACTGAAACCGTCTTTGTCTATATTACTAAACGTTCTTCTCTATGATACTGAAAACGTCTTTGTCTAGATTATTGAAACGTTCTTTTCTATGATACTGAAAACGTCTTTGTCTAGATTATTGAAACGTTCTTGTATATTATATTGAAAACGTCTTTGTCTAGATCACTGCAATATTCTTCACTGTGATACTGAAAACGTCTTTGTCTAGATTACCGGAACGTCCTTGCATATGATACTGAAAACGTCGTTATTTATGAGACTGACAGTGTTACTCTTTAATAAACTGATCTTTGCCTAGATCAGTGGTTCCCAAGTGATGCTCCCAGAGGGGCCTCCGGGGAGATCTGCGTAACCTGTCGTGGGGGTCCGTGACCAAAACTCAAGGTTCTTGAGCAAGTTAAAGTTGTTGACATATCTTGTAATAGTCCTTTGTAAATAATTTTCAAAAAATGGAGACTGAACCAGGACTGAATAAAAGTTTTTTTTTCTGTTTATAAGAGGTTGGTAAGAAAGCGTTGAAGCATCTTATTTCCCTCTGTTCCACATACTTCTCTGAACAAACGTTGTCGACATATTGTTACATGTAAAACAAGCATGGGAATCGGCTTCATGTAGATCCAGATTTGAGATTAAAAATAGAAAATGTCGAACCAGATGTGGAAGCGATTGTTTGGAATAAAAAAAGGAGGGTGGGGCGCCATGATTTTTCTCACCATATTTACGTTGGTTAGTTGTCACACATTTCATATTATGCTCATGTGTCAGAGTAAGGGAATGAGTCAGTCAGTCATTTGCATGTCCCTTGCGGAACTTTGCCTCTCTAACAGCTCTCCTATAGGCCTCTCGGTTGTGAGCAAGATGGCCTGCTGCTGATGCATTCATTTGCAGATCCTCAACGAAGTATTGCATCTTCGCCTTGGTCTTCCTCTCTTTCTTTTTCCCATTATGTACCCTTCCAAGACGGTCTTCTATAGATTATCATGACGTCTAATGTGTCCAAAATATTGAAGTTTTCTCTCTTTAATCCTCTTTACTAGCCAGCCTTCTTCAATATTAAGTTCTTGTAGTATAGATATATTTGTTCTTTTCTGTGTCCATGATATTTGAAGAACTCTTCTGTAGCAGTTACATTCAAATGTATTTATGTGTTTCTCGGTTGTTTTGTTAAGTGTTCAGGTCTCACAGGCATATGTTGCTATGGGAAAGATGCATGCCTTTAAAAAATCTTATTTTTGTAGTTCTGTCTGTTCCTCTCCACAGCTTCTATAGTTGTCTTACTTTTTAAAGACCGATAGATGTTCTCCTTTTAATTTCCTTCAGTGTATCTCTATTATTAGTTAACAGTGATCCAAGATATTCAAAACTCTCTACCTCTTTAAATTTGTCCTCACTGATATATATTTCAGCTGAATTATTGCGAGCGTATGTCAGAACAAGTAGGAATGTTAACTGATGTCTGTTTTTTTTTCTTAACTAAGTTATTGTCATTTTGAAAATTCACTAAGTTTGTGCTGTGTATGCATGCAGGAAACTCTCTACCGTAGAGAGCGGAACAACAACACAACTCCTTCAGATCATCAGAGGAAGTACCCCCCCCTCAGACAAGTGTTTCGGCCCTTTAAACTCCTGACACTCTAAGGGGGGTGGGCCCCTCTGGGTCATGACACATAAGCGTGGTGTAGCGTATGCTCATTAAAGGTTACCCATATTTTCTATTATTATGTATTCAAAGCACATGGCTGTCATGAAAGTGATATGAAACTGTTCAAGAGTATATGAGACAATGACCTGGACTGTCAAACATCAGGGGATCTGCAGACTTTTGTTAACTGGGATACACTGGTCTAGACTTTTGAAAACGTTGTTGTCCAGAATACTCAAAATGTGCCGAAAGAAACCATTTATTTCTCTTTGCGCTGTGAGGATTCGCTAACTACGTTGTAAAGACCGGCGACGAAGGCGACAGCGATGATGATGATGATGACGATGATAAAGACGCCGAGAAAGACAATAACCTTCACCCATTTTTTAATGTCTGGTTTCTTCCCCTTCTTATTCGTACCTAATTGATTCTCTCCCTTGCATCCCCCCCTACCCCCAGGGGCCCATCTTAACATTTAAGAAAATTACTCGCTCACTTCCAGGTAGTCCTAGAAAGGTCGTGACCCCGGTTACATATTTGGCTATTTTTATTCTCGCACATGACGCTGCGATCAAAGCAACGTGAGCCAGACAACCCATTTTCTTACAATTATGTGAGCAACGTTTTAGCAAGAGAAAAAACGCGCTTTCGAAAGGGTGAGATCAGAACATTTTAGAATGCTAAGTTATGCTAGCACAGACTGTCGCATAGACGGGAATAGAACTTTTGTATTATGCTAGCAGAGACTGTCACATAGACGGGAATTGAACTTTTGTATTATGCTAGCAGAGACTGTCACACAGACGGGAATTGAACTTTTGTATTATGCTAGCAGAGACTGTCGTATAGACGGGAACAGAACTTTTGTATTATGCTAGCAGAGACTGTCACATAGACGGGAATTGAACTTTTGTATTATGCTAGCAGAGACTGTCGTATAGACGGGAATAGAACTTTTGTATTATGCTAGCAGAGACTGTCACATAGACGGGAATAGAACTTTTGTATTATGCTAGCAGAGACTGTCACATAGACGGGAATAGAACCTTTGTATTATGCTAGCAGAGACTGTCACATAGACGGGAATAGAAATTTTGTATTATGCTAGCAGAGACTGTCACATAGACGGGAATAGAACTTTTGTATTATGCTAGCAGAGACTGTCACATAGACGGGAATAGAACTTTTGTATTATGCTATCAGAGACTGTCACATAGACGGGAATAGAACTTTTGTATTATGCTATCAGAGACTGTCACATAGACGGGAATAGAACTTTTGTATTATGCTAGCAGAGACTGTCACATAGACGGGAAAAGAACTTTTGTATTATGCTACTAGATACTGTCATATAGACAAGAATATAACTTTTGTATTATGCTGGCAGAACCTGTCATATAGACAGGAATAGAACTTTTGTATTATGCTGGCAGAGATTGCCATATGGACAGGAAAAGAACTGTCGTATTATGCTAGAAGAGCTGTCATATAGACAAGAATAGAACTTATATAGCATGCTAACAGAGACTGTCACATAGACATGAATAGAATACCATGGCAGCAGAGACTGTCACATAGACAAGGGCAGAACTTTTGTATTATGGTAGCAGAGATTCTCATATAGACAGGAAAAGAACTGGTCTATTAACGTTATGCATGTATTCACCATACATATATGTATAATTATATGTGTATGTGTGTAAGTGTTTATTACGGGCCGACACACAGAATAAACGAATGAACGTAGCTTTCACAGTGTAGAGACTTGGGTTCACAGATCCATCTGTTCATCATCTTTGGATTATTCAGTTTAGTTCAAGGAATTGTAAATATAGACTGTGAAGGGATGAAAAGTCATTAATATGACAAAATCTTAACATTCAGTCTCTGATAATCTCTTTAAACAATACATAATAACAATATACTAAGATCATGTGATGTAATTACTACAGACAGACAGACAGACAGATAGACAGAGAGACAGAAAGAAAGGCCAACAGACAGACAGGTGGACAGGCAGACAGACACAAGCATAGAACTACAGATAGGCAGGTACACAAACGAGCAGACAGACAAACAGACAGGTAAAATAGATAGATAGATAGATAGATAGATAGATAGATAGATAGATAGATAGATAGATAGATAGATAGATAGATAGATAGATAGATAGATAGATAGATAGATAGATAGATAGATAGATAGATAGATAGATGGATAGATAGATGGATGGATGGGTGGATGGATGGATGGATGGATGGATGGATTGATGGATGGAAGGATTGATGGATGGATGGATGGAAGGATTGATGGATGGATGGATGGATGGATGGAAGGATTGATGGATGGATGGATGGATGGATGGATAGATAGATAGATAGATAGATAGATAGATAGATAGATAGATAGATAGATAGATAGATAGATAGATAGATAGATAGATAGATAGATAGATAGATAGATAAGAAACTAGACAAACAAAAGACACACTCATGCCAGTCTATGTTGCTACTTGGAACACTGAAATCAATAGAAAAGACTATAGAAAGCACGTATTGACTCACTACATTGGTTTGGATCTCTGAACTAGCACTCACGAGTCGTATATAAATAGAAATAAGCAATCTTCTGACATCTTATTTTTTTTTGTCATCTTAAGTAGAGTAGATTACTGTCTGGAGTGTCATTTAATATTGAATCTAAGGTTGCGTGGCATCAATACGTGAATTTTTGTCATTGTTTAATGTGACTGAAAAGTTGTAGTTTTCAGCAAAAGCAGTGGAGATTTGAAGCGTCAAGAGATGTATGAGGGTTCGACATTTTTCTTTGTACATCAGAAAGAAATGTTGTATATGCTCGTTGTTATGTCATTTAGAAGAAAAAATGCCTTGTGTAGGGCATATATATATATATATGTATCAGTGCTAATCTGTGCGAACAATTACTGGTCAAGACCCTATTTCATATCACAGTGTGTCGTTATGGTAATGATCGATTTCCTTGCTAATGGAAGTGTGTTTGAGATGCAGTATCAATGGTGAGTGGATTCTGTCAAGAGATCTGGGGGGTGGGGGGGGGGCAGTCTTTCGCTTGAAACCCCACTCCTCATCCGACACGATTAATGTGTGTCCTAGATCCATGGCTTTCGGTTGGTTCTTTTTTTCAAGTGTTTTTTTTCAGGGGAGGTAATAAAAGAGACATCTATTTAATTGTTCCGTCATATTTGTTTTCTTTATCTCATCTTATTTTTCATCTTATTTTTCATCTTTTATTTTCGTATCATCAATCTCCATGACAACGACACGGGTCATCTCTTGTTATCAAGAGGTGTTTTTGTTTGGCGCTCAGTATTACACCCGTTCTGCTCTCCAGGAACATTCCTTAAGTTATTAAGTCCTCTCTCTCTCTCTCTCTCTCTCTCTGAACCTTAAGTGCCCAATGCATACGGGGCTTCTGCAAGAGTTTGCCACAAACGCTTTTCCTTTGCTTTTTTCTGCTCTTGCCCAGGTGAGCCCTCTATTGCTCAACATCCTTTCTGTTGTTCTTCTCCATGTCTCTTTTGGCCTACCCTTACTTCTGTTCCCCTGTGGTGTCCATCTTAGTGCTATTTTTGGTAGTGAGTTGTCAGTCATTCGGAGCACATGTCCCAACCATCGCCAGCGTCTTTCCTCAATAATTGCTGTCAGTGGCTTCATCTGCATTTCTGCCAACAAGATGTTACTTCTAATGTTTGGCCAAAATATTCTTATAATTCTTCGTAAACATATACTATGGAAAGAACTCAGTTTTTCTATTATTTTGGTATTTTTCCAGCAAATAAATATAATAATTTTAAATTAGCACTTCAAATTAAATGATAATATAATAACTTGTAATAGTATAATAGAGAGAAAACTTATAATAACTTATAATAGTATGATAGAGAGAAAATTTAAATATTTTGGACACATTAAACTCATGATAGTCTAGAGAAGACCCTCTTGGAGGAGTACATAATGAGAAAAAGAAAGAGAGGAAGACCAAGGCGAAGATGGCTGCAAGACATCGCTGAGGATCTGCAAATGGATGCATTAGCAGCAGGCCATCTTGCTCACAACCGAGAGGCTTACAGGAGTGCTGTTTGGGAGGCAAAGTTCACAAGGGACATGCAAATGCATGGATGAATGAATGAATAGTATGATACATCATGACGTGATAATATGAGAAATTGAGAAACAGTAAAGTTTGAAATATCAAGAATCGTATACAGATGCATGCAAAAAAAAGAAACATATGTACAGATACACGAAAAAAAAAGAAGAACCATATACAGAAACATGAAAAAATCATATACAAATACATGAAAAAAAGAATCATATATACAGATACATTAAAACACAAGAATCATATACAGATATATTTTTTTTTAAAATCATATACGGACACACACAAAAAAGAATCCTATATACAGATACATGCAAAAAAAAGAATCATATACAGATGAATGCAAAAAAATCGTTTTAGCGGCATTAAAGTGTTTCATTGTTAGCGTTCAAAAAAAGAGGGGAAAAAGTCATAGACAGCACTTTTTGACATGAGAGAGAGAGAGAGTGAGAGAGTGAGAGAGAGAGAGAGAGTGAGAGAGAGTGAGAGAGAGAGTGAGAGAGTGAGAGAGAGTGAGAGAGAGAGTGAGAGAGTGAGTGAGAGAGAGAGTGAGAGAGAGAGTGAGAGAGAGTGAGAGGGAGAGTGAGTGAGAGAGTGAGAGACAGAGTGAGAGAGAGTGAGAGAGAGTGAGAGAGAGAGTGAGAGAGTGAGTGAGAGAAAGTGAGAGAGAGAGTGAGTGAGAGAGAGAGTGAGAGAGAGAGTGAGAGAGAGAGTGAGAGAGACAGAGAGAGTGAGAGAGAGAGTGAGTGAGTGAGAGAGAGAGTGAGAGAGAGAGTGAGAGAGAGTGAGAGAGAGAATGAGAGAGAGAGTGAGAGAGAGAGAGTGAGAGAGAGTGTGAGAGAGAGTGAGAGAGAGTGAGAAAAAGAGTGAGAGAGAGTGAGAGAGTGAGAGAGAGAGTGAGAGAGAGAGTGAGAGAGAGTGAGAGAGAATGAGAGAGAGAGTGAGAGAGAGAGTGAGAGAGAGTGAGAGAGAGTGAGAGAGACAGAGAGAGAGTGGGAGAGAGACAGAGTGAGAGAGAGACAGAGAGAGTAAGAGAGAGAGAGACAGAGAGAGAGTGAGAGAGAGACAGAGAGAGAGTGAGAGAGAGAGAATTGACTCGAACCTCAGCTTCCTTTAGGTCCAGCAGCCGCCTTTCTTTCTTTCGCCTTCAAAGTGCTTAGTCTGCTTAGTCTGCTTAGTCTGCTTATTCTGCTTAGTCTGCTTAGTCTGCTTATTCTGCTTAGTCTGCTTAGTCTGCTTATTCTGCTTAGTCTGCTTAGTCTGCTTAGTCTGCTTAGTCTGCTTAGTCTGCTTAGTCTGCTGTTTTTTCCCGAAAACTACATCATACAAGCCCGTGCTAAATAGCTCTTCACAGAGCCACTAGGGTTATTCATATGTCCGTCAAAATTTTAAAAATTCGCAACAAACTACTTAACGAGTTATGATTATTCTTACGACAAGAGAGAGAGAGAGAGAGAGAGAGAGAGAAGAGAGAGAGAGAGAGAAGAGAGAGAGAGAGAGAGAGAGAGAGAGGAAGAAACTCTTCAAGTTTTATTTTAAATAAATCCGCGCGCCAGAGCTCCTGTATTCTGCCGCTAGGAGGCAGCAGTAGCAAATATGGCGTTCAGTAAACTTGAGCAGTCATTTTGTGTTTTGGAATACGCAGGAACCTCGTCCATTGTGAATGTGCAGCAACGGTTTGGAGCGAAATTGCAGAAGACAGCGCCTGCTTTCGGCAGTATCAAGAAGTGATATGCGAAATTCCGGGATGAAGGCTGTCCGTGCACAGGTGGCCAGGGTCGTCCAGGACCAAGCGAAGAAACTGTGAATCGTGTTAGAGAAGTTTAATAGCGAAGCCCCTGCCTTCATCCAGGAATTTCGCACACCATTTCTTGACACTGTTGAAGACATATGCTGCCTTCTGGAATTCTGCTAGAAATCTTGGTGCACAGTCACAAAGGACGATATTCTTGCGTATTTCTACTTGTACGAACTTACTGTAACTGTGAGCTGTTGTTCTTAGCAGCCGATGCTGTAGAGGAATAGCATCGTATCGGCGTGGGAGCGGGTTATGACAGCTGTTTGTTCAAACGCGGGGAACAGATAAAAAGCAGGGGATGTGCAATGCTTCTTTAGCACACTCCACTACCATGGGGATTATGGTGATCCCTGCTCCGTTAGCCAGGCTAGGCCTGTTAGTGGGGGTAACACGGAGAGGTGGGACAGGGTCTTGGTCAGCTATGGTTCGCTAAACCTGACGCTGGCATATCAGCAATGGGTCGCTATCAAAACACAAAATGACTGTTCTCATTTACTTAACGCCATATTTGCTACTGCTGCCTCCTAGCGGCAAACCAAGGGAGCTCTGTGCGCGGGCTTTATTTGAAAAAAATAATAACTTGAAAAGGTTCTCTCTCTCTCTCTCCCTCTCTCTCTCTCTCTCTCTCTCTCTCTCTCTCTCTCTCTCTCTAGGCGTAAGAATAATCGTGATTCGTTACCAGTTTATTTCTTACGAATTTTTTAGATGTTTCACGAACGTATGAATAACCCGGTATATAGTGACCGTAACTACTTTTATTTGGTTAGCGGGTTGGGGTATCCCCTATCAAAGGAGAACTAAGACGCCTCCTTACCTCCGTCAGTCTACGGGACACCCTTGGGCAAGGTGGAGTACCCGTATAGCCCCCCGATCAGGGTGACGTGAAGCCATGGGAAGCAGGTGGTGGATGGAGTGGGAGAGCAGCCGACAGATAATGCTGGTTTGTGGTCGCCATTCTTTATTGGTAGGCAGATGATCTCAGTGTAGGGACAATGGCTACGATCACTGACTAGTACAGTCACTGCCCGGAAGGAAAGCAATGGTAAACTATCTTCTGAAAATATACCAAGAAAACCGAACAGCAACATGGAAAGAGAGAAAGACCAAAGTGAAGATGGCTGCAAGACATCGTTGATAATCTGCAATTGGATGCATCAGCAGCAGGCCATCTTGCTCACAACCGAGAGGCCTACAGAAGTGCTGTTAGGGAGGCAACGTTCCGCAAGGGACATGCAAATGAATGAATAAAAAAATTTTATTCACAGATGTACCCCCTACACCACCCTACGCCTATCCCCTCATACTCACCCTCTCCTCTCCCGCCATCCCCTCCCCCACTCACCAATATAAAACTTAGAACTTTCACGGGTTTCCGATCGTTTTTTTAGGTAGCTTTCCTGTGAACGTTTCTATCAATATTTGTCCAGCATAATTGGCCAGGGAAACAAGAAGCCGTGTTTGTTTTGTAAGCTCCAGTCAATCTGGACTTACATGTACCTGCCTTCAGTTTTGGCTCTCACTTTCTTCTTCTCTTTTTTTGTTTGTTTTGGTATTTAAACTGTTCACCAACTGTGATTCTGGCAGTGTCCCTTATTTTACGGGGCCGTGTGTGGTATATATTCTTTTTTTTTAAATTTTATTTTTATCAGCTCGCAGCCCTGAATGTTATGTCATCCAGTGCTCCACGCAGTGCAGGAAGATATTCTCCGTCTACGGAGCAAGTTCTGTACTTCGGCTAATCCAGTGACGGACAAGAATCTATCCGACACGTTCCTGCGGACTTTCTTTTCATTATTAATTAGTGTATAGGTATATGCTTAAATAGAAAACAAGTTGAATTCTTTCCAGACTAAATGTTTACGAAGAATTAGAAAAATATTTTGGCCAAACACCATAAGAAATAACATCTTGTTGGCAGAGATGCAGATGAAGCCACTGACAGAAATTATTGAGGAAAGACGCTGGAGATGGTTGGGACATGTGCTTCGAATGACTGACAACTCACTACCAAAAATAGCACTAAGATGGACACCACAGGGGAACAGAAGTAAGAGTAGACCAAAAGAGACATGGAGAAGAACAACAGAGAGGATGTTGAGCAATAGAAGGGTCACCTGGGCAAGAGCAGAAAAAAGGCAAAGGACAGGCATTTGTGGAAAACTCTTGCGGAAGCCCCATATGCCGTGGGCACTTAAGGTTCAGATATATATATATATATATATATATATATATATATATATATATATGCTTAAAGACTCTATTCAGCAAACATCTATCGAAATCCTACCTCCAAATAAACGACACGCTAAACAGGGGTGGATGACAGAAGAAATTTTGCAACTAATGGATCGGAGAAGAAGTCTTAAGGAAGATAAATATGAATATGACAAAATAAATAAATAAATAAGACACAAATACAATAAAGCTAAAGAAGAGAGGCTAAATAAGAAATGTAGTGAAATAGAGACACACCATCATGGAAACACAAGAAATATGTACAAACAAATAAAGGAGTTAACAGACAAAAGGACATACCACAAGACTGGTTGCCTGACGTCAAACAATACATACAATAATGGACAGAGATGAAATAATGGCGAGATGGTGCGAATACATTAGAGAACTCTATGAGCACAATAGAGGCGAAATAGATATACGAAATAATAATAAGGGCCTTCCATATTCAAAGCAGAAGTGGAAGAAGCCAACAAACACATCAAGAACAACACAGCACCAGGACCAGATAAAATCACCAAGGAAGAACTGGAAGCATTAGGAGAGCTTGGCATAGAAATAATTACCAGATTGCTGAATGACGTCTATAACAGTAGCTATGTCCCATCAGACCTTCTGCAGTCAGTTTTCGTTGCCTTACCAAAGAAACAAGATCAGCTGAATGTAAAGACCATCGAACCATTAGTCTTATGAGCCATGTTACCAAAATCCTTCTTCATATTGTCATGAGAAGAGTCAGGGGCAAAATAAAACCAGAAATCGCTGAAGAACAGTGTGGCTTCATCGAAGGAAAAGGCACAAGTAATGCCATATACATATATTGAGAACATTGATGGAAAGATCAATAGAAATAAAGAAGTAAAGACGGATCTGTACGTATGCTTCATAGACTACTGTAAAGCATTCGATAAAGTGAGACACACAGACATTATAAGAATGCTTGAAGATATCATAGATGGGAAAGATCTGAAACTCATCACAAACATATACTGGCAGCAATCAGCAGTAATGAAGGTTGAGAACCAAATAGGAGCATTCCAAGACATAAAATTGAGAGTGAGACAAGGATGTGTTCTATCTCCTGACCTCTTCTCCTTGTACAGCGAAAACATAATGAGAAATATAGAGAGCTTGCCAGGAATATCAATTGGCGGGTACAACCTCAACAACTTAAGATATGCAGACGACACAGTTCTGATTGCTAAAAGTGAAAGGGAGCTACAGGCTCTTCTGGACATAGTGGTTCGTGAAAGTAAAAGTAAAGGTCTCAGCCTGAATAAAAAGAAGACTGAAGTGATGGTCATCTCAAAGAAAGAATACCACCAAAATGTAGCATTACCATCGATGGCACAGAACTGAAACAGGTTGATAGATTCAAGTACTTAGGAACAGTTATAACAACTGATGGGAAATGTCACAATGAAAAAAAAACAGACGTTCTCAGGCTAAGTCAGCATTCCAGAGAATAGGAAACATCTTGTGCAACAGATCCATATCAATGGAAACAAGATTCCGAGTACTTAAATGTTACATCCAGCCAATTTTGTTTTATAGATGTGAAGCATGGTCTATGAATAAGAGAGTACAACGAGAAATAGAGGCCATGGAAATATGGTTCATAAGAAGGATGTTGAAGGTACCATGGACAGCCAAGAAAACCAACGAAGAAGTCTTAAGAGAGGCTGGAGTTAAAAGGCAGATTATAGCAAAGATCAGAGGCAGACAAGCGAGATTTGTAGAACATTTTCTGAGAAGATAAAAATTGGAACACATTGTGGCAACTGGAAAAATTGAAGGAAGAAGAGACAGAGGAAGACAGAGAGAGAAGTTACTGGATGGGCTGTCAGCGTGGCTAGAAAAAAAGTCATCGGATCTCATAATCAAGTCTAAAGACAGGGAATTGTGGAGAGAAATGATCGCCTACGCCACGCGGCACGGCATTTGATTGATTGATTGATTTGTATACAACTATACACAAAGCACTGCAGTAAAGCTGTGATACCAAAATGTATAAACTAGAAAAAAAGTAGGAACAGCTTTATTATTTAACGATAACACACTTGTTAACAAATAATAAAGCTGTTCTTACTTTTTTCCCTAGTTTATACATTTTTTTCATTATTATTATGGGCCTTGTGATCTGACACATCTGCTCAATGGCATTTTCAGATATCTCTGTTCATTTAGGACCTGGACAGTTAGGGTTCGAAACATTGACACAACCAGTCAGGTATGATTAACTAACCTTCAAGAAACCAGTCAGCTATGACGTTGTTAACCTTCAAGAAACCAGTCAACTATGACGTCTTTAACTTTCAAGAAACCAGTCAGCTATGACGTCATTAACTTTCAAGAAACCAATCAGTGATGAGGTCTCTAACCTTCAAGAAAACAGTCAGCTATGACGTCTCTAACCCTCAAGAAAACAGTCAGCGATGAGGTCGCTAACCTTCAAGAAACCAGTCAGCTAATAGGGTTGCTAGAGTTCAGAATATCAGTAAGCTAATGTGGTCGTTAGCCTTCAGGAAACAAGTCAGCTAATGTGATCGCTAGCTTTCAGGAAAATAGTCAGCTATGGGATTACTAGCCTTCAGGAAACCAGTCAGCTAATGGGGTTGCTAGCCTTCACGAAACCAGTCACCTATGACGCCTTTACTTTCATGAAACCAGTCAGCTATGACGTCATTAACTTTGAATAGACCATTCAGCTATGACGTCTTTAACCTTCAAGAAACCAGTCAGCTATGACGTTGTTAACCTTCAACAAACCAGTCAACTATGACGTCTTTAACTTTCAAGAAACCAGTCAGCTATGATGTTGTTAACCTTCAAGAAACCTATCAGCTATGACGTTGTTAACCTTCAAGAAACTTATCAGCTATGACATTGTTAACCTTCAAGAAACCAGTAGGCTATGACGTCTTTAACCTTCAAGAAAACAGTCAGCTATAACGTCTTTAACCTTCAAGAAAACAGTCAACTATAACGTCTTTAACCCTCAAGAAAACAGTCAGCGATGTGGTCTATAACCTTCAAGAAACCAATCAGTGATGAGATCTCTAACCTTCAGGAAACCAGTCAGCTATGAGGTCGCTAATCTTCAAGAAACCAGTCAGCTATGAGATCTCTAACCTTCAAGAAACCAGTCAGCTATGAGGTCGCTAACCTTCAAGAAACCAGTCAGGTCTCTAACTTTCAAGAAACCAATCAGCTATGAGGTCTCTAACCTTCAAGAAACCAATCAGCTATGAGGTCTCTAACCTTCAAGAAACCAATCAGCTATGAGGTCTCTAACCTTAAAGAAACTAGTCAGTTATGAGGTCTCTAACCTTCAAGAAACCAGTCAGTTATGAGGTCTCTAACCTTCAAGAAACCAATCAGCTATGAGGTCTCTAACCTTCAAGAAACCAGTCAGCTATGGGGTCGCTAGCCTTCACGGTTGCTAATCCTCATGGTGTGGGTCCCTGGCCACTGTCTCACTCAAGTCTGATTATTTTGTGCCCTCGCCTCCAGCACAAGACTGACCAAGACATGGCGTCACCATAGACTTGACCAGTCTTACATTCTGTCCCCTTATGACACAGCAGCCTTACTCAGTCATGATCTATCTATCTATCTATCTATCTATCTATCTATCTATCTATCTATCTATCTATCTATCTATCTATCTATCTATCTATCTATCTATCCATCCATCCATCCATCCATCCATCTATCTATCTATCTATCTATCTATCTATCTATCTATCTATCCATCCAACCATCCATCCATCCATCCATCCATCTATCTATCTATCTATCTATCTATCTATCTATCTATCTATCTATCTATCTATCTATCTATCTATCTATCTATCTATCTATCTATCCATCCATCCAACCATCCATCCATCCATCCATCATCTATCTATCTATCTATCTATCTATCTATCTATCTATCTATCTATCTATCTATCTATCTATCCATCCATCCATCCATCCATCCATCCATCCATCCATCCATCCATCTATCTATCTATCTATCCTATCTATCTATCTATCCATCCATCCAACCATCCATCCATCCATCCATCCATCCATCTATCTATCTATCTATCTATCTATCTATCTATCTATCTATCTATCTATCCCATGACTCTGGATCGTTTGAGAACCGTTGAACCAACAGTACTGCACCTGGAAAGGTTCAAAACAAAACCCCAGTAACTTAATATCTACTTCTCATGTACAACATTCTGTGGTTTATAAATCTGACTCCATATTTCTTTTATCTAAGCTGAGGCAATGTAACTGCGCAAGGCAGAACTCGCTGTTACGAGTTTGTGTTTCAAATAATAAAATTAATTCTACTTCCAGTACTGAGTCGCTTAAGAGGCTGTTCAATATTGGAAAAAAAAAATAGGACAAAAACTAGAAATACTTTTTTTTTGTAGTTTGATTCTGAGTTTTTAAAGGTACAAAATTTCATACTATATTATATGTCAGTGAAAGAAAATGGCGCATCTATTTATTATAAATTGTTTTTAATAGGAATGTTCCGGTAAGAAATAGATTAGAAATACACGGAGATATCTGACGAGAAGTGAATAAAACAAGGACAAAAGTATGAACATGACTGGGCTGTTGTAACACTATGGCTGTCTGGGCTCTAAAAAAAAAAAAGATAGAGGTACAAAGTTCAGTACACCTTTATCTACCTTTATTACTGGAACCATACAACTCTTATCTACCTTTATTACTAGAACCATATACCTCTTATCTACCTTTATTAGTAGAACTATACACCTTTTATCTATCTTTATTACTAGAACCATACATATCTTATCTACCTTTATTATTAGAACCATACACCTCTTATCTACCTTTATTATTAGAACCATACACCTCTTATCTACCTTTATTATTAGAACCATATACCTCTTATCTACCTTTATTATTAGACCCATACACCTCTTATCTACCTTTATTATTAGAACCATACAGCTCTATCTAAATTTATTGCTAGAACCACTTTTAACGTAGTCGTTATCTCTTTTATCCAGGCTATTGTACCACTGTGGTTGTCCGGGGTGGCAAAATAGAGCTATAACCTCTTATGTGCCACGTTATAGGGGCGAAGGGGTAGAGAGGTATGAAGGAGGACGTGGGAAAAGCCTAGAAGAAGGAGGAGGAGGAAGAAGAAGGAGGAGGAGGAAGAAGGAGGAGGAGGAGAAAAAAGTAAAAGAAGGAGGAGGAGGAGAAAGAAGGAGGAGGAGGAGGAAACGGGGGAAGGAAAAAAAGAAGAAAGAGGAGAAGGAGGAAGAGCAGAAGAAGAAAATGGAGGAAGAGGAAGAAAAAAGAGGAGGAGGAAGAAGAATGAGGAGGAGGAACAAGAAGAAGGAGGAAGAAGAGGAGGAAGAAGAAGGAGGAGGAGTAAAAGGAAGAAGATGAAAAAAGAGGAGGGAAAAAGAAGAAGAACAATGAGGAAAAGTAAAAGAAAGAATAAGAAGGAAAAGAAGGAAGAGGAGGAAGAAAAAGAATGAGGATGAGCAGGAAGAAGAAGAAAAAGGAGAAAGAGGATGGGAAAGAAGAAAGAGGAGAAGTAGAAAATGGTGGAAGCAGAAAAAGAAAAAAAAGAAGAAATCGGAGGAGGAAGAAGAAGAAGAAAAAAGGCGTAGCAGGAAGAAGAAGAAGAAGGAGAAGGAGGAGGATGAGGAGGAAGAAGAAGGAGGACTAGGAAATGGAGGAGGAAGAAGAAGAGGAAGAAAGAAGGAGAAGAAGAACTAGGAGAAGGAAAAAACAGAAGAAGGAGGAGGAGGAGGAGTAGGAAGAAACAGAGTAAGAAGAAGAAGGAGGAGGAAAGAAGAAGAAGAAGAAAGAGGAGGAGGAGGAAGAAGGAAGAACCAGAAGAAGAAGAAGAAGAAGACGAAGAAAAAGAAGAAGGAGAAGGAGGAGGAAGAAACAGAAGAAGAAAAAGAAGAAGAAGAAGAAGGAGGATGAATGAAGAACCAGAAGAAGAAGAAGAAGAAGGAGGAGGAGGAGGAGGAGGAAGAAACAGAAGAAGAAGAAGAAGGAGGAGGAGGAGGAGGAAGAAACAGAAGAAGAAGAAGAAGAAAAAGAAAGAGGAGGAGGAGGAGGAGGAAGAAGAATAATAAATAGAAGAAGAATAAGAATAAGAAGTAGAAGGAGGAGGAAGAAACAGAAGAAGAAGAACAAGAAGAAGAAGACGAAGAAGGAGAAGGAGGAGGAAGAAACAGAAGAAGAAGAAGAAGAAGATGATGATGATGATGATGATGATGATGAAACAGAAGAAGAAGAAGAAGACTTTTTTTAAACAGTGTTTGATCATTAACACTATAAACATCCATGCCGTAACGTGCGACCTTTGAAAGAAATAGTAGTTCAGAAAAGAATGTATCATTTAGAAAATAACTCAAATACTACATTTTAGAGTCTGGAAATGTCAGACGCATGCCTTGTATTCATGTGTTTTTGTTTAGGACGAAATCACATGTTATATTTGTTTTTTTTTCTGCAAAGTCTTCCTTTCGGTCCGTCCCAGATCATTGATACTGTTGTGGGGGGCATCGCGTGCTAAATCTGTGATCTTTATCGATGGTTCCCAATCTCTTTACGTCAAAAGACCACTTCTCAAGCTACGTATATGTTTACTAACTATCATCTGATATATAATCTTACATTGCAGTAAACCCTCGATCTTGCGGACTCCAATATAACGGTTTATGCGATTTGCTTTTGTCCGCTCCGTTTTGTCTGCGACATGGTTTTCTGCCGATTTACAGAGCAGCGCTACTGTCTCCTTCTAGACAGGTTCTGTGTGGAGCATAGAAAGAGCTCCCTTCCCCAGACCTCGGACATTCCCCCCCCCCAAAAAAAAAAAAGAACGACACAGCAGCGAGGCCTGGCGCTGGTATCCATATCCTAAACAAAAGCTATATTGACCTAGGAACGGGAAGGCTGTAACACTTCACGCCCTGCTACGGCACACAAATGCTACAGGATAAAGACAGATGATAGCTGATTAATATTATTACATTCATTTATTAGATATAGGCAAGAATGGGCCCCCGGGCCACTAACACAGGGTGGCATCCGGCCCCTTTGTAGAAAAAGCTCCCCGACCGAGTCACTCGAATTATTCACTCACTCAGTGATTTCCATGTCCCTTGGGGAACTTTGCCTCCCTAACATCTCTCCTGTAGGCCTCTCAGTTGTAAGCAAGATGCCCTGCTGCTGATGCATCCAATGCAGATTATCAACCATGTCTTGCAACCATCTTCGACTTGGTCTTCCTCTCTTTCTTTTTCCCCATTATGTACCCTTCCAACACTATCTTCTCTAAATTATCACGACGTTGAATGTGTCCAAAATATTTAAGTTTTCTCTGTTTAATCCTCTTTACTAGCCAGCCTTCTTCAATATTAAGTTCTTATAGTATGGATATATTTGTTCTTTTTTGTGTCCATGATATTTGAAGAACTCTTCTGTCGCATTTACATTCAAAGGCATTTATGTGTTTCTCAGCTGTTTTGTTAAGTGTCCAGGTCTCACAGGCATATGTTGCGATGTGAAAGATGCATGCCCTTAAAAATCTTATTTTTGTAGTTCTGTCTGCTCCTCCTCATAGCTTTTACTTTCTGAAGAGTGATAGATGTCCTCCTTTTATGGAAATACAGTGAGGAAAATTAAAAGGAGGACATCTTTGGGTCTCTACGTTCCAGTTTTTACATTTTGTTACTCGATCAAAACAGATTGTCGTGAAATCATGAATACAACGTGGAGTACGACCACAAAAACAATAGCAACAACAACATCAGACACGATCATACTGATATGAGGGGGAGGGGGGCACGACCACCACATCACGATGCCTCACCCTCCATACTAACCCTCCGAACCGGATCTCGGAGTTCGAAAAAAAAAATGATAGCCGTCAATTTGTCGTAGGATCGGCTCAAACAACAGTCTTACATAACTATTAAAAAAACCAGAAGCATGTCTTCTCTTTGTTTCTATTTTGTATTGCGACATTCACCGTCGTTTAAGATGTATTACAGTGTTTTGTTTTCTTTCCCAAAACCTTGTCTCGGATTTTTTGTGTGTCTATTTTTCCTTTGTTATACGCGATATTTGTTTCGGCATAAATCAATGATAGTTTTCTTCCAAGTTTTGTTTTTAAAAAATCGGATACATTAATATAGATTTTGTCTTCGCAATGGCCACAAAACGCGGGGGGGGGGGGGGGGGGCCTCACGAAAAGATATATTAAACTTTTGAAACGTAAATTGACTTTTCCTCCAT
The DNA here is from genome assembly GCA_009760885.1 of Achatina immaculata. Taxonomy (NCBI): domain Eukaryota; kingdom Metazoa; phylum Mollusca; class Gastropoda; order Stylommatophora; family Achatinidae; genus Lissachatina; species Lissachatina immaculata. Next base: position 5,412,800 of record CM019710.1, read on the forward strand.
GTGATAGTCTGGGTTTTTTTTTTTTGTCTTGTTGTCTGATAAGTTGTTGACGTTTATTAAAAACAAAAACCACTTTTCCTGTGGCACGACAACACAAACATCTTATCGAGGCTATAATGCTATTGCAAATTAAAATTTTGGAGAAGGTTACAAAGTGTACTTATGCTTGAGGGGGCACATTTTACGAAACAAATTACACGCTACTCGATAGTAATTTTGAAAAAAGAAAAAAAAGAAAAGAACAGAAAAAGTTACCACAAAGACTATAGTTTTTTTTTTTAAATTTGTTGTATTTGTTCCGTTTACGTGACATTTTAAAAATATAACCGTTCATGGTAAACTGTTTTTGTGTATTGCGAAAGCAGCCTCCCCTTTGTCAATGTAAAACAAAACAAAAGAAAAACGGAACAAACGCACTCTACTTCAAGACAGACAAGAAAAACACGCAGCAAAACCACATGCATAATTAACGAATCCTTGATCTATATACAAAACCAGAGACATGGGAGTGCCGGACATACAGCAGACTCTTTATACAGAGCAGAACAACCACACTACTCACTAGATCAGTAGTTTTCAAACTACAGCAACTTTTCCCACCAAATTACATATAAGTTGAGGGCCGCTCTTTTATAGCAGGGACATAACCCATTAAACTGTTTTTATTCAATAAAAGACAATTAATAATAAGCTGATAATGCAGTGGCGGACCACAAGTGGTCCGTGACGCGTTATCAGGCGTCCTGCATGACACATTTGGAGAACCACTGCCCTGGGTCATTGTAGAAACTACTTCACCTCAGAAAATTGTTTCAGCCCCTTAAAACTCCTGATAGTCACAGGGTGGGGGGGGGGGGGGGGTAGGGTTATGGGGGCCCCACTTGGTCATGACTCCAGATGTCTGTAAGTTGCTAGGTCCTTTCCCTTCCCCTGCCCCCCTCGCTTGACCATGTAAACAATAAACACGGTAGGCAGGCACACACAGAGATCGGCTAAACAATCACTGCCCCGTACGCCCTGTGGCGTCGTCCAGGACAGCAACAAACTCTATCCACCTCTCATTTTCTGTAACCAGCCTTTGAACTGTGCCCCAGCTGTGCTCCATGCTGCTCATTTCCACTTCCACAGTTCTCCCTCCCGCCCCCCCCCCCCCCCGCAGGTAACCTTTGGCTAGCCTCTCTTTCTTGTCCCCCTCTGGTGTCCATCTCGTGGCTGTTTTAGCTATGTTCCTGTGGTCTCTTCAGAGCATACTGCTTTATGACACGCACGTCTTCTAGTTCACACTGAGCAAGTAGGTCTCTACTTTGTATGCCTTCATCCTTTAACTCAAACCTGTTTCATTATTTACTTGCTTGTAATTATATGCCTCCGTAAAATAACCAGCACTCTCTCAACACATGACTCGAAAACCATCAAGTTCTAAAGTGACATAGTTAGAAAAGCAACTTGTTAGATATTGTTAGAAATTATTTTAATGTTTGTTAAAAAAAACATATGTTAGAAGATCTGTATTTACAATGTATTTTTGTTTATGTATATGTCTGTGTGCATATGTGTGCGTGAGAGCTATTTTATTATCTTAATTACTTCTTCTCTTTTACTTTGAATGTAGTAGTTAAATCTTACACCCTTTTGATATTTTTTTTCCTAATTTAATTTGTATATTTGTACTAAATCAAGTGTGTGGGAAGAATGAAAGATGGAGTGATGAAGGGCAGAATGTAAGACGGGCCTGCGTGCCCAATTCTTTACCCTTTAAAAATAAAGTTTATTCATTCATTCATTCATTCATTCATGCTTGTGGCCAGCAAATATTCAAAATCTTTCTCAGGCAGGCTGTGTGGAATGAGGGTAAATTGCCAGTTTCCTGATCTATTACATCGTCATCATCATCATCATCATCAACATCAATCCTCAGATGCCACCAACAAAGCTTCCCTGGCCACTCCTTGCTTGTGCAAGTCGTGATACCTCAAACATCGTCTTTCTTGCTTCCTTTAGTTCTTCTGTATTATGCGTCTCCATGTTCCTAATGGTCTGCCCCTCTTTCTTTTTCCTTGAGCTGTCCAAGTCAAGAACTAATGTTAAAGGGGTACTAATGTAGATGACATTAGTATAAAATATACAAAGTTATAAGCACAAAAACCAAGTTAAGAGTATTCACTGCAAATGTAATATCCACCCTAATTTATGCATGCGAAAGCTGGAATATGCTAAAGAAATAGAATAGAAATTAGACTCTTTTGAAAACAAATGCCTAAAGAAAATACTCGGCATCAAGTGGAACGAATTCAAGAACAATGCAGAGATAAGACAGAGGACTGAACAACAACCAGTCTCATGGGTGATCAGGAAAAGGAGATGGACATATGTCGGTCACTTGATGAGAAAATATGATCAGAGAATCCCAAAACAAGCTATCAAGTGGAACACAACAGGTCAAAGAAAAAGAGGCAGACCGCATGAAACTCTGAAGAGGACATTGTTAAGAGAGGCCAAATTAACAAGCATAAAATCCTTTGATAAGGTTGAAAGACTCGCCGAAGACAGAAAAAACTGGCGAACTACTTTGCGAGCCCTATGTGACGTTTAACGGCACGGGAAGGATATAAGATATAAGAAGATAAGATGTAGATGACAAACAAAGGAAATACAAGCACTGATATCTAATCTTTGTGTTGTATTTATGCCATAGAGAGACATCATCTTTATGTCTCACTTATGTCATTCTCTTAGCCTCTGTTTCAATACCTAGACCACAAGCCATTAATGAAAAACCTTTCGTATCTTCCATGAGGTCTGAGAAGAGCATGTCAAAGACCAAGTCAGATGGAGAGCACCTTTGAGCATCCGAGGTTGAAATGAGTATTAAACCTCGAAATCAGAACATACAAACTGGATCTTGCAACATGCACATTCCTTGTTGTTACTGCAGGCCGATTATGTAACTATTAACAGTGGTGCAGTCAGCCGAGCAAGTTAATGCTTCGCCAAAACCCCTCGAATAGTTCATATCCGTCTGCTTCAAAGCCGTCCCATTAGACGAAACATGGCAGAAAACCACAAGCGACGCAGGATCCAGGCAATTAAATTTCAACGACGCATTAAATTCATCAATCAATCAATCAATCAACGAACGATGTAAATCTTACAATAAAGCGAAATGTAATCTGTCAGCTTTTTATTTTTTTTCCCTGATATTTCAGCTTCGAGGACGCCTTCCCCTCCCCCCCCCCCTAGTGTTACGTCACCAATTTTTCATGCGGGCAGTGGAACATAAGGAAGACGCAGACAACGACAACGAGGCAATTGATGTCAAGACACTGATGAAGCAAGAGAAGAGGACATTGACAGACAACTCTAGGAGCTCTTCTCTTTTTTTTCCCCTTTTCCTTCCTAGAAAAAAATGACTGCCCGGAAACTGTCCACATCTCGCCTCGACAGCTCTTCAGCCTTGGACCAATTTACGTGGATCTATCTTGAAGAGCGTCTTATTTTTTTTTTTTCCTTTATTTTTTCCATGTCGTCTATGTCCCTCGTGCAGCCGAAATAAGAGAGCAATTATGGCTGTAACGACACAAAAAGGGGGAGGGGGAAAGGTATTGACAATGAAAGAGGAGAAAGAAATAAAACTCTCATTTATTTACTCTCTCATTCTTGCCTTCGTCTGTGTTTAATACATAACAATATAATATCAGAATTGTTTTCCTTTTTTCTTTTACTGATGAATATGATAATAAAAGCAGCTGAGAAATACATAAATGCCTTTGAATGTAAATGTTACAAAAGCGTTCTTCAAATATCATGAACACAAAGAAAGAACGAATATATCCATACTTCAAGAACTTACGGTTGAAAAAGGCTGGCTAGTAAAGAGGATTAAAGAGAGAAAACTGAAATATGTTGGACATATTAAGCGTCACGAGAATTTAGAGAAGACAGTCTTGGAAGGGTACATAATGGGAAAAAAGAAAGAGAGGAAGACCAAGGCTGCAAGACATCGTTGATGATCTGGAAATGGATGCATCAGCAGCAGGCCATCTTGCTTACAACTGAGAGGCCTACAGGAGAGCTGTTAGGGAGGCAAAGTTCTGCAGGGGACGTGGAAATGACTGACTGACTGACTGTTGCTATAACAGTTGTGGGAATTCAGCAATGGACAATCTTCCATATGAACGCTGTCTCTCCTTCTCCCTCCCTCCCTCCCTCTCTCTCTCTCTCTCTCCCTCTTATGTCCCTGCCGACAGGCGTAGGATATCATGTCCTTCCATAACCCTCAGTCTCTTATGCATGTCAACAGGCTTGTCACTGAGCAATTCCCGTGCCAGGATGTCAAACTGTCAAACATCTTCTCTCTCTGTCTACCTCTGTCTCTTCTACTTTCCATTTTCCCTGTTACCATTAGGTGCTTTAGCCAGCCTCTGCACCTACATGCTCCACATACATGCCCCACATATATGCTTCACATACATGCCACACATACATGATCCACATACATGCCTCACATACATGACTCATATACATGACTCATATACATGCCTCACATACATGCTCCACATACATGCCTCACATACATGCCTCACATACTTGCCCCACATACATGCCTCATATACGTGCTCCACAATCATGCTCCACATACATGCTCCACATACATGCCCCATATACACAACCCACATACATGCCCCTCATACATGTCCCATATACATGTCCCACATAATAACCCACATACATGCCCCACATACATAACCCACATACATGCCCCACATACATGCCCCACATACATAACCCACATACATGCCCCACATACATGTCCCACATACATGCTCCACATACATGCTCCACATACACAACCCACATACATGCCCCTCATACATGTCCCATATACATGCCCCACATAATAACCCACATACATGCCCCACATACATAACCCACATACATAACCCACATACATGCTCCATTACGAGATGCCGTGTGGCAATTTGATACTTAAGAAATAATATCTTCCCGCTTCAAAACCGATTTCTAAGAACAAAAACTGTCATTATGTGCAGCAAGCTCTTCTGGAGAGAGAGAGAGAGAGAGAGAGAGAGAGAGAGAAAGAGAGAGAGAGAGAGAGTAGTAACAACACAGCTCCCTAGATCGTCAGAGGAAGACCCTATTAAACTCTTGACACTCTTAGTGCTGGATCGTGAGTTCGAGTGATCTGTGAGTTTTGTTTTTTTTTTTTTAATGTGTCACGTCTTGGGATTGAACTACGTTCCTCCACGTGGCACAGCATTTTGGGTGCAACTAAACCATTCTGCCACGGAATATTAGATGATGCAACTATTTCAGTTCTCAGTACTTCTATCTGGCATGCTCTACAGCCAGTATGAAGCTTTTTCTGCAGATTCTGAAAGGTTTTTAAATGACCTTGCTTGTTTCTTTCATGCCCATTCTCTTACATAAAGTAAAAGAAAAGAAAAATCACAACAGAATTAACTGGGATTCCAATATGGACTCCAGTAGGACTAGCAGCCATACTAACGAATTGTGCTAACTCGCACCTCCATAAAAAGGTGATTTGTAAGCGTAGTCATGAGTAACTGTTCAGTAGACACGAGGGATCGTGACACCCGGAAAGAAACGAGGTCATGACACATAAATTCCCTAACATAGATTCAGTCTCTCTAGCAGGTACCAATTTTTTAGACAAACATACACACGGTCTCCTGAACAGTTACTAATGACTACGCTTACAAATCACCTTTTTTTGGATGTGTTAGTTAGAGTAGTTCGTTAGTACGCCGTTCTCTCGTCGCTAGACTATTGCTCGTTCTACCGGAGTCAGTGTTCGAATCCCAGGTAATTCTCTTGTGATTTTTCTTTCTCTCACGTCTCACTAAAGTGCTTTGTCTACGATTTTTTTCCAGGTCTAATCCTACAAAACTGTGTTCTCTTACTTTACCGTGCGAAAGCCTCATTATTTCCTATTTATACAACAAAAAAATCTCTTACATAGGCCGTATGCCGATGTTGCTAAGAATCCTCATGCTCCCACATATACAGCTATCGCTTTTGCCTTGACTCCTACCCCCTGCCTCATTTGCTTGACCAGATCATTGTACTTCTCATATTTGAATAAATGCTGCTCCTCTATTCTTGTTTCGTATGGAACTGTAAACTCCATCATTATTAGTACCTGCTTTGTTTGTGGAGTACACTACATTATCTGGTCGCTTTCCTGTGCTCTTGATGGCCGTTGGGCATTCTTTTCCTCTCCAGTATTGTAGGTCACAGTACTATATAGATATGATTAAGGGATGTCAAGCGGGGAGTAAAGACGATCCTAATTTGAGAGAGAACTCCCCAACAATTTGTCCTCAGGATCAAACGGAACCCCCCCAAACCACGTGATTTACCTCCCCACCAATCAAATCCTCGGGCTGGGCGGCGATGCAGACTGTAACTCTCACAGAACGATGGCGAAGCTTCGCGCAAGATGGGGACGGCCGGGCCCCGCTGTTGGCGTGTGGGATGTTGAGAAAAGCCGCGTCAACAATTCCCGTCTCCGCCACTGGAGTGAGTACGCGTTGGACTGCAATTTCATTTTGTGGGGTGACTCGGTAGAGAGTACTCGAACACTTTTCCGCAAATTCCTTAGCAGTGGATAATTCTTCATTCGCCAAACTCTTTTCCTGATTTTGAAAACCGCGTTTTGTTTTCTTTCTTTCCTGTGAGTGTTTTTTTCTTCGGCTTGTTTTTTAAATACCAGTAAATGCTAGAAATTTCGTTTCGCAAATATGTGCTTTCCATCTTTTCTTTTCATCCATAAAAACATAAAATATAGCTAATATAACGAGCTAATAAATAACATTGATTACTTAGAAAATAATGAATAAAAATGTATTTAAAATAGCTTAAGATAAACTTATTTCCGTTACATTTTGCATTCCTACTTTTTAATTTGCCGCTTCTCCGGTCGTGGCTTCGTGTATAGACACATTCGCCATATTGAACTAGTCGTTTTATTATGACGCGCATCAGGGTAGGTGTACCGCGTGTGGATAGAGAACTGCCTTCCGTTTAAAAAAAGTGACTGTTTTTGAGAGACGATAGAAGGGTCTCGTAGCCGGAGAAGCAGATCTAGCCATGATTGTATCCTACCTCTTGCTTGGTGCTCGTAGTTTAAAGAGAATATAATCCTTTAAGTTGGCTAATAAGGGAAAGGACAGCCCATACCTCCCCTCCCCCCCCCCCCCCCCCCACTGTGCTGGAGTGCTTGTCGTTTTGGCCTGGGTTGTCAAGCAAACTAGTGTAACTTACTTCCCATCCGATACCATCATCCACAGCTTCGACGGAGAAAGAAAATGATTCTGCACATAAAACTCGAGGTCAGAACAACCTGTCTTTCCGAGTAACGAATCGCACTTGATGGGTGGAACTTGTAAGCCTCTCTGTCGACTGCATTTTTTCCCTCTCCACATCCGACTCTTTTCATCAACGTTACATTTTTAACAATTCTGACTCAACGTACAATTGTTTCGGACGCCGACTCTTCTATTTTCATGTTATCAAGCTCTGCTTCTGGCTTATCTAATTTCATACTGTCTGACTCTGGCTTACCTAATTTCGTACTGTCTGACTTTGGGTTACCTAATTTCATACTGCCTGGCTCTGGCTTACCCAGTTTCATGCTGTCTGACTCTTGTTTACCTAATTTCATACTGTCTGACTCCAGTTCCTCTCTTTTCTTATTGCCTAACTCTTACTCTTTTGTTTTCCAACTATCTGAACACTGTTATTCTATTATCCTACAGCCTGTCTCCATCTTTTTTATTTTCCTAATATCTGGCTCCTATTTTGCTAATTACTGACTCCAGCTCTTCTATTTTACTACTGACCGA
>CM019710.1:5425685-5590685 GCA_009760885.1 Achatina immaculata
TGACTGTGACTGAGTGAAAGCTGTATGATGAAAGGCAGAACGTCAGACGGGCCTGCGTGCCTAATTCTTAACCCTTTGAAAATAAAATATGTTCGTTCGTTCGTTCTTTCGTTCCTCCTCTTATTTTCTTATCCTCTCCTCCTCTTTCTATTTCCTTCTGCTCTCCTCCTTATATTTCCTTCTCCTCTTCTCCTCATCCTTCTATTTCCTCCTCCTCTCCTCCTATTTCCTTATCTTTTGCTCCTCCTCTTATTTCTTCTCTCCTCCTCCTATTTCCTTCTCCTCTCCTCCACCTATTTCCTTCTCCTAACATCCTCCACCTCTTATTTCCTTCTCCTCTTCTCCTTATCCTCCTATTTCCTTCTTCTCTCCATCTCCTCCTCCTCCTACTTCTTTTTCTTCTTCTTCTATACATTTCCTACATCTTCCCTCAACGCCCCCCCCCCCCCCACTGCCCTCTTTTTCTCTTCCACCGCCCGTTGTGTGGCGTTATCGCCCAACAGTTTCAGATCTACAGAAGACAGAAGGAGAAGAAAGGGCGATGTCTGCTTCTGTAGCACACGATAATGCAAAAAGATAATGAAAGCGACGATGACAAGAGAAACACAGAAATTGATTTTGAGCATATTTTCTCCTGTTATCTTCATGGACACAAAAAAAAAAAAACAAATATACCCATACTACAAGAACTTAATATTGAAAAAGGCTGGCTAGTAAAGAGGATTAAAGAGAGAAAACTTAAAATATTTCGGACACATTAAACGCCATGATAATTTAGAGAAGATAGTCTTGGAAGGGTACATAATGGGAAAAAGAAAGAGAGGAAGACCAAGGCGAAGATGGCTACAAGACAACGTTGACGATCTGCAATTGGATGCATCAGCAGCAGGGCTTCTTGCTTACAACCGAGAGGCCTACAGGAGTGATGCTAAGGAGGCAAAGTTCCACAAGGGACATGCAAATGACTGATGATGATCTTCATTTTGTTGGAACCTTGGTCAGATCGATGGTGTTTCTTTTCTCTTGGAAAGAATGTGTCACTTGGAAAGGCTGATGGTGCAATTTTCTCTCGGTCTTTGGAGAAAGAAAGAAAGAAAGAACAACAAAGGGCAGAAAGAAAGATAGAAAAAAAAGAAAGACAGAAAAAAGGAAGAAGGTAAAGAAAGAAAGAACAACAAAGGAGAGAAAGAAAGATAGAAAAAAGAAAGAAAGAAAGAAAGACACACAGAAGGAAATAAAGAACAAAAAGGACAGAAAGAAAGATAGAAAAAAAAGAAAAACAGAAGAAAGGAAAAAGGTAAAGAAAGAAAGAAAGATAGAAAGAAAGAAAGAAAAGAAAGAAAGAGAGAAAAACAAAGGGCAGAGAGAAGGAAAGAAAGAAAAAAAAGAGAGAAACAAAGGACAGAGAGAAAGAAATAAAGAAGACAGAAAAGAAAAACAGCGGGAAAAAAAGAGAAATAAACGTTAAGAAAAGAAGAACGAAAGATAGAAAGAAAAGCAAAGGTTAGAAAGAAAGAAAGAAAGAAAGAAAGAAAAACGTAAGAAAAAAAAGAAAAACAGAAGAAAGGAAAAAGGTAAAGAAAGAAAGAAAGATAGAAAGAAAGAAAGAAAAGAAAGAAAGAGAGAAAAACAAAGGGCAGAGAGAAGGAAAGAAAGAAAAAAAAGAGAGAAACAAAGGACAGAGAGAAAGAAATAAAGAAGACAGAAAAGAAAAACAGCGGGAAAAAAAGAGAAATAAACGTTAAGAAAAGAAGAACGAAAGATAGAAAGAAAAGCAAAGGTTAGAAAGAAAGAAAGAAAGAAAGAAAGAAAGAAAAACGTAAGAAAAAGAAAAAAAAATGAAATAAAGATAACGGTTAGAAAGAAAGAAACAAAGAAAGAAAGAAAGAAAAAGGAAAGAAAGAAAGTGACTATGCCAATCACTTAAAACTCCGCCCATTAATCTGCTACTCACAATAATCATATCTCCAATATTTCTATTTACCCACAATTCTTCTCGACTCTCTGAGCATTCCAAATACTGCTAGGGAGATTTTCTCAAGTAAAGTTTACAATTTACTTTTTCCTTCCTTTGTAAAGTTCAAAGGTCACTTCCGTATTCCTTCGTTTGTTTTGACAAACCCGGAAGTTTTGTTGTCTGAAAATATTGTTAGGTTGTTAAACATATACGTCGTCGTCTGTGTTGGACGTCAGCTTTTGTAGATGTAGATTACTTCTCTTTAGTTTTCAAAAGAGTTGAAAGCCTTCAGTGCTTAAACAAGGAGGAGTGGGCGAAGAAAGAAAGAAAGAAAGAAAGGGATAGAGTAAGTGAGGGAGAAAGAAAGAAAGAAATGAAAGAACGAAGAAAGAAAGAAAGAAAGAAGAACAATGAAGCAAAGAAAGAAAGAAAAAAAAACAATCAAGCAAACAAAGGAAGGAAGAAAGTAAGAAAGAGGGAAAGTATAACACTGACATTTATGAATCATATATTTCTGAATACTTCTATATTATAAAATAGTTCTATAGTATAGAAACTTATAGATGCTCTATGATAAACACATCACAGGTTTCACTAAACTTTACCACATTCGCTAGATCAGAGCAAGTCCGATGAGATGTTCACTGCATTATTTAATCCTGACAATTAAGGTATTATATTCAACAGTTGGTAACATCATTTGTCCTAAGACATAATATGACATAATCTTCGTTAGTTTCGTCGTTGAAGCACGTAATCATTTATTCACAATATCAAACTGTTATCATATTCTACATGCAGCATTTCGTCAATGTTCTCAACTTCAAGATATTCTACACGTGATACTAGGACAATTCTAAACTCTGCAACACGTGGTGAACCAATTTCTCGTCTGAAACAGTTTACTCGAAGTTTCTCAAGTATCATTTCTTCTTAATCACTTGAATCACTTGAAACCCATCTTCAGTCTAACACTGCTTCTGATTCTATATCGTCTCGTTATCTTTCCTGTTCTTCTCTGATTCTGTCCCCCTCCGTGTCTCTCTGGTGTGTGTTCCTTTTCTGCTGTTCTTCTCTGATCGTCCCCTTGTCTGCCTGATCCTCTCTGACTGTCTTCCTCTGCCGTCTGAATCGGCCTTCGCTTACTGACCGTCTTTGGTCGGACGATCCCCCACTCGATCGTAGCTTTCTGTCTGCTATTCTTCTCTGATCGTCCTTTCTCTCCAACTGCCACGCGACTTATATGTCATAAGTCAATTGTCCACCAGGCCACGCCTCTAAGTATTTAATTGGTCAGCTGGCCCAGTCGGTCACTCCTTTATTTAAAAACCGTGAGCAATAGCGTCCTAAGATTAGCAAGCTAATAATTGTCAGTCTGCGTCAACTCCGTCTATACAATTATCATTTACCTAAGTCATTATCTTGCTCTTTCATGTCGGGAGTTTTATTGTTTCCTTGCTTTTCATTGTGTCTGTCTCTTCTATTCGTCTTTTCAGTTCTGTTTACATCTGTCAACGTCCAGTCATACTAGTGTCATGGGAGTTTGTTTTTCTACCTTGCTCTAATTTTCCTATTTACTTTTTCTCTTGCTATTAGATGTTACTGTTATGCCTACAATGTATTCATAATCATATCCATATTCATATTCATTAATAATAATACTATAATCATTACTTATAAGGCCATGCTACAAAAAGAAGAAAAACAAACAATCATGCAAGCAAAGAAAGAAAGAAAGAAAGAAAGAAAGCAAGACAGACAGACAGAAAGAAAGACAGAAAGAAAGAATTAGAATTATTTCTCCCATTATATGTCACTTTTCTCTGTGATTTATTTCAATATTTAACATTTCGACCGATATACGTAATTTACAGTCCATTCCAAAACCTACTAAAGTACACAAAAATTCACCTATAATAAACACACCCCTGAAGTTTTGTTACCGGAAATGTCGCCATGGCGATTCTGCATTTAATTTATATACGAGTATTAACTTCAATTTTGAATCTCTCAACGTCGTAATAACATCATATAGACTAGTAATATTGGCTGTGGTCTGTAATATGTTCTTTAACAAACAAACATTTACTGATAAGAAAAGAAACGGGGGTACTATGCTCTTCTGCCTTACTGTGCGAAGGTCTCGTTGTTTCCTGTTTGCATAAGTTTATACCAGTACGTGGTGCCTCGGGTCACGAACGCCTCTAGTCACAAACAAATCGGCCCCCCAACAAATTTTGACTCGACCGGCGAACAATGCCTCGGCTCGCGAACAGCATCAGCTGTACTCAGGTTTGCGCGCTGTGAACATTGTTTGTCCTTGCGTTGTTCTTGATACAATTTAATTCTTTATTTTGCTTTTTGCATTAAATTAAACCTCATTATGGCTCCAAAGAAAGTGAAAAGTGTTAGTGACGGTGGTGTAAAGAAACCTAAGCGTATTACTGTAGAAACGAAGAAGGAAATAATAACTAAATATGAGAATGATGTATTTCTGATCTCGCTAAGCAGTACGGCATGGCTAAATCTACACTCTGTACGATCGTAAAGAACAAAGATGCGTCCTAACAAAACTGTGACCAGCAGAGCAGTGGACATTTTAAATGACAATGTCATGTCCCATTTTCGGAAAAGTATCCACCAAAGAAACGGACAAATGTCTCTGGATCGTTTATCTTGTGAAAACACCAGCCACCGAGCCAGGAGTCGAACCACTTCCCAGGATACAAACAAGAGAAAAAAAAACACCAGAACCACGTACACAGTTGCCTGACGTTATTATGGAATGGGACTCTCCTTCGAAGAAGTAGTCTTCCTCCTCCTCTACCATCTACCTGTGCCAGCAGCTATCATCCGCAAAGCTAAAGTTATACTGTATATTTTATATTATATATTATATATTTTTTGCCACACATAAATCCATAAAAAGTAAAAAAACAAACAATATGTTTCTGGGCCAGGCAAATGAATTCATTGGATTTGTACTAATTTCAATGGGGAAAAATTGTTTCGGTTCGCGAACGGAGTCAAAGAAGGAATTAAGTTCGTGACTCGAGCTACCACTGTATCTTGTCATGTGCTGTATCCCTGGAACTGCGAGCTGGCGTTCTTCACAGCCGACGATGTGGAGATGTTGAGGCACAGCATCGTATCAGCGTGACAGCGGGTTATGGCAGCTATTTTTTTTCAGTCCCGGAATACAGCTAAAAAAAAATCAGGGAGGTGTGCAATGCTTCTTTAGCAGACTCCACCACCATGGGGACTATGGCGATCACTGCCCCGTTAGCCAGGCTAGGCTTGTTACTAGGGGGTACCAACGGGGAGGTGGGACAGGGTCTTGGTCAGTTATGGTTCGCGAACCCTGACACTACCGTATCAGATATGGGGTCGCTGACTGCCTCATCGGACAAGCGTCTTCGTTCAGATTTATACCACCAAGGAATAGCGCTAGTATTTCAGCTTTAAACCCCATCTTTAAATCCCAGCTTCAAACCCCATCTTTAAACCCCGTCTTTAAACCCCAGCTTTAAACCCCAGCTTTAAACCCCATCTTTAAACCCCATCTTTAAACCAAAGCTTTAAATCCCATCTTTAAACCCCGTCTTTAAACCCTAGCTTTAACCCCAGCTTTAAACCCCAGCTTTAAACCCTAGCTTTAAAACCCATCTTTAAACTCTAGCTTTAAACGCCAGCTTTAAACCCCAGTTTTAAACCCTAGCTTTAAACCCCAACTTTAAACCCCATCTTTAAACCCGATCTTTGGACCCCAGCTTTAAACCCCAACTTTAAACCCTATCTTTAAACCCCAGCTTTACAGCTTTAAACACCATATTTAAACCCCATCTTTAAACCCCCGCTTTAAACCCCATCTTTAAACCCCATCTTTAAACCCCATATTTAAACCCTATATTTAAAACCCATCTTTAAACCCCAGCTTTAAACCCCATCTTTAAACCCAATCTTTAAACCCCAGCTTTAAACCCCATCTGAGTGAATACCTGTTTAATCATATCTTTCAGTATAAAATATGTTTCACGGAGGTGCCTTGAAATTTTAGTAAAACAGATGAGTGAAATGTTTATAGTGAGGGGGAATAAAACAGCTAAATATTACATTAAATAATTCGAAAGGGAATAATAATAATAATAATAATAATAATAATAATAAATATCAGATCAAGACAAATCTGTCCGTTTTTGTAATCAGCGACCCATTGCTGATCTGCTGGTATTAGGGTTGGCGAACCATTGTTGATCCAAAATCCTGCCCCAACTTTCTGCTGGTAATCCCATTAACAGGCCTAGCCTGGTTAACGGGGCATGGATGGCCTTAGTCCTCATGGTGGTGGAGTCTGCTAAAGAAGTATTGCGCACCCCCTGTTTGGTTTTTTTTTAACTGCACTCAGGGACTGAAAAAAGTAGCCGCCATAACCCGCTCCCACGCTGATACGATGCTGTGCCTCAACACCTCCACAGCATCGGCTGTGAAGAAAGCCAGCTCACAATTCCAGGGAGATAGAAGACAAGACAAGACAAGACAAGACTGGATATAAGACACCCGTATCATGAGATGTAATACTATAATACAGACCAAATAAGATGTAAAGGTAAAGGTAATCCTGTCATGCCTTAGAGGCACATGGGGATATGATGTTAGTGCCCATATTTTCCTTGACCTGTCAGCACACTAGAGGGTGATACGGTCAGTATCACGCCTGGCACGCCTTTCCTTCCACAACTCCAGAAGAAGTCGGGTACCCATTTCTACAGCTGGGTGACTGGGGCACCTCTGGCCGGATTCGAACCCCCGACCTTCACCACGAGAGACCATTGCACTAACCACTCAGACGCTCAAATAAGATGTAAAGATAGAAAAAGAACAACAAATAAAAAAAGAGGCAAACAAATCCAAAATATGTGTGGAGTTCATCCCTCGCTCAGTTGTAAAACGTTTGTTGCAGGTTTACGTTAATGATTATTGGCAGGAATATTTTCTCAAGACGGTTTACAGACCAACATTTCCCTTAGCAATGTAATACTGTACTCGAGGCCAATCCATCTCCTCCATCATACCCGCAAACATAGGTTCTCCCCGCCTTGGTATGTTGTATGCTAAATTTTTGCATAAATCCTCAGGCATTCAATCAACACAACAATACATCGACATGCAGTACAAATCACCAAGTCTGACTTCAATAATACAGTAATTTTAATTCCACAATGAACCCAACAACCACAAACAACTGCCACTGACAATAAACACTACTTTCATGCATTATTCATCAATAAAGGCAAAACAATGTGAGGAACGATCAATGAAAATCCAAATTAAGTCAGGCATAATACCAGTTAATAATGAAACTACGAGAGAGACAATGTACTTTCATAGGACATGCAATGAGAAGAGGGGGCACTGAAAATATTATAACAACAGGAAAAAATAGAAGGAAGAAGATCAAGAGGAAGACCGAGAGAAATGATACTGGACAGTCTGACGGGATGGTGTGAGAGGAGATCACCAACTAAGCTGATGGCCTGAATGAAGGATCGTGTACTCTAGAGAAGCATAATAGCCAATGCCAGTCGGCACGGCACATGATGATGATGATGAATGAAACTTCTCAGGTGTGCAATATTTACATTGTTACTCCATGTACCTGGGGGCCTTAGCTCACCTGGATGCTATGTGTGGCATCCATCTCGATTATATGCCCCACTGCATTTTCATCTTCGCAGGCATTACCTACGTCAACAGCATCTGTACTTATGCAATAACAACATGGTCACTCTACATGAGAAAGCATAATACAAAAAGCATACACGTTGCCAATCCAATCAACAGAGAAAATCACAATGAAATCAGACACAAATTATCTTCTTACACGGAATGACACGAACCCTGCATCGCAGTTTACTGCACAACTACATAATCTACACCGCAGGAGGTCGGCACGGGAAGAATATAACTAATGATCACAGGAATTTACGGCGCATCCATAAGTACGGGGTGGGGGGGTGTAGGGAAACCACAGAAAGGGGGAGAGAGTGATACAATGATAATCTGGCCTGGAGAAGATGGGATGAGTGATTATAATTGAGGTTTGTAATCTCATTCCGTGATGAGGTTTTGAAATATGCGCAGCAAATGAGAAAGGAGTGGAACCTAGTGCGGAGGGAATATCGCCTCCCCCACACTCATATTCCCTCTAACTCTCTCCCCCCATTCTGCGGTTCTCCCCTCCCCTCTACCCCCCCCCCCCACTTTACCAACCGCCTATCACATATCACAAGTCTCCATTTAAACATTCTCAACACTCCACCATGCGCATTTCTGGGCATAACCTCTTACAAGTCACAGCTAAGCGCTCCATTTATTTTATTTTATTCTATTGTTGTTTTTTCCATTCCTACTTTCTACATAGCACTCGTGTGAATTTATGTTTTATCCTCTCTCTCTATGTCTTGATCATGTGTGTGTGCTTTTTTTTATGTTTAAGGCTGACACTAAACCGCCACAACTGTGTGCTCATTAAGTTCCTACTTTTGTTTTTTCTGGTTTATAATTCCACTTAAATGGCTGCGCGGACGGCGACTGGGATATTTTAAGTTGTAATCCACCCCAGCCAGTCTTCTCTGTGGAGACAGCACAGGCTGATGATGACGGCCTTTTAAAGAAACATCTGACCCGTGGACATAAACCTCTGCACAGTTTTCAATATGTTACTCTTTCCACCTGGAGTATATGGGAATATTCCCCCCAAATTCCAGCATATTTGTCCGCTTCGGTGTACCGTAACTTCTCTGTACGGAAGTCTCGCCACAGAGATCGAAAGTTCTCCCGAAAATTAGTCATAGCTGCGATGGCGTTATTGCTAATGACAGCCAGTCCCCCGGGACATCCCCGCCGAGCTTTCGCTGACCCCCGGGGGACAGGACACTGCATATGTCTGACCTGGTCGATTCTCCCTGTTTCTTAATGAATGCCGTCAAGAGAGTATTGTATTTAAATGATCCCAAATTCGTTTCTATTCAGCTAAGGTTAATTAGGGTCTTGTCCATTGATTTCACAAAAGGGTAATTCATACAGAAGATCAGTTCATGCAAAAGAGGTTATTTCATAGACAAGGGTACTTCGTACAAAACGAGTACTTGATTTTAATATGATTCTTATAAATCATTTCATGTCATGCCGGGCAGATATTTCATAACCAAAGATATGTCATGAAAAATAATATGTCACTCACAAGAGAAATGAAGAGAGAGAGAGGGGGGGGGGGGGGGTTGCATTTCCCGGAGTTATTTCATTTAAGAAAAAGCCCAAGAGAATGTAACATTTACGTACGTAAATAACACCCAACTCAAGCAGGTTACTTAATTTAAATATTGTCTGGTACTCTCAAATCCAGAACGTTTGACTTTCGCAACATTTTTTTTTCCCGCAAAAGAAATTGGATGACGTCACATAGCAACGAAACCGACGCCACAGTTAGAAACGTACTAGGCGAAAGTGGCAACTGAAATACAACGAAGCTGTGAAGAAATGCAGAGCTGCAGTTCTGAATCATTTAAAACTCCACCAAGAAAATAGGGAATGTAAGAGAACATAGTTTTTGTAGGATTAGACCTCGAAAAACATCGTAGACAAAGCACTTTAGTGAGACGCGAGAGAAAGATAAATCACAAGAGAATTACCTGGGATTCGAACCACGGACTCCGGTAGGACGAGCATCGCCGCTATCTCGCACCTCCAGAAAAAAAAAAAAAAAAGGTTTTTGAAAGCGAAGTCATTAGTAACTGTTCAGTCGACACTAGGGATCATGACACCCGGAAAGAAACGAGGTCATGACACAGAAATTCCGTTACGAAAGCGTTGTTGTTTCCTATTTATAAAAAACAAAATGCTCGACGAAGAGTTAGATCGTCTAATTATATAGATGCCTTCCTGAAGTAAAGAATCCGTGTAGTATAGGAAAAATTTCATGTTGAGTCTGACTGTAGTAAAGAAAGAGTCCTATCTTACATCTTACATCCTTCCCGTGCCGTTAAACGTCACATATTGCTCGCATGGTAGTTTGCCAAGTTTTCCTGTTTTCGGCGAGCTTTTCAACTTCATCAAGGGATGTTATGCCCACTAAACTGGCCTCTCTTAACAGAAGTCCTCTTTAGAGTTTCATGTGTTCGACCTCGGAGTTGGTATCCCTGATGTTCGGTTGATTTTATTGCGAGTTTCCATAACAACTCCATTCCCCCCCCCCCCCCCCCATCTAGAGTCGCCTCTAGATGGGTCTCAGGATAAGGTTGTTAGACCTACCCCCAACTCCCGTTTTACGATATGTGATGAAGCAAAAGAATCATACGAAAGTATGCCGGTAAGAGCGTTGAAAACCTTCCGCCATCTTTTACGTCACCCGGAAGTACATAGAGACATATATTTGACATTTGTTATCTTCCGGTTGTCGTTAGGTCACGAGGTCGTTAGTACACAAATGTCAACGAATCACCTTATAGAACTCACGATCTCTGAGCAGTCAATTTTTAGTAAGGAAGTCAGAGACGATTTTGCAATTATCATTCGCTGACATTAAGCTACATTTTTTTTTCTCATCATATTTCTCTCTCTCTCTCTCTCTCTCTCTCTCTCTCTCTCTCTCTCTCTGAACCTTAAGCGCCCAGGACACATGGAGCTTTCGCAAGGGTTTTCCACAAATGCCTGTCCTTTACCGTTTACTCCACTCTTGCTCCCATCATAATACAGATTTTCTATTGCGAAATGAACATTTTGAATTATGGAAAACTTCGCAGAAAATGTTTTTCTCTTTCTCGTCATCGTGTTATCGTATCCTTTTCGCCCGAATCGCACTTACGTCGCTCATGCTGCCAAACCTGTACAACACGCATATCTAGGAAGCATATTTACACAGGATGGAAATAGACAGAGAAGTCGAATGTAGATTAAAGCAAACAATGCTACCTGTCAAATTACATCAATACTAAAACATTCAAATATCTCGATGGAAACTAAAAACAGTATACACCTGGACGCCAGGTATCAACGCCAAAACACGAACCATCACTCAACAAAATACCACAACAGAAAGGAAGCAGCGTGCCAGATGAAATGCTTAGGAGAAAATGGGTAAACAAACAAACAAACAAACAAACACAAGAAGGGAAGATCAAGTGGGAAATGATATAATTCGGCAAACGGTTGGAACAAAATCTGTCAAGGGCTTTATTCAAAAACCAGAGAGTTAAGTGGTTCGGGACATTTGCTACATTCAAAAACCAGAGAGTTAAGTGGTTCGGGGCATTTGCTACATTAAAAAACCAGAGAGTTAAGTGGTTCGGGGCATTTGCTACATTAAAAAACCAGAGAGTTAAGTGGTTCGGGGCATTTGCTACATTAAAAAACCAGAGAGTTAAGTGGTTCGGGGCATTTGCTACATTAAAAAACCAGAGAGTTAAGTGGTTCGGGGCATTTGCTACATTCAAAAACCAGAGAGTTAAGTGGTTCGGGGCATTTGCTACATTCAAAAACCAGAGAGTTAAGTGGTTCGGGGCATTTGCTACATTAAAAAACCAGAGAGTTAAGTGGTTCGGGCAGTTGTCACACATGAATCTGGAACAACCAGCTCCATGTGCGTACAACTAGAAAACATCTGGATATATGATGCGGGGACGGCCGAGGAGAAAGTGGATAGATTGTATGAAAGAGACACTGAGAAAACATAACACGACAGCTACCCAGGATTCTTAACCTGCTCTGGACCGATGTCTGAAACTCCCTGCGATGCTAATGGCATGATGAGAAGAAGAAGAAGAAGAAGAAGGAAGAGAAGAAGAAGGTAATGATGATGATGATGATGATGATGATGATGATGATGATGATGATGATGATGAGATGACGAGGACGACGACGATGATGATATTTCTTTGAAAAACCAAAATTTCATGGAAAATGACAGAAAGTTGTATCATACTGAAAGTTAATTTCAAACTGACATCATTTATTATGAATGAGTATGCCATACAAAACACTTAAACCAGAATATTTCATCCACAAAAAAGTGTTTTATTTTGTTGTTTCTTTTAAAATAAACACTAATTTCAAGAAAATGACATTTTAAAACATTTTTTTCAAAAATGTATTTCAGGCATTGTTAGTTGCAAACCTTCCTGGAGGTCACGGAGCCCTGAAAAGTGGCCCTGACATGTCACAGAAGGATTTAGAGGAATTTATGTTGGGGCTGAATAATCTGTGGAGATGAACAGATAGAGCTGCAAAATTATTTTTAAGGGTATGCATCTTTGCCATCGCAACATATGCCTGTGAGACCTGGACACTTAACACAACAGCTGAGAAACACATAAATACTTTTGAATGTAAATGCTATAGAAGAGTTCTTCAAATATCATGGACACAAAAAAGAACAAATATACCGATACTACAAGAACGTAATGTTGAAGAAGGCTGGCTAGTAAAGAGGTTTAAACAGAGAAAACTTAAATATTTTGGACACGTTAAACGTCATGAGAATTTAGAGAAGACAGTCTTGGAAAGGTACATAACGGGAAAAAGAAAGAGATGAAGACCAAGGTGAAGATGGCTGCAAGACGTCGTTGATGATCTGCAAATGGATACATCAGCAGCAGGGCATCTTGCTTACAACCGAGAGGCCTATAGGGGAGCTGTTAAGGAGGCAAATTTCCGCAAGGGACATGTATGACTGACTGACTAAATAATCAGTGTGAATTCATTATAACCATAACATGACAATTCAACAAGCAATTAATACCAAAGAAAATTGCATATCAATAATAAATACTCACCAACAACATTGACTTCACACATCTCGCTTCGGCACTTAAACATTTCAACAGAATTTGCAAAACCGTTCACATTTACTGCATAAAGTTACATAAAAACTTACATCAAAAAGTACATCACATAAAGGGGGGGGGGGAACGGGCAGAGATCATAGCAGGTCTTCCCAAAATAACAAAATAATATCAGAAACTTCACTAATACAATCCATATGTACCGCGAAAACGGCTCTCTCTCAAAACCCGGCCATGCCTCAGACACGAATCACAACGACTGACCAGTAACACATCAATAACCCCGGAATAATACACGACCACCCATTGGACGATTACGTTCTGGTCAAGGACGTGCGCATCCCTCTGGCACAAAAAGCAATCGTTAACGCTGTTATAATATTCAATTTTGCATACCTTTTGAGTCAGACAGTCTTAGAAATCAGGAGGGGGTAGGGGAAGAGAGAGAGAGAGAGAGAGAGAGAGAGAGAGAGGGGGAGGGAGGGAGAGACAGATAATGACATTCTGATGTACAATGAAAAAGAGTACGTGAGGGGCGAAAAAAGGCTGAGAACCAATTGAGTTATTTATTTGTTTTATGTGAATTCCGGGGTTAATTCCGTTGCTGGATTAAGTGATTCAGGACTTTGCTCGTTCGCTGTCTCTTGTTTTTTTTTTATATTCTCAGTGCTTAGTATTGTAGTTTCTGGTGCTGCTTGTGTTCGGATACCTCTGGGCTAATGTCCATAAAAGCGCAGACTCCCATGTTTTGTTTGTTTGTTTTTTTTCTAGCAGCTGATGTTTTGACCATGTTTCAGCACAGGCAGTTGACTTGACCACCTGAAGTAGTCTCAAGAATCTAACTCAAATCTGTTAGAGCCGGTGTTAGTCATCCTGAAGGATCACATTGTGGTATTGGGCACACCACAGAAATGTGGGATAGAATTTTATCCACCTCTGTTTGTAAGAAGGGTTGCCTAACTGTCTGAGGCATATAAACTAATCTGGAGGCTGTCATTCTGTTACATCTTTCGTTCTTTGTAGGAAAATGGCTTTCCCTGCAGCCAGAATGTTCTCCCATCACTCTAGCATTCCCGGGTATTTTCGAACCCCAAGGATACAAGACGGGGAGATCTGAAACGTCACAACAGACAAACCTCATAAAAGACAAACGTCATCAAAAGACAAACGCCACAAAAGACAAACCTCACAAAAGACAAACGTCACAACAGACAAACCTCACAAAAGACAAACGTCACAACAGACAAACCTCATAAAAGACAAAGCTCACAAAAGACAAACGTCACAACAGACAAACCTCATAAAAGACAAACGCTACAACAGACAAATGTCACAAAAGACAAACGTCACAACAGACAAACCTCACAAAAGACAAACTTCGCAAAAGACAAACGTCACAACAGACAAACTTCGCAAAAGACAAACCTCACAAAAGACAAACTTAACGTACAAAGGATATGGAACAGGGTGGTTAACTGTGAAGGGAGACCATCAAGAAAGTAGGTATTATTGTTCTGAACCGTGAAAGATCGTGGTGAAATCTGCCTAGTTCATTCTCCTCTTTAGAGCTGTCGCGGATATGCGTCGTCAGGAGTTGCTGCCCCTAGAAGATCTGGAAAACTGGCCTGAGGTTAGTTCCTTTCTCTAGTTGCGAGACATAAATGGCGGGATAAATATCCCGAGATACCAAAATCTGTTAAGCCTGAACTCTGGCCCTGATTTGTCAAATTTCTTCAGGTTGTGGTCGGGGGAACGTATACTGCAGACTGACAACTGGACAATAACATTTATGATTTAGGTTTTGGATCTTAGAACGTGTCAGGTTTTAGCTCTTTTGCGTTGTTTAGAACGTGTCAGGTTTTAGATCTTTTACGTTGTTTAGAACGTGTCAGGTTTTAGATCTTTTGCGTTGTTTAGAACGTGCTAGGTTTTTTGATCTTTTTCTTTGTTTAGAACGTGCTAAGTTTTAGATCTTTTGCTTTGTTTAGAACGTGTTAGGTTTTAGATCTTTTGCTTTGTTTAGAACGTGTTAGGTTTTAGATCTTTTGCTTTGTTTAGAACGTGTTAGGTTTTATATCTTTTGCTTTGTTTAGAACGTGTTAGGTTTTATATCTTTTGCTTTGTTTAGAACGTGTTAGGTTTTAGATCTTTTGCTTTGTTTAGAACGTGTTAGGTTTTAGATCTTTTGCTTTGTTTAGAACGTGTTAGGTTTTATATCTTTTGCTTTGTTTACAAAATGTTTCATAATTATACTGGCCAGAGTTTTACGACAAACAGCGTTAATCTGTTTGGAACATCTGTTTGTATATCGTCCCACTCATGGGTTACGACAATTCTCGTATCTGTTGACTCGCTCGCCCTGTCCCATTCCCACCTATCCCCCTCCCCCACATTCCAGCTTACCACCCCAGAACATGTGGTTTCAAGGAGGTATAGACACTTCAAGCTCCTGCCCCTAGTTTTTCTCCCTGTGAGTTCAGCCCAGCCCGAGACCTTGTTGAGGGAGAGCCGGTTTGCTTCGAGGGCCCGAGATTTTGCCGAGGGAGAGCCGGTTTGCTTCGAGGGCCCGAGATTTTGCCGAGGGAGAGCCGGTTTGCTTCGAGGGCCCGAGATTTTGCCGAGGGAGAGCCGGTTTGCTTCGAGGGCCCGAGATTTTGCCGAGGGAGAGCCGGTTTGCTTCGAGGGCCCGAGATTTTGCCAAGGGAGAGCCGGTTTGCTTCGAGGGCCCGAGATCTTGCCGAGGGAGAGCCGGTTTGCTTCGAGGGCCCGAGATTTTGCCGAGGGAGAGCCGGTTTGCTTCGAGGGCCCGAGATCTTGCCGAGGGAGAGCCGGTTTGCTTCGAGGGCCCGAGATCTTGCCGAGGGAGAGCCGGTTTGCTTCGAGGGCCTGAGATCTTACAGAGGGAGACCCGGTTTGCTTCGAGGGCCTGAGATCTTACCGAGGGAGAGCCGGTTTGCTTCGAGGGCCTGAGATCTTGCCGAGGGAGAGCCGGTTTGCTTCGAGGGCCTGAGATCTTACCGAGGGAGAGCCGGTTTGCTTCCAGGGCGTCTTGTTCTCCAGTCAAAATCTGCTAGCCTGGGCTAAGAACTGGGGCAGGAACCAGTAAAATGGAGGACAGGTCGCGCGGATTTCTTTCCTGGTAGGGTTTTTCAACTTCATTACAGTCTAACCACCCTCACAGTCTAACCACCCTCACCTTCTAACCATCCTCACAGTCTAACCACCCTCACAGTCTAACCACCCTCACAGTCTAACCATCCTTGTGCAACTATTAACCAGCGTCTGCATTAGTTCCTTCTTCGTGTTTTATTTGCTCTCCTCGCCCAAGTAGCAACTTCGTTACATGCTTCTCTGGTAACCCAGACTGTTACATGCTTCTCTGGTAACCCAGACTGTTACATGCTTCTCTGGTAACCCAGACTGTTACATGCTTCTCTGGTAACCCAGACTGTGACATGCTTCTCTGGTAACCCAGACTGTGACATGCTTTTCTGTTAACCCAGACTGTGACATGCTTCTCTGGTAACCCAGACTGTGACATGCTTCTCTGGTAACCCAGACTGTGACATGCTTCTCTGGTAACCCAGACTGTGACATGCTTCTCTGGTAACCCAGACTGTGACATGCTTTTCTGTTAAACCAGACTGTTACATGCTTCTCTGGTAACCCAGACTGTGACATGCTTTTCTGTTAAACCAGACTGTTACATGCTTCTCTGGTAACCCAGACTGTGACATGCTTTTCTGTTAAATCAGACTGTTACATGCTTCTCTGGTAACCCAGACTGTGACATGCTTTTCTGTTAAACCAGACTGTTACATGCTTCTCTGTTAACTCAGACTGTTACATGCTTTTCTGGTAACCCAGACTGTTACATGCTTCTCAGGTAACCCAGACTGTTCTTCTCAGGTAATCCAGACTGTTACATGCTTCTCAGGTAACCCAGACTGTTACATGCTTCTCAGGTAATCCAGACTGTTACATGCTTCTCAGGTACACCAGACTGTTACATGCTTCTCTGGTAACCCACACTGTTACATGCTTCTCTAGTAACCCAGACTGTTACATGCTTCTCTGTTAACCCAGACTGTTACATGCTTCTCTGTTAACTCAGACTGTTATATGCTTCTCTATTAATTCAGACTGTTACATGCTTCTCTGTTAACCCAGACTGTTGCATGCTTCTCTGTTAACCCAGACTGTTACATGTTTCTCTGTTAATCCAGACTGTTACATGCTTCTCTGTTAACTCAGACTGTTACATGCTTCTCTGTTAACCCAGACTGTTACATGCTTCTCTGTTAACTCAGACTGTTACATGCTTCTCTGTTAACTCAGACTGTTACATGCTTCTCTGTTAACCCAGACTGTTGCATGCTTCTATGGTAACCCAGACTGTTACATGATTCTCTGTTAACCCAGACTGTTACGTGCTTCTCTGGTAACCCAGACTGTTACGTGCCTCTCTGGTAACCCAGACTGTTACATGCTTCTTTGTTAACCCACAATATTACATGCTTCTCTGGTAACCCAGGCTGTTACATGCTTCTCTGTTAACCTAGACTGTTACATGCTTCTCTGGTAACCCAGACTGTTACATGCTTCTCTGGTAACCCAGACATACTTCTCTGTTAACCCACACTGTTACATGCTTATCTGGTAACCCAGACTGTTACATGCTTCTCTGTTAACCCAGACTGTTACATGCTTCTCTGTTAACCCAGACTGTTACATGTTTCTCTGTTAACCCAGGCTGTTACATGCTTCTCTGTTAACCCAGGCTGTTACATGCTTCTCTGTTAACCCAGACCGTTACCTGCTTCTCTGGTAACCCAGACTGTTACGTGCCTCTCTGGTAACCCAGACTGTTACATGCTTCTTTGTTAACCCACAATATTACATGCTTCTCTGTTAACCCAGGCTGTTACATGCTTCTCTGTTAACCCAGGCTGTTACATGCTTCTCTGGTAACCCAGACTGTTACGTGCAGTGTTGCAGTCCAATCCAGAATCTACAAGTCCACACAAATGCATTCACGGTAAACACACCCGCATTGTTATGCACCCAGAAAATTGCACGATAGTTTTCCATCCCAACTGGATGTAGTCAAAAGCTGGAAATTCCTCAGCAAATTGCATCGTGCTAGAGAACAATTCACTCAATGATCATTGAGCCTGTGTGGTCTCAGAAAAGTCTGTTCGTGGAAGCAACAACAGAAGGTAGAGAACAGATGTTTCAGAGCGTGATCAGCTTTGGATTGTTGGGTCTTTATGACATTCTGTCATCTTCTTTGATGTATGTTCTGTCCGCTAACATAACTCACTCAACTCGATGAATTATCTCAGCATTCTCTACTTAACATTCAATACTTAATACTCAGAACCTAGTACTCAACACTCAGCACAGCACTTGATACTCAACACTCAACATTCAACACTCAGCACTCGATACTCAACACTCAACACACAGCGCTCAATATTCAATCCTCAACACTCAGTATTCAATATTCAATACTCAACACTCAGCTCTCAACACTCAATACTAAACATCCAACATTCAACACTCAGCACTCAGTACTCAGCACTCAACACTCAGAACTCAACCCTCAGTACTCTACATTCAGTACTCAACACTCAGTACTCACCGTTCAACACTCGGCACTCGACATTCAGCACTCAACACTCATTACTCAGCACTCAACACTCAGTACTAAAACACTTAGTACTCAACACTCAAAACTCAAAATTCAACACTCAGCACTTAACACTTATTTAGCATCCATTCATCTTCTCAAATAGCTGACCTTATATTTAACACCACAAAATCAACCACCGATTATCCAGAAAAAAAAGATGTCCTCTTCAACCCCTTTTAATCCGGTGTAAGTTACAACATGTTCTTTATTTGCTCGTCCATGACATGGCAAAGAATATAGCTCTGAAAGGAAATATCTAATGCAAGACTATTTGTGCATCATTTTCCTATTTACCTTTCATGTTTTGGTGGCAGTCCCAACACTGTGTGCTAATTTGAAATAAATAATACTTTTAAACACACGTATCTCTTAAAGTCCATTTTCTCCCATTACTTGTAAATGACTTCTTTTAATCCGGTAACAACCGTTAATCCGGCAAGATTCAAAAACATATGGTCGCCGCAGAATTAGTGTTCAACCTGTATTTACTGCGAGTATCTCCACCTCATCATTACCTACCTCCAGCCACTTTCAAGCGCTCATCTCTCGTCCTCATCCAGCCACTGAAATGTGAGGGTTGAAACCCATTCACCATCCACTAATGGGAGGCATAGATCCACGATCGTCCCACTTAATGAGACCGACATTTGGGAAGAGCAGGGCTCTCTGAAATTAGCCGGGCTCTCGGCATTGATGAGGCTGGTAGTTCAACTCGGGTCGAGTAGAATCTTGCGATCAATGACTGAAGAGGTTCCTAATAATATGATTCTCTCGATATTCCGCTGATATAAGCCAGGCAGTCTTATATGATAACAGTAAAACTCCGAAACATAATCTTTTCATAACAGATCTAACGGGGGGTAATCTAACAATATAATATTATAGGTCAGTTCGTTCGTTTTAAGTCGATCTGACAGCCTACATCATGTATACCACATTTACAAAACAAAACAAGACACAGACTACAACTTTATGACTATGTCGCATCTACCAAGACACGGCGTAAAGATTTCTCTACAAATCCAATGTGACAGTGCCAAAACATTGTATCCAATGTCAGCGTTAATGTGACAGTTCTGTAACACTAATGTGACAAGATTCCAGTATGAACGAAATCTAAATGATACCGCACGCACAGAAATTACGTCCAGGAAGAATCACGGTTCGCGAATTGGAGTGAACGAAATGTCACAAAAACGTGACACATGTCACAATTCCGGAAAAATGTAGATCATAAATAGGATTCATCAATAGAATTACGGGACGTGTCACGCTGGGAAATAGGATACTTACAATCAATCGCTCGTATACATAAAATATATTTCCCAACCATTTCCAGCACTCAGAGACTCGTCTAGGCTCGGGTAGAATTGATTGTTTCAGGTAGCAATCAGAAGAAATGATTGTAGCACACTACATTCGTGTCATTGGATGAGCGTATTGATTCCGGCCGTGGACTGAAAGTAGCAAGAATCTGCTTCACAGTCTATATGGTAGAAGTGACACTTGAAATTTCATCTATCTATCTATCTATCTATCTATCTATCTATCTATCTATCTATCTATCTATCTATCTATCTATCTATCTATCTATCTATCTATCTATCTATCTATCTATCTGTCTGTCTGTCTATTTATCTATCTATCTATCTATCTATCTATCTATCTATCTATCTGTCTGTCTGTCTGTCTGTCTGTCTATCTATCTATCTATCTATCTATCTATCTATCTGTCTATCTGTCTGTCTGTCTATCTATCTATCTATCTATCTATCTATCTATCTATCTATCTGTCTGTCTGTCTGTCTGCCTGTCTGTCTATAATTATACCTTCTCTTGTCGTGTCTTGTACTATCTCCCTGTAACTGCGAGCTGTTGTTCTTTGTAGCTGATGCTGTGGAGATGTTGAGGCACAGCATCGTATCGGCGTGGGAGCGGGTTATGGCGGGTACTTTTTCAGTCCTGGAGTACAGCTAAAAAGCAGAGGGTGTGCAATACTTCTTTAGCAGACTCCACCACCATGGGGACTATGGTGATCCCTGGACCGTTAGCCAGGCTAGGCTTGCTATTGGGTGGGGGGGGGGGGTTCCAAGGGAGAGGTGGAGCAGGGTCTAGGTCAGCTATTGTTCTCTAGCCCTGACACTAGCATATCAGCTATGTGTCGATGATTGTCTATGTGGACAAGGTCTTGACCCCTCATATTTATACCATAAATGTACGCTTTTCCCTTCTCCCTTTCTGTGTGTGTATAAAATAGGACTTGAAATAAACTAGGATAAAACAAAAATAATGAAGTTTCTCATTAACCGTGAAGAACAAACATACGTAGACAGAACAGCTGTTTAAGAAGTAAACCATTCTGCATATCTCGGCAGCTATATAGACCACAATGGTGATACCAGAAAAGAAGTTAGAATTCCAATTGCCAAAGCAGCATTGACCTTCAAGAATCTTGAGAACATATAAGATTCAAAAGTTATAAGCACAAAAACCAAGTTAAGATTATTCAATTCAAATGTAATATTCACCCTCATTTATGCATGCGAAAGCTGGAAAACAACTAAAGAAACAGACAAGAAATTAGATTCTTTTGAAAACAAATGAATAGGAAAATATTAAAGCAAAGATCAGAGGCAGACAAGCGAGATTTATAGGACATTTCCTGCAAAGAGGAAAATTGGAAAACACTCTGGCAACTGGAAAAATTGAAGGAAGAAGAGACAGAGGGAGACAGAGAGAGAAGTTACTGGATGAGTTGTCAGTGTGGCTAGAAAAAAGTCACAGGCGGATCTCATAATCAAGTCTAAAGACAGGGAACTGTGGAGATAAATGATCGCCTACTCCACGCGGCATGGCACTTGAAGTGAAGGAAAATACTTGGTATAAAGTAGAATGAATTTAGGAACAACGCAGAGATCAGACAGATGAGCAAACAACAACCTGTCTCATGGGTGATCAGAAAAAGAAGTGGACATGTGTCGGTCATGTGATGAGAAGAAACAATCAGAAAATCCCCCAAACAAGCTATGAAATGGAAAACAACAGGCCGAAGAAAAATAAGTCGACCACGTGAAACTCTAAAGAGGACATTGTTAAGAGAAACCAATCCAGTGAGCATAACCTCTCTTGATGAGATTGAAAAACTCGCCGAAGACAGGACATCTTGGCGATCTACCATGCGGGCCCTATGTGACGTTTAGCGGCACGGGAAGGATGTAAGATGTAAGATGTAAGATGTGTGTGTATACCTAAACCTACCGCCCTGTTAGTTTCCATACAAACAGTAATCAATATTCCAATTCTTTTTTTTTCTAATTTGAATCTGTAAAATGTCCACACAGATTTCCACGGTAAATCGCAAATTTCAAATTACCGAAGCAATCCATGAAATAAATATTTCCAGTTGTCGAAATCAGGTTTTCGTTGGGTTTGATCCAAGGCGTCTCATTTTTTTCTTCTTCTACAATTAGATTATAGTTTTTGATGTAAGATAAGCATTGAAAGAAATAATTAGACATGATTCGACACTATAAACTGAGTCTAGGGAACACAACTCTTTGATACTTGATATCAAACTGATGGACTAAACGCTAGAATTCACAATCAGTGGACATTGCTTTTCTGATCTTTGTTCTGTGATTCATATTTTCAAAGACTGTTCAATACGGGGTTTTTTTTTCCCTATATTCCACACAATGGCATCTGTCTCATGGTCAAACAGTCATTCAATTTTTTTCTCTCTCGATTCATTTTCAGGTCTACTTTCTCGCCAAGGAACCGGATATTAAAGTGCGATCATGCGCATGCGTGAATGGTAGTGTTTTCTTTTCTGAAAAAAGTAACCGAGCCTGAGTCGATTAGGTTTAGTAGTATGGGTTTAAGTTCGATATGTTTACAATTGTTATGAAATTTTCTCTGATTTATTTGAAGGGGGTGGGGTGGTGATCTTTTTTTTGGGGGGGGGGGGCGGTGTAAAGTTCGTGACTGGAATATACGCATGCTTATAAACAAACAAAAATGCGATGTTTTGGTTGATGTGTCACAGTGTGTTATAGAAGAAATACTTGTCATACTTTGCCCATTTTGCTTTTTTCTTTTTGCAGTGTATGTACAGTATTTGTATTGTATGTAATAGTGTACTGGGATAATACACTGGGATAATATCTCAGTCATTTGCATGTCCCTTGTGGAACTTTGCCTCCCCTAACAGCTCTCCTGTAGGCCTCTCGGTTATAAGCAAGATGCCCTGCTGCTGATGCGTCCATTTGCAGATCATCAACGATGTCTTGCAGCCATCTTCACCTTGGTCTTCCTCTCTTTCTTTTCCTCCGTCATGTACCCTTCCAAGACTGTCAACTCTAAATTATCATGACGTTTAATATGTCCAAAATATGTAAATTTTCTCTCTTTAATTTTACTTGCTAGCCAACCTTCTTATATACTAAGTTCTTGTAGCATGGATATATTTTTTCTTTTTTTTGTGAAATGAAAATTGAAGCAAGAAAGAAAGAAAGAAATGAAAATTAAAGCAACAATGAGAAAGAAAGAAAGGAGATGAAATGAAAATTAAAGCAAGAAAGAAAGAAACAACATCTCTGTAACGCCATATCTGACCCCCACCCCCCAACCCCCGACAATAAACCTAAAGGACGGCAAGTATGATTCCGTAAACATTGAAAAGAGTTATCCTGGGACAAACCTCTCAGATATAATTTGTATGTTTATGCTGTCGTGCAACCGGAAACACTGTGGGATTGTGGGTCACCTGGTGTACTAGTCAGGCAGGCCTTGAGACCAGATATAGAAAACTACTGTACGGCAGGGTGTAATCAGGGAAGACATGTTGTCAGGTTGTTTCTTGGTACAGTCCTAGTTCCGCCTTCTGCAGCTGCTTCTTCTTCTTCATGCTTTCTTCTTCTTCTTTCTTATTCTTCTTCTTGCTCTCATCCTCTTCCTCTTTCTTCTTTTTCTTTTTCTTCTTCATGCTTTCTTCTTTCTCTGCCTTCATCTTGCTCTCCTCCTCTTCCTTCTCCTTCTTCTTCTTCTTTTTGCTCTCCTTTTTCTTTTTCTTCTTTTTGCCCTCCTCCTCCTCTTTCTTTTTCTTCTTCTTTCTCTCCTGCTCCTCTTTCTTTCTCCTTCTTCTTTCTCTCCTCCTCCTCTTTCTTTTTCTTCTTCTTTCTCTCCTGCTCCTCTTTCTTTCTCCTTCTTCTTTCTCTCCTGCTCCTCTTTCTTTCTTCTTCTTCTTGCTCTGCTCCTTCTCTTTCTTTTTTGTTCTTCTTGCTCTCCACCTCCTATTTCTTTGTCTTCTTCTTGTTCTCCTCCTCCTCCTCTTTCTTTCTTCTTCTCGCTATCCTCCTCCTCTTTCTTTTTCGTCTTGCTCTCCTTCTCCTGCTCTTTCTTCTTTTTCTTCTTCTTACTCTTCTCCTCCTCTTTCGTTTTTTTTCTTCTTGCTCTCCTTCTCCTCTTCCTTTTTCTTCTTCTTGCTATCCTCCTCTTTCTTCCTCTTGCTCTCCTCTTCCTCTTCTCTTTCTCTTTCTTCTTCTTGCTCTTCTTCTTCTTCTCCTCCTCTTTCTGCTTCTTATTCTTCTTCTTCTTTTTTGTTCTCCTCTTCCTTCTGTCTTCTTCTTCTCTCTCACTTCTCTCTTCTATGCAACCAATGCGGTGAAGATATTGAGACACAGCATCGTCTCGGATTGGGAGAGGAGCTTTTGGCCTCTAGTTTTCTCAGTGCCTAAGTGAAGCCCACAGAACGAGAGGGTTCTCACTTCTTCTTTAGCAGACCTCATTGCCACAGAGACCTCCCTCTTTCCCCCCCTCAGCCCCACCCCCGACGCGTTCGCTAGGCTAGGCCTGTTACAGATGGTACCAACAGAGAAACGGGTGAGGGCCTTGGTCAGCCACGATTCTCTAACCCTGAAGCTATGGATCTCTGATTCCCAAATCGGAGGGCGTCTTCGTGGCGTTGCTATGACGACAGTGTTCTGTTTCCGCTCGTTCTTATGGCCCCAATGGATATACGAAAAGAGTTTTCTTTACAGCCGATGCTGTGAAGATGTTGATGTCCAAGATCTGGATGTTCAGATAGGCAATGGACCGCATTTTGTAGACACGCGGAGAGGCTGAAGAACAGAAAAGGTCCACGACGTTGCCCCCTGCCGCTTTCACTGCCATGGCAACCATGGTCCGGTTGCTAGGGGCGCCAGAACAGAGACGGGACAGGGTTTTAGGTCAAGATATGGTTCGCCACGGTGGTGTAGTGGTTAATGCATTCGCCTGCCGATCGCAAGATCCCTGGCTCGATTTTATACTCGGGTAGACTTTTTTTCCCCAAAATACCCTGGGTGGGTGGGGGGGGGGGGGTGGGTGTCAACCTAGCCTCAGCTAAAAAAAAAAGTTACCTGGTAGTTTTTTTGTAATTTAATTCCAAGTATCTAGGGATCACGTGGGTCTTGAATTATCATTGTCTGTAGGGTGGTCGCGACAGAAATGAAAGGTTGAGAAACACTGATGTACACGTGAAAGACACACACTGCCTCCTTGCCTGGACCCCGGCAGTAACTTTCTTTTGGGACATGGATCCTGTTTTTCCTCACTGATGAATCTGTTGTTATTAAGGGAGCAACGACTATCATGAAAAAAAAACATCTTTTTTCTTTTATTATGTCTTTATATGTCACTTCTTATCAATGGCACTCTCTATCTCTCATGTTACGTAGATGTCACTTCATGTCATTGAAATTTTCTAGATCCCATGTTATGTAATGTCACTTAATGTCATTGGAGTTTTCTATATCCCATGTTCTGCAAGTGGCACTTAATGTCATTGGAATTTTCTATATCCCATGTTATGTAGATGTCACTTCATGTTATGTAGACATGTCATTTTATGTAAATATGTTATGCAGAACGCCCGGTTTACTAATCAGTTGGTACTGGGTTCAAGTCTCATCAGTGAGTTGTTTTTTTTCTTTCTGGTACAATCAGAAAGGCCCCTGGGGTACACCCAACCTCTTAAAAATAGTGTGAGAGAAATCTGGGAAGGTAAATGCGACCAGGCAATATACTGACCATATCACACTTTCATGTGCTGAAGGTCGTGGAAAATATTGACCTAACACCGTATCCCCCCGATATGTCTTAATGGCACAGGACAAGGAATTCAGCCTTTGTGCTGTAGATGTCACTTCGTGTCGTTGACATTTTTCTGTATCTCATTTTCTGTATATCGTAATGCTGCAAGATAATTTTTGATTCGCTGGATACATTTCAAAAGATCTTGTATTTGATGTGAGGCAAACAAAGGCAGTTAGAGATTGATGCTGCAGTTATCGTTACTGTGTGTTTTTTTTCGGCTGTTGGTTTTCTTGTATCCAGAAAAATGCCGCGTATATTTTACGTATAATGATCTGTTGTTTCGTGTAGAAGTCTTGCCTGCGTTGGCAAAGCTAAAGACCGGGGGGGGGGGGGGGGGGAGGGCCGGAGAAAGATTTAATCTCCGAAGTTTACACGGCAAAGACTTTACGTCTGGGAGAAGCAGGCGGTACGAGTAGTATATAGGTAAATATGGGTGTCCTAGTTGCTCAGGCACTGCTGCAGATTATGTTTAAGCGTGTGACGAGGCGAACGTTGGTCATGAGAATTGTTAAAGAAAGAGGGGGAGGGGCGGGGGACTTTTGGAGGGGGAACAGCTGTGTGGAAGTATGAGGAGGATGGATGTGTGGAAGTATGAGGAGGATGGATGTGTGGAAGTATGAGGATGATGGATGTGTGGAAGTATGAGGATGGATGGATGTGTGGAAGTATGAGGAGGATGGATGTGTGGAAGTATGAGGAGGATGGATGTGTGGAAGTATGAGGATGATGGATGTGTGGAAGTATGGGGATGATGGATGTGTGGAAGTATGAGGATGATGGATGTGTGGAAGTATGAGGATGATGGATGTGTGAAAGTATGAAGAGGATGGATGTGGAAGTATGAGGAGGATGGATGTGTGGAAGTATGAGGAGGATGGATGTGTGGAAGTATGAGGATGATGGATGTGTGGAAGTATGAGGATGATGGATGTGTGAAAGTATGAAGAGGATGGATGTGTGGAAGTATGAGGAGGATGGATGTGTGGAAGTATGAGGAGGATGGATGTGTGGAAGTATGAGGAGGATGGATGTGTGTGGAAGTATGGGGATGATGGATGTGTGGAAGTATGAGAATGATGGATGTGTGGAAGTATGAGGATGGATGTGGAAGTATGAGGAGTGGATGTGTGGAAGTATGAGGAGGATGGATGTGTGGAAGTATGAGGAGGAGGATGGATGTGGAAGTATGGGGATGGATGGATGTGTGGAAGTATGAGGAGGATGGATGTGTGGAAGTATGAGGAGGATGGATGTGTGGAGTATGAGGAGGATGGATGTGTGGAAGTATGAGGAGGATGGATGTGTGGAAGTATGGGGAGGATGGATGTGTGGAAGTATGAGGAGGATGGATGTGTGGAAGTATGAGGAGGATGCATGTGTGGAAGTATGAGGAGGATGGATGTGTGGAAGTATGAGGAGGATGCATGTGTGGAAGTATGAGGATGATGGATGTGTGGAAGTATGAGGAGGATGGATGTGTGGAAGTATGAGGAGGATGGATGTGGAAGTATGGGGATGATGGATGTGGAAGTATGGGGATGATGGATGTGTGGAAGTATGGGGAGGATGGATGTGTGGAAGTATGGGGATGATGGATGTGTGGAAGTATGGGGATGATGGATGTGTGGAGTATGAGGAGGATGTGTGGAAGTATGAGGAGGATGGATGTGTGGAAGTATGAGGAGGATGGATGTGTGGAAGTATGAGGAGGATGGATGTGTGGAAGTATGGGGATGATGGATGTGTGGAAGTATGGGGATGATGGATGTGTGGAAGTATGAGGAGGATGGATTGTGGAAGTATGAGGAGGATGGATGTGTGGAAGTATGAGGAGAATGGATGTGTGGAAGTATGGGGATGATGGATGTGTGGAAGTATGGGGATGATGGATGTGTGGAAGTATGAGGAGGATGGATGTGTGGAAGTATGAGGAGGATGGATGTGTGGAAGTATGAGGAGGATGCATGTGTGGAAGTATGAGGAGGATGGATGTGTGGAAGTATGGGGATGATGGATGTGTGGAAGTATGAGGAGGATGGATGTGTGGAAGTATGGGGATGATGGATGTGTGGAAGTATGGGGATGATGGATGTGTGGAAGTATGAGGAGGATGGATGTGTGGAAGTATGGGGATGATGGATGTGTGGAAGTATGGGGATGATGGATGTGTGGAAGTATGGGGATGATGGATGTGTGGAAGTATGAGGAGGATGGATGTGTGGAAGTATGAGGAGGATGGATGTGTGGAAGTATGAGGAGGATGGATGTGTGGAAGTATGAGGAGGATGGATGTGTGGAAGTATGAGGAGGATGGATGTGTGGAAGTATGGGGATGATGGATGTGTGGAAGTATGGGGATGATGGATGTGTGGAAGTATGAGGAGGATGGATGTGTGGAAGTATGAGGAGGATGGATGTGTGGAAGTATGAGGAGGATGGATGTGTGGAAGTATGAGGAGGATGGATGTGTGGAAGTATGAGGAGATGGATGTGTGGAAGTATGAGGAGGATGGATGTGTGGAAGTATGAGGAGGATGGATGTGTGGAAGTATGAGGAGGATGGATGTGTGGAAGTATGAGGAGGATGGATGTGTGGAAGTATGAGGAGGATGGATGTGTGGAAGTATGAGGAGGATGGATGTGTGGAAGTATGCGAGGTCTTTATCTGTCTGTAAAAGTATACAGAAAATGATTAAACATGGAGAGAGAGTAGGGTCCGACAATTACATGATGAGACTAA
The DNA here is from genome assembly GCA_009760885.1 of Achatina immaculata. NCBI lineage: Eukaryota > Metazoa > Mollusca > Gastropoda > Stylommatophora > Achatinidae > Lissachatina > Lissachatina immaculata. The sequence goes on from CM019710.1 coordinate 5,454,050, forward strand.
TTACATAGAAAATAATGGCAGGGAGCCAGATCTGTAGAATAGGGTGGATAATTGAGAACACACTTATTTTGGGGTCAAAAATTCCTGTACAACTACCGCCCGGTGAGCTGGTGCATTATCATGAAGAAGGAAAAAACTGCCAGGTGTTGAATACTCGGGTCGGACTCGGAGAATCGTTTTCAATAGGCGTTTCAAAATCCTTAAATAAACTTTGGCAGTGACAATCTGTCCTTCTGGAATAAATTCTTTGTGAACAACTCCTTTGCTGTCGTAGAAGCACGCCAACATTGTCTAATCTTCTTAACTCTTGGAAAATAAAATCTGTTCCTTCGTTCCTTCACTTTCGACTTTTGAAGACGAATTTTTTTTTCTTTTGGTGATGATGATGACTTCCTCTGAGCACTTTGGCGATTGGTTGTGGGATTATAGCAGAAAATCTATGTTTCATCCTCTGCAACAATCAAATTTAAGAAATGTTTCTTTCTGCGACACCTGGTTTTGATTATATCTTTTGCGTACTCAACGCTAATGTTTCTGGTCATCAGACAACGAGTGTTATAAACCGACAAGCAACTTTTTTCTTGCCTAAATCTTCCACTAAAATTGTACAAATGGTCTCTCGGTTAACACCAAATTCATCTCCCATCATCCTCATAGTCAAACAACTATCTTCTTGTATCCATTCTCTGACTTTTGCAGTGAGTTCCTCATTAAGAACGGAAATTTGGCGTCCATGCCTAGTTGCATTTGCAATCGTTTCCACACCACTTTTGAATCGTGAATACCACGTGAACATCTGTGCACGAGATAAACAATTATCCCCATAAACTTGTCAAATCACTTCAACTGTCTCAATGGCACTTTTTCCGAGTTTTAAACAGAATTTAATGTTATCTTTTTGCCCCATGCTGATTACGTAACAATGCACTTCTGACTAGGTCAGCAAAATGGCGGCTTGTTTATCGTCTGCTTATCGGGCGGCGATGAAAAGTTGCCAGATCATAGATGAAGGTTGCCTCTTTGGATTCCATTCTTTGCTTCATAGATGATATTTTTGTCTTGGCCATAATAAAATCAGTTCTTATCACGGAATTGTTGGACCGTGTGTGTGTGTGTCTATATACACACTCGCACACGGTCCGACAATTAAGTGATAAGAACTGATTTTCTTATGGCCAAGATATATATATATATATATATATATATATATATAAGTCGGGACTTGTGCTTGGGCCTGTTCTTCAATGTAAAGGTCGTTTGCTGAGTCACGATCAAAGGCAACGTGAAGTGTTCGTTTCTTTCGGATGTTGTTGTCTGTTGAGCTGTCATTAGTCACAACATGAGTCATCCCAACATACACTCATCCATCACTAGATCATGTCTTGCATGTATAAGGGACAAATTTGTACATTCATCCATCACTAGATCGCGCCGTACAAGTGCAAAAAGGGGCCAGCGTGTACACTCGTCCGTCACTAGTTCACATCGTATAAGTACAATAAGGGCAAACGTGTACACTCATCCGTCTCTAGATCGGGTCGTGCATGTCTTGTATGTATAAGGGACAAACGTGTACACTCATCTGTCACTAGATCGGGTCGTGTATGTATAAGGGATAAACGTGTACACTCATCCCTCATTAGATCGGGTCGTGCATGTATAAGGGACAAACGTGTACACTCATCCGTCACTAGATCGTGTTGTGCATGTCTTGCATGTATAAGGGACAAATGTGTACACTCATCCGTCACTAGATCGGGTCGTGTATGTATAAGGGATAAACGTGTACACTCATCCCTCATTAGATCGGGTCGTGCATGTATAAGGGACAAACGTGTACACTCATCCGTCACTAGATCGGGTTGTGCATGTCTTGCATGTATAAGGGACAAACGTGTACACTCATCCGTCACTAGATCGGGTTGTGCATGTCTTGCATGTATAAGTGACAAACGTGTACACTCATCCGTCACTAGATCGGGTTGTGCATGTCTTGCATGTATAAGGGACAAATGTGTACACTCATCCGTCACTAGTTCACGTCATATAAGTACAATAAGGGACAAACGTGTACACTCATCCGTCACTAGTTCACGTCGTATAAGTACAATAAGGACAAACGTGTACACTCATCCGTCACTAGATCGGGTCGTGCATGTTGTGCATGTATAAGGGGCAAACGTGTACACTCATCCGTCACTAGATCGGGTCGTGCATGTTGTGCATGTATAAGGGGCAAACGTGTACACTCATTCATCACTAGATCACGCCGTGCAAGTACAGGAAGCGGCAAATGTGTACAATTAAAAATAATAATACCATAACTGAAATCATAGCCCAGGGCTCAGCATGCAACAGACACTGATTAGGTACGAAAGATCTGAGCACTTACCAAACGACCAAGACGCACTCGCCTACAAGATACGAGGGGTGATTGATAAGTTCTCAGCATAAGGTACAACTTTCTGAGTGACGAAGTGGTTAGTGCACTGGTCTCTCATGGCGAAGGTCGGGGGGTTTGAATCCAGCCGGAGGCACCCCAGTCACCCAGCGATAGAAATGGGTGCCCAACTTCTTCTGGAGTTGGGGAAGGAAAGGCGGCCAGGCGTGATACTGACCATATCACCCTCTAGTGTGCTGACAGGTCAAGGAAAATATGGGCACTAACACCATATCCCTGTGTGCCTCTAAGGCATGACAGGATTACCTTTACCTTTACCTTATAAGGTACAACGGATTATTTGTGGACAACTTTTCTGGGTTATTTCTCAAGATAGCCCCCTTGCAAGTTTATGCACTTAGTCCAGCGGTCCTGGAGCATACGGATCCCCATCTTTGTAAAAGTCAGCATCTTGTGCCAGTAGAAAGTGGTCTACAGCATGAATGACGTCATCATCTGAAGCAAATTTGAGACCACTGAGCTCCTTTTTTGAGTTTGGTAAACAGGTAATAGTCCGAAGGGGCCAAATCTGGGGAACAAGGAGGATGTTCAAGAAGCTGGAAGCCGCATTCATGAATGGCAGCCATTGTCACAGCCGACTTGTGAACTGGAGCATTGTCTTGATGAAAGATGACTCTTCTTGTCAACTTCCCTCGACGCTTTTCCTTTAATGTAACACGCAGTTGCTTCACAGGATAAACGTAATAGGTCCCGGTGACCTCTCTGCCCTTTTGAAGATAGTACCTTATAAAGAGAACTTATCTATCACCCCTCGTAGAAGATTCTCTTTGATTTTAGACATTTTTTTGGCCTATTGTTTGGGTATAAAAGTTCACATGTGTTTTTCGGCTGTTTATCACATCGTTATTTTTCTAGTATCTTTTATTAACGTGTCTTCTTCTTCTTCTTTTTTCTTCCTTCATGTTCTTTTTCCTCTTCTTCTTGTTATTCTTTCTTCTTTTTATTCCTTCTTTTTCTTCATCATCATCTTCTTCTCCTCCTCCTCCTGCTACTTCTTCTTCTTCCTTCTTCTTCCTCTATTTCTTCCGTCTTCTTCTTCATTTTTGTCTTCCTTTTTTTCTTACTTCTTGTTCCTTTTCTTCTTCTTCTTCTTCCTTCTACATCTTCTTCTTCCTTTTATTTCTTCGTTTCTTCTTCTTCTTCTGCTTCTTTTTTCTTCTTTTTTTCTTACTTCTTGTTAATTTTCTTCTTCTTCTTCTTCCTTCTACATCTTCTTCTTCTTTTTACTTCTTCTTTTCATCTTCTTCTTCTTCTTTTTTCTTACTTCGTGTTCATTTTATTCTTCTTCTTCTTCTTCTTCCTTCTACATCTTCTTCTTCCTTTTACTTCTTCTTCTTTTCTTCTTCTTCTTCTTCTTTTTTCTTACTTCGTGTTCATTTTCTTCTTCTTCTTCTTCCTTCTACATCTTCTTCTTCCTTTTACTGCTTCTTCTTCTTTTCTTCTTCTTCTTCTTCTTTTGTCTTACTTCCTGTTCATTTTCTTCTTCTTCTTCTTCCTTCTACCTCTTCTTCTTCCTTTTACTTCTTCTTCTTCCTCTTCCTGGAACTACGAGATAGTGTACTTCGCGGCGAAAATGTTGAAGCACATCATCGTGTCGGCTAGGGAGCGGGTCATGGCAGGTATTTTTTTCAGCCTCTGAATGCAGCTAAAAACAGGTCGTGTGTTGTACTTCTTTATCAGACTCCACCACTATGGAGACTATGACGATGCCTGCCTCGTTTGTTAAGCTAAGCCTGCTATTGGGGGGGGGGTGGAGGGGTGTGGTGGTACCTACGGGGAGGTGGGACAGGGTCTTGGTCAGCCATAGTGTAGGCCAAGAATTACATTATACAGCATCTATGGGACCCTGGTTGGTGCAGTGATCTTGTTTACTCATCTATCGCTTCGAGGTCGACCCTATGCGCCCCAGTAACCCATGTGTAGAGATTTTCCTCATCCCCGCCGGCGATCTCCATGTCCCCACCCGTCCACCAACCTGACTTTACATTTTACAAAAATAACAATTACAATTAGTGTTGATTGCTATTTCTATGTCCTGTGCTAAGTTTTCCTACAATATGTCCTTCATCTTTTGCTCTTTCTGTACCAATCTTTGCATTAAAATCCCTCATTATTAATACATTATCATTTTTTCCGTACCTGGTCTATTGTCGTTTGCATAAAAGTCTTCTACTTCCTCTTCTTCTGCTGCTGATGTAGGTGCATATATCTGGATGATTGTTACGAAATGAGAAACACATAAATGGCTTTGAAAGTAAATGCTACAGAACAGTTCTTCGAATATCATGGACACAAAAAAAAAGAGAACAAATCTGTCCATATTACAAGAGCTTAATATTAAAGAAGGCTGGCTAGTAAAGAGGATTAGGGAGAGAAAACTTAAATATTTTTGACACATTAAACGTCTTTATAGTCTAGAGAGGACCGTCTTGGAGGGGTACATAATGAGAAAAAGAAAGTGAGGAAGACCAAGGCGAAGATGGCTGCAAGACATCATTGATGATCTGCAAATGGATGCATCAGCGACAGGCCACCTTGCTTATAACAGAGAGGCCTACAGGAGAGCTGTTAGGGAGGCAAAGTTCCGCAAGGGACATGCAAATGAATGAATGAATGTTGATTGCTATAAGTTTCCGGGGTACAGAAGTAGGTCGGAATTTTTTAGCAAACAGATCTGTCCTCTGTCTCACAAAGACCCTGTTAAGATAAGTGTGCTCTTAACACAGTTGTTCCTAGGGGGATCATCTCCCTCTACCTGTCGCTCTTTTCTCTTTCCACATTTCCCTATAGCGTAGGTTTCAGTATGTTATATATTATGTCTTTTGTTGTGGCCAAAATATTTGTTTTCTTTATCCATAATTAGCTTGAGTTATCGTCCCACCATAACCTTCAGTGTAATCAAAAGTTTAATAAGTCTTCTCAAAGAAAAAAGAGGATCAAAGAAAATACAAAAAGAAATATACTAAAACAAAGCTAGCAAGCTTTTAATCCCTATAGATCATATTCTGAATAGGCTCCACTATCAAGTATACCAGGACAACTCGCCTAAACTGTTAACCAAGTGAAGGGACTAGGAGAGCTTGTTATTCGGGGCACCAGAAAGAACTCAACTAGTTAGGCTCATCAGAAAGAACTCAAGTAGTTAGATTGATCAGAAAGAACTCAACTAGTTAGGCTCATCAGAAAGAACTCAGCTAGTTAGACTGATCAGAAAGAACTCAACTAGTTAGACTGATCAGAAAGAACTCAACTAGTTAGACTGATCAGAAAGAACTCAACTAGTTAGACTGATCAGAAAGAACTCAACTAGTTAAGTTAGGCTGATCAGAAAGAACTCAGCTGGTTAAGCTGATCAGAAAGAAATCAACTAGTTAGGCTAATCAGAAAGTAATCAACTAGTTAGGCTGATCAGAAAGAACTCAACTAGTTAGGCTCATCAGAAAGAACTCAGCTAGTTAGGCTCATCAGAAAGAACTCAGCTAGTTAGACTGATCAGAAAGAACTCAACTAGTTAGACTGATCAGAAAGAACTCAACTAGTTAGACTGATCAGAAAGAACTCAACTAGTTAGACTGATCAGAAAGAACTCAACTAGTTAGACTGATCAGAAAGAACTCAACTAGTTAGACTGATCAGAAAGAACTCAACTAGTTAGGCTGATCAGAAAGAACTCAACTAGTTAGGCTGATCAGAAAGAACTCAACTAGTTAGGCTGATCAGAAAGGCTTCGCCCTCCGCCATCTACGTATCATGATCCTCCCCCCCCCCTCCCCACCAGAACTGTCATCTTAGCTCCCTGTCTGTCGACATTCAGTTGCGTGTCGTCTTGACCTGTCAGAACTTAAAAGCCTGCCATTTCTATGCTCATATATATATTTTTTGGTAGTATTTTCCAAAGATCCAGAACAAAACTTGTTTGTTTTCTTTCTTCGGAATCTGAACAAGTTTTCTGCTAATCCTGGAGCTTAAAGACGGCAATATTCTGCTCTTAAAGACAAAAGTATTAGGAACAGGGCTTCCAACCTTTTTCTTTTAACAGGACATGCGCACAGCGAGGAGTACTAAAAACATGGAAATGATACCTTCGATTTCCCGAGCCGTGTTTAGACTCCGAGCCATGAGTTGCCGGCGACTTTTCTTCATCTCAAGTCCTGTTTACCTTTTTAATTCTTTGGCCGTGACTTTGGGGTTCTGTTTAATTCAGATTTTTAGACCCGTTGTTTGCAGTGACCCATAGCTGCAACTCTGGCGTAAGGATTGGCGAACTGAAGCAGACATCTTGGTGTCAGGTTTGGCGAACTATAGCTGACGTGCTTGAGTCAGGGTAGCCATAGTAACAAGCCTAGCCTGGGTAAAAGGAGTGAGGGTAACCATAGTAACAAGCCTAGCCTGGGTAAAAGGAGTGAGGGTAGCCATAGTAACAAGCCTAGCCTGGGTAAAAGGAGTGAGGGTAGCCATAGTAACAAGCCTAGCCTGGGTAAAAGTAGTGAGGGTAACCATAGTAACAAGCCTAGCCTGGGTAAAAGTAGTGAGGGTAGTCATAGTAACAAGCCTAGCCTGGGTAAAAGGAGTGAGGGTAGCCATAGTAACAAGCCTAGCCTGGGTAAAAGGAGTGAGGGTAGCCATAGTAACAAGCCTAGCCTGGGTAAAAGGAGTGAGGGTAGCCATAGTAACAAGCCTAGCCTGGGTAAAAGGAGTGAGGGTAGCCATAGTAACAAGCCTAGCCTGGGTAAAAGGAGTGAGGGTAGCCATAGTAACAAGCCTAGCCTGGGTAAAAGTAGTGAGGGTAGCCATAGTAACAAGCCTAGCCTGGGTAAAAGGAGTGAGGGTAGCCATAGTAACAAGCCTAGCCTGGGTAAAAGGAGTGAGGGTAACCATAGTAACAAGCCTAGCCTGGGTAAAAGGAGTGAGGGTAGCCATAGTAACAGGTCTAGCCTAGATAAAGAGAGCGAGGGTAGCCATAGTAACAGGCCTAGCCTGGGTCAATGGGGCAAGGGTAGCCACTGTTCTAACGGTGGTGGAGTCTGCTAGAGAAGTACTGTACATATCCCCGATTCTAAGCTTCGCTCAGGGACTTAACATAATTGCCACCATAACACGCTCCTAATCCGATGCAACGCTGTGCCTGAACATTTTAACTGCCCCGGCTGCAAAGAACACTAGTTGTCAGTTCAAGGGAGAAATAAGAAGAAGAAGAAGAGGAAGAAGAAGAAGAAGAAGAAGAAATTCTGTGATCACAAATATGTGTCATCTTTTGATCTTTCCCTAAATTATATTTTTGTTGCTTTTGATCAGGATATCTGTCTTTTGTCTGTCTTTTGTCTGTTTTTGTGGAAAATGAACTGATTTTCCTCATGCGTTGGATTTGGATTTTTTTTCTTTTTACATATACGTATCTCATTCCTTGTTCTGTTATTATTTGATCTCTTGTCATTGTGAACTTGACTCTTTTTGCTCTACACTTTTTGTTCCGTTATTGTTCTGTTGCTTGTAAATGTGAACTTGACTTCGTATTTCTCCAGCTGTAGACGGCGAGACACAGAGTCGGATGTGGAGAGGTACTGATTTTTTGAAATAAACTTCACAGAATTTTGAGCGATCCTGTAAATACTCTGCTTTCCCCCTTTGATCGGCCTGGACTAGCAAAACACCACGTATCAGGGGTTACCACGAGGAGGAAGTATAGGTTCTCCTGTTTCATTATATATATATATATATATATATATATATATATATATATATATATATATATATACCACAGTTATCTCCCGCTGCTACTCGTCTTGTTTCATCTCCTTCCTCTGGATGTCATTTCTAAATCGTGTCCGCCCTGTCTATTTTTTTAAAAACTCCCATGGAACTGCGAACTGGCGTTCTTTGCAGCTGATGCTGTGAAGAAGTTGAGGCGCAGCATCGTGTCGCCGTAGGAGCGGAATATGATGGCAACTGGTTTGGTTTTTTTTTTCCACTCCATGATTGCGACTAAAAAGCAGTGGATGTACAATACTTCTTTAGCAGACTCCACCACCGTGGGGACTATGGCAAATCTCTGCCCCGTTAGCCAGGCTAGGGGCATGTTATGGGAGGTGGGGGGGGGGGGTAGTACCGACGGCGAGGTGAGATAGGGTCTTGATCAGCTATGCTTCGCCAGCTCTGACGCTAGCGTATCAGCTATGGGTCGCAGATAACTAAAACAGATAGCTTCTTTACCCCACCCCCCAAAATCCACCTTCTTTGAAAATCTCAAATAGCAATGACCTTTTCTGCGTAAAGAAAAAAAAAAAACTTTGATAGAAAGAGTTGAAAGATTTCACAGAGCAACATACAGTTCAAACATGGCGAACAAAAAAAAAAAACATACAATGAAAGGTTTATTTATTCTGCGTGTTCCCAATCTCTCATAGAAAATGGCCGAAGCCGCCAAGCAAGACTGTTTAACAAGTCAGTTTATGAAATCCCCCAAGGACTTTCGCCCCAAAAGCAGGAATTTTACATCGCGCTCTCAGAGGAAAATCTCCCGACCAGTTTCTGAATTCCAGCTCTTGCCGCCTTCCATTCAGTTCACATACCCGAGCTTCAACTGAATTCCAATTAAGATATCTCTAGAGGTGTTTTCCAATTTAGAAAATGCAGTTTAGTGTTTATTGTTTCATTTTTCAATCTTGTTTGTAGAAATTCCACCCCGTAATATGAAAACAAGCTTTGAAAATGTTTTTTTGAAAAAAAAAAAGTGGTTATCTTTTTTTCTTTCTGTCGTCCTGTGTTTTTTTTTTAATCTCGAATCACTGAGCAAAGTGGAAATCTAAATTAGAAAAATATGTAGCAATTTATTGATGTTTGTATGGGAATTTCTGAAGCAATTGTAGTGCTCTCCGTGACCCCTTCCTTCTGTTTGTAATGAAATTCTTTGTTCCGGGCTCTAGGGAAGCTGTTGATGGTTTGTATATTAGGCTAAATTGAGTTCAGAATTGCTCTTCAGATTTTCCAGTCCTTTAATGCCTTCTCTTTGCTTTATATTGTGTTTATATGTAAGTGTGTTATTTTATGTGTATGTGTGCGTGTGAGAAGAAGAAGAAGAAGAAGCAGGAGAAGGAGGAAGGGGGCAAGTGGGAGGACAAAAAGAAGAAGTAGGAGGAGGAGGACAGGAAGAAGAACAAGAAGAGGAAGAAAACGTAATGGAGGAAGAAGAGAAGGAGGATGACAATAAGAAAATGAAGAAGATAAAGGATGAGGAAGAGGAGGAGGAGGAGAAGGCCAAGAAGAAGAAGATTATGAAAAAGGCAAAATCACTGAATAAAGAAGAAGAAGAAGGAGGAGGAGGGGAGGACGAGGAGGAGGACAAGAAGAAGAAGAAGAAAAGGTAATGGAGGAGGAAGAGGAGGAGGAGGGGAGGACGAGGAGGAGGGCAACAAGAAGAAGAAGAAAAGATAATGGAGGGGGAAGAGGATAAGAGGGGAGGACGAGGTGGAGGGCAACAAAAAGAAGAAGAAGAAGAAGAAAAGGTAATGGAGGAGGAAGAGGTGGAGGACAACAAGAAGAAGAAGAAAAAGAAAAGGTAATGGAGGAGGAAGAGGAGGAGGACAACAATAAGAAGAAGAAGATAAAAGAGAGGGAAGAGAAGGAGGAGGATAAGAAGAAGAAGAAGATTATGAAAAAGGCAGAACCATTGAATGAAGAAGAAGAAGAAGGAAGGAAGAAGAAGAAGAAGGAGGAGGAGGAGGATGATGAGAAAGACAAGAAGAAGAAGCTAGAGATTTGTGAGGAAAACTTCCATTTGTCGGCCATTTCTTCTCTTAAAACAGTGTCGTTTACCCGGCATTCTTCTCCGAAACGAATTAAGTTTACCATGAGCTGGACGCTGATCGTTTATGTAGACGGTACAAGAACCCTGTTAGGCACATAGGGATATGGAGTTAGGGCCCATATTTTCCTAGACCTGTCAGCGACACTTAGAGGGTGAATGTGGTCAGCATCAGGCCTGGCCGCCTTTCCTACGCCAGCTCCAGAAGAGGTCAGGTACCCATTTCAACACCTGGGGTGACATTGGCGTCTACGGCCAGGATCGAACACCTGACCTTCGCCATGAGAGAGTAGTGCTCTTACAGTTTCGTTACTCAGACGCCCGATCGCTTGTGTCTTACAATGAAATCTCGTCAAACAATGACCGTTCTTTCTGCTCGAGAAACATAACAGGCGTCATAAGATGGAGTTGACTTCTATGTCCTTCTTCGATCTCTCTGGATCGACGAGCTGGTGTTCCTTGCGGCCAATGTCGTGGACATGAGCAGAGTTGGCAGCAGGTTATGGCTGCTGGTTGTTTCAGTCCCTGGAGTGAGCAGGACAAGCAGCAAAGAGGATGAGCAAGAAAAGCAACAAAGAGGATGAGCAAGAAAAGCAACAAAGAGGATGAGCAAGAAAAGCAACAAAGAGGATGAGCAAGAAAAACAGCAGAGGATGAGCAAGAAAAACAACGAAGAGGATGAACAAGAAAAACAGCAAAGAGGATGTGTAATGCAATTTTTTTAGCACACTCCACCGCCATGGAGGCCGGCGACCCCTGCCCCGGGTAGCGGGGTCGTGGCTTGTTACTGGGGGTACCAATCGAGATGCAGAGCAGGGTCTTGGTCAGCTATGGCTAGCCAGTCCTGACCACAAAATGTCTTCTATGTGGCCCACGTCTTTGCCCCCCTATTAAGTGTATGATGAATCAAGTGCCGCGTGGCGTAGGCGATCATGTCTCTCCACAATTCCCTGTGTTTAGACTTGATTATGAGATCCGCCGGTGACTTTCTTCCTAACCACACTGACACCCCATCCAGTAACTTCTCTCTCAGTCTTCCTCTGTCTCTTCTTCCTTCAATTTTTCCAGTTGCCACAGTGTGTTCCAGTTTTCCTCTTCTCAGAAAATGTCCTACAAATCTCGCTTGTCTGCCTCTGATCTTTGCTGTAGTTTGCCTTTTAACTCCAGTCTCCCTTAAGACTTCTTTGTTTTCTTAGCTGTTCATGGTACCTTCAACATCCTTCTTATGAACCACATTTCTATGGCCTCCATTTCTTGCTGTACTCTCTTATTCATGGACCATGCTGCATGCATATAAATATATGATCCACTGCTTTTCTTTCTGTCTTTAAATTGTTAAGCTATCGTCTAGCAATTGTTATCTTCGGTGTATAATTTAAGCATATATGGGCAACTCTTAGCCCACGGGCCGTATGTGGCCTGCTTGCAAGGTATAAAGTATTAGAAACGTAAACAATATTGATTTTATATTGTAGAATTACAGTTGCCTGGGTTAATACTTTAATATTAAATAATTACGTGCGGTTTGCTTGTATGAGGTTCGTAAAATTGACATATTTTTTCAAAGTGTGTGGCCGTGTGAAGATGGAGAAAGTTTTTTTTTTTCTGGCCCGCTGAATCATGTCTGAGTTTAGATATGAAATATATATAGGTTTATGTTTCTAAAATAATGGGCAATACTGAAGAAATTCCTTTCTAGAAAGTACGTAGTCTTCTGAAAACTTTATACACACTAAAGAGTAATAACGGTATGTTTCGTCATAGGTGGGAGTTTTCCATAGGTGCCTGTTTTCTATAGGTAGCAGTTTTCTATAGGTAGTAGTTTTCTATATGTACCTGTTTTCTATAGGTGGCTGTTTCCTATAGGTAGTAGTTTTCTATATGTGCCTGTTTTCTATATGTGGCTGTTTTCTATAGGTAGTAGTTTTCTATATGTACCTGTTTTCTATAGGTGGCTGTTTTCTATAGGTGGCTGTATTCTATAGATGGCTGTTTTCTATAGGTGGCAGTTTTCTACAGGTTGCAGTTTTCTACAGGTTGCAGTTTTCTATAGGTGGCATTTTCCATAGGTGCCTGTTTTCTATAAGTGGGTGTTTTGAAACAGACAAATGTTAGTTATGTCGACCTACATTTTCTATAGGTGGCTGTTTTCAAGCAGCCAGATGTACTGCTGCTGCTACTACTACTACTAATGCTACTACTACTACTGCTACTACTACTACTACTACTGCTACAACTACTGCTTCTATTACTGCTACTACTACTACTACTACTACTACTACTACTATTACTACTACTACTACTACTACTACTTATATCTTATATCCTTCCCATGCCGTTAAACGTCACATAGGGCTCGCAAAGTAGTTCGCCAATTTTTTTCTGTGTTCGGCGAGTTTTTCAACCTCATCAAATGATTTTATGCCTGTTAATTTGGCCTCTCTTAATAATGTCCTCTTCAGAGTTTCACGCAGTCTGTCTCTTTTTCTTCAGCCTGTTGTGTTCCACTTGACAGGTTGTTTTGGGATTCTGTGATCATTTCTTCTCATCAGGTGACCAACATATGTCCATCTCCTTTTCCTGATCACCCATGAGACTGGTTGTTGTTCACTCATCTGTCTTATCTCTACTACTACTACTACTACTACTACTACTACTACTACTACTACTACTACTACTACTACTACTACTACTATAACTACTACTACTACTAAAATCTTCCTCGTCTCTTGTAGAGTAAAATAACAGCGAGATTCCTAAGATTATCAACTATCCGGCATCCTATCTGACTCTGTTATACTTGCAAACGTGCCTGACAATGTCCATCTTCTGGAACTGATAGACAGAGATTTAAGAAGGGAAAGGTGCAACATGGACAAGGTGCTTTCTCCATACCAGTTGTCCAGGGAAGAAATGTAGGTCAACATAATTAACATCTTAGAGAGCGAAAACACTGCCTGTTTTGTTAGCCATGGACCCATAACTGACCAAAGACCCTCTCTGATCTCTTTGTTGGTATCCCGTTGTAACAGCCCTAACCTGGCTAACGGGGGGGGGGGGGGGGATCGCCATAGTCCCCATGGTGGTGGAGTCTGCTAAAGAAGCATTGCACACCCCCCCCCCCGCTTTTTAGCTGTACTACGGGACTGAAAAAGTAGCTACCATAACCCGCTCCCACGCCGATACGACGCTGTGCCTCAACACCTCCACAGCATCGGCTGAAAAGAACATCAGCTCGCAGTTGCAGGGAGACAGCACAAGAACAATAACTTTCTCATCCCTTGATTCTCCTAAGCTAGCAACTAGAGAACAACATTGTTGATAATCACGTTTTCTTGAAAGTTTAGAAACATAACATAGAAAACTTTATACACGTTAAAGAAACAATAGTTGCTAAAATCTCCCTCCTGAAAAAAAGGGATATTGTCCCCAAATTGTCAATCAATAGTTAACTTTTATGTTTTCCCTTTTAAGAAACTGCTGATGTTTTCCTCCACATTGAAATTTTAACCTATATAAGGCTCCCACAAACTCCATATTGCTCGAAGCATTTCGGAAACGTCTTCGCTCGATGCTCTCGTCTCTAGAGGGTTAATTTAAATTCATTGCTTGTCTTGCGACGCTGTCTTGATAAAAAAAGGGAGGTTACTCGGAAAATGTTTTAGCGTTTCTTCGGTGAAAGAAGTAATGTTTTAACTCTTAATGGACGGGGAATTACCACTCTAAGAAGTAATTTCATTCGTTTTGGAAGACTTACACTGAAATAAGGAGTAATGGATGACGGGTTGTCTTGAGTCTCATTGGAAGCTGGGGACGCTTTCGTTTTGCGACTGATTTACTTTCCCAAGCTGAACTTCAACTTCCAGGGTAGAAGAGATGACAAGAAGTCCAATGTGGTCACAAGCGTGAAGGTTTGGTTAGGGGTCACATGAAATTAGAAGGTCTTTGTTTTAATACTCGAGCCATAGAATTCTGGACCAGAGCCGACTTCCATTGTTCTGTCTCCATCAGTTTATCTCTGTGACAAAGTTATCCTCTTCTTTTCATCATCATTATCATCATCTTCTTCTGCTTCATGATCATCGTCATTATCATTACCTTCTTCTTCAACTTTCCGAGCCATTAAGCCTCACTGCTGCAGATAAAGTTCGCCTCTATTCCTCCCTATTCCTAATCATCCCTCTCTGCCTAGTATCACCAGTTTCCTTTATATCCTCTTCTATGTTGTCTTTCCATCTCTGACTTTGTCTACCCCTTTGTCTTTTTCCCTCATCTCTTGTGCATACATACATTTCACTTGTCTGTTCTCTTCCATTCTTTCTACATGGCCCAACCAGCGTAGTCTGTTCAGTTTCAAGACATTTATAATCTACTGTGATTTAAATAAGCTGTTCAGTTCAGGGTTCTTTCTAGCTCTCCATTCTCCAGTTTTGGTATTTTTATGGGCCTAAATATTCTTCTTGTGACGATGAGAAAAACAACCCAAGAACTAGAAGATCTATCTGCATGATTAGGCATATACGGCTGTACTGTCTACATAGCTGTATTGTCTGCATGGCTCTCCTGTCTACACGGCTGTACTGTCTACACGGCTGTTGAGGCATCTCTTTCTCTCTCTCTCTCTCTCACACACACACACATACATGCACACACTTGAACGATCACATGATGACGAACACAAAGCACAACTTGTCTCATTCAGCTTTGGACGAAGTCTCTTAAGACTCAAAACTACCCCAGGTCTACCCCAGGTCTTTTACCTGAGTGAGATGTCACTGTGTGGTGTGTTTTATCCATTTGTCTTTATTGTTTTCGCTGTGTGGTGTGTTTTGTCCATGTCTCTTTATTATTTTCGCTGTGTGGTGTGTTTTGTCCATGTCTCTTTATTGTTTTCGCTTTGTGGTGTGTTTTTGTCCATTTGTCTTTATTGTTTTCTCTGTGTGGCGTGTTTTGTCCATGTCTCTTTATTGTTTTCTCTGTGTGTTTGTCCATGTGTCTTTGTTGTTTTCTCTGTGTGTTTGTCCATGTGTCTTTGTTGTTTTCTCTGTGTAGTGTGTTTATTCCATGTCTCATTATTGTTTTCTCTGTGTGGTGTGTTTTGTCCATGTCTCTTTAATGTTTTCTCTGTGTGTTTGTCCATGTGTCTTTATTGTTTTCTCTGTGTGTTTGTCCATGTGTCTTTATTGTTTTCTCTGTGTGTTTGTCCATGTGTCTTTATTGTTTTCTCTGTGTGTTTGTCCATGTCTCTTTAATGTTTTCTCTGTGTGTTGTCCATGTCTCTTTAATGTTTTCTCTGTGTGTTTGTCCATGTCTCTTTAATGTTTTCTCTGTGTGTTTGTCCATGTGTCTTTATTGTTTTCTCTGTGTGTTTGTCCATGTGTCTTTATTGTTTTCTCTGTGTGTTTGTCCATGTGTCTTTATTGTTTTCTCTGTGTGTTTGTCCATGTGTCTTTATTGTTTTCTCTGTGTAGTGTGTTTATTCCATGTCTCATTATTGTTTTCTCTGTGTGGTGTGTTTTGTCCATGTCTCTTTAATGTTTTCTCTGTGTGTTGTCCATGTCTCTTTAATGTTTTCTCTGTGTGTTTTGTCCATGTCTCTTTAATGTTTTCTCTGTGTGTTTGTCCATGTGTCTTTGTTGTTTTCTCTGTGTGGTATGTTTTCTCCATATGTATTTATTGTTTTGTCTGTGTAGTGTGTTTTGTCCATGTCTCTTTATTGTTTTCGCTTTGTGGTGTGTTTTTGTCCATTTGTCTTTATTGTTTTCTCTGTGTGGCGTGTTTTGTCCATGTCTCTTTATTGTTTTCTCTGTGTGTTTGTCCATGTGTCTTTGTTGTTTTCTCTGTGTGTTTGTCCATGTGTCTTTGTTGTTTTCTCTGTGTAGTGTGTTTATTCCATGTCTCATTATTGTTTTCTCTGTGTGGTGTGTTTTGTCCATGTCTCTTTAATGTTTTCTCTGTGTGTTTGTCCATGTGTCTTTATTGTTTTCTCTGTGTGTTTGTCCATGTGTCTTTATTGTTTTCTCTGTGTGTTTGTCCATGTGTCTTTATTGTTTTCTCTGTGTGTTTGTCCATGTCTCTTTAATGTTTTCTCTGTGTGTTTGTCCATGTCTCTTTAATGTTTTCTCTGTGTGTTTGTCCATGTCTCTTTAATGTTTTCTCTGTGTGTTTGTCCATGTGTCTTTATTGTTTTCTCTGTGTGTTTGTCCATGTGTCTTTATTGTTTTCTCTGTGTGTTTGTCCATGTGTCTTTATTGTTTTCTCTGTGTGTTTGTCCATGTGTCTTTATTGTTTTCTCTGTGTAGTGTGTTTATTCCATGTCTCATTATTGTTTTCTCTGTGTGGTGTGTTTTGTCCATGTCTCTTTAATGTTTTCTCTGTGTGTTTGTCCATGTCTCTTTAATGTTTTCTCTGTGTGTTTTGTCCATGTCTCTTTAATGTTTTCTCTGTGTGTTTGTCCATGTGTCTTTGTTGTTTTCTCTGTGTGGTATGTTTTCTCCATATGTATTTATTGTTTTGTCTGTGTAGTGTGTTTTGTCCATGTCTCTTTATTGTTTTCTCTCTGTGGTGTGTTTTTTCCATGTCTCTTTATGTCTGGCTTTTAGTCGATCTTGAGCAAGTAGATCTATTTGTTTCTGACGATGTCTTCATCTTCGTCTTCATCTTCGTCTTCGTGCGACTCGTCCTTTCCAGAACGTTGTCTCTCTCACAGCCTCCCTGAAGACAATACGGTCTTGCGCAAGTTGACCGGCGTCTTGCAGTGACACATTCAAACTTCCCGTGATGTCCTGAGTCCACCTTCGGCGAGGTCGTCCCTTTTCTCTTCTGCCGGGCACTATGCCTTCTACTGCCAACCTCTCCAAGCTGTCGTGTTTCTTGATGTGGCCGAGATATCTCAGATTTCTAATGTTTATGGTGTTAACGACCCCGTTTTCTGCAACACCTAATCCCGTTAGTATCTCTTTATTTGATTTTCTTTTATGATGACCCCAGTAATAAACTGGAGCAAAACAACTCAATATTTCGGCGAAAATGCCTTCATTGCCTGAATTTTTCTTTCAATCCGAGAGAAATTCTGATAAGTCTTTCCTTCATGTATATATTCGCTTTGTCTTCTCTATTGTCGTTGATAAAGGCATTTTTGGCCGAAATATCAGGATATTATTGTTTTCCTATAACCATTTCACTGCCCCTATTTCTTATTATTAATCTTTCCTTTCTTTTTTTTCTAACCATTTTTGTGTGTGTGTGTGTGTGTAAAACTGCATTTTACACTTCCTCACCTTCTGCACATCTTTCAATATCAATCCCTTTTTTTTCAGTTTTGTGTCGTGTCTTAGAATTTTCCGTATAAAAACGTCAATACGGTGGAATCTACATTTTTAAGTTGGCATCCATCATCTTGGGATTCCTACGGGCTCGTTTCAGCCAGTTCAACATCCATTCAAGTTTCACGAAATGGGGGATAAGAGAAAAAAACAAGAAAAAAGAAATTAGAAGCAAACGGTCTATTTTTAGGCAATTGAGAATCGATCCGGTAGCTCTTTTGATATCGCCAACACCGATTACATGTCGGGGTCTTTTTTTCCTTCTTCATCTACTCATAATTTTCTTTCTCTCTTATTTTTTTTCCCTCCAATCCTTGATTGTATGAAGATCGCTTTTTTTTTTCTTCTTTTTCCCTTATTCTTTCCATCTTCTGACTCGTCATGTTTTCTTGAACTTTGCATTTCTTAGATGATTTACACGTCGACGATGTTAGAAGAGTGTTCATGGACATGTGAGTAGAAATGTAAAACCAACCAATATTTCAGCGATATACATTTATCAAGGACAGCGAAAATAGCGAAGCAGCAAATACACACAAGACCAACAACTATCTGGCAGAGATCTTCACTACTTCTGAACTATATAAGTGCTATTTTTTTTTGTCTGAATTTATTGTTTCGTTATTTTTGTTGCCCTTGATAAAGGCTTATCGCGGAAATATTGGTTTGTTACCGTTTGTTTTACATTTCCACGCGCTCATATCCTTGTCTCTTTTGTAATTCCTTATCACATTTGCTTATTTCTTATCATTTTATGTAAAAGTGCACCATACAGTCTGACTATCTTTGCTCTAATCCACTCGATCCTGTTTTACATCGGTCATCAACTCATCTTCACCTGATGGCTTCTCTTTTTTAGACTTCTATCTCACTGGAACTACGAGCTCTTCTTCTTTGCAGCTGATGCTGTGATGGTGTTGAGGCACGGCATTTGTTTCGGCTTGGGTGAGTGTTATTGAGATCAGCTAGGAATCAGAAATACTTCTTTATCATACTCCACCGTCATGGGGAATGTGGCTGTCCCCGCACCGTTAGATGAGGTTAGAGGGGTGGTAACAGTGGAGAGGTGGGGCAGGGTCTTGGCCATCTGTTGTTCGCCGACCAAGGCGCCAGCATGTCAGATATGGGTCAGTGATTGCCAAAACAGACGGGATAAGAACTTAAGTGCGTAGAGCGTAAAGACACATTTTTTGCTGTTCTTCCTATACAACAGGTCACATGATGATGATAGATTTGTATATGTGATAACAGATAAAGATATAATATTTGTATATATGATAACAGATGTCACAACCGAGAGGCCTACAGGAGTGCTGTTTGGGAGGCAAAGTTCCGCAAGGGACATGCAAATGAATGAATGAATAATAACAGATAAAGATATAACATGTGTGTGTGTGATAACAGATAAAGATATAACATGTGTGTATATGATAACATACTAAGATATAACATTTGTATATACGTGCCTCTAAGGCATGACAGGATTACCTTTATATGTGATAACAGATAAAGATACGATGCTCATTGATAAGTTCTCGGCATAAGGTACAAATACTTGATACACACAGTTGATATTAGGTGCTTTTGTAGATCAGGTTAATGTAAGATTAAACACCAAATTTCAAGAAATTAACTGTAACCAATTTTTTTACAGGCTACTTAATAGGTAAGGTGTGGCAGAAATTGAGAAAATTGATAAAATTTCTCATCGAGCAGTCATTCGCTATCTCTGCATAAAGGGCTTATCAACGAAGGAGATCTATGAGGATATGGTAGAGACTCTAGGGGAGAGTGCCCCTTCTTACAGCACAGTGAAGAAATAGGCAGCTCAATTCAAACATGGAAGGGAGAGTCTGGAAAATGATCCCCGTCCAGGAAGACAAAGAACGGAAATCACCGATGAAACCACCGGCAAAATCCATAACATGATAATGGAGGATCGACGACTAACTGAGCGGTACATTGCTACTGAGTTGGGCATTTCCCAGGAACATGTTCATGCCGTTATTCACAATGATCTTCAAATAACAAAGGTCTCTGCTCGGTGGGTCTCAAAAGTTCTTGGAGCTGATCACAAACGACGGAGTCTCAACATGTCAAGAGACAATCTTGGCCATTTTTCTGCAGATCCTGAAAAGTTTCTTCAGCAATTTGTGACTATGGATAAGACTTGGGTTCATTATTTTCAATCAGAAACCAAAGAACAGTCAAAGCAGTGGAAACATCATGGATCCCCACCTCCAAAGAAAGCAAGGGTGGTTCTGTCTGCAGGCAAAGTGATGGGTTCCATCTTTTGGGATTCAGAAGGTGTGCTATTGGTAGACTATCTTCAAAAGGGCAGAACGGTCACCGGGACCTATTACGTGTATCTTGTGAAGCAACTGCGGGTCAAACTGAAGGAAAAGCGTCGAGGGAAATTGACGAGAGGAGTCATCTTTCATCAAGACAATGCTCCAGTTCACAAGTCGGCGGTGGCAATGGCTGCCATTCATGAATGCGTCTTCCAGCTTCGTGAACATCCTCCTTATTCCCCAGATTTGGCCCCTTCGGACTATTACCTGTTTACCAAACTCAAAAAGGAGCTCAGTGGTCGCAAATTTGCTTCAGATGATGACGTCATTCATGCTGTAGACCACTTTCTGCTGGCACAAGATGCTGAATTATACAAAGAAAGGATCCGTATGCTCCAGGATCGCTGTACTAAGTGCATAAACGTACAAGGCGACTATGTTGATAAATAACCCAGAAAAGTTGTCCACAAATAATCCGCTGTACCTTATGCCGAGAACTTATCAATCAACGCTCGTATAATATTTGTATATGTGATAACATAATCCGTTGTACCTTATGCCGAGAACTTATCAATCAACACACGTATAATATTTGTATATGTGATAACAGATAAAGTTATAATGTCCTAACGGTGTGACGTGACATAGTTTTTGCTTTAAGAGTCCTCTGGGGTGCCGATGAATCTTTAAAGAAGCCAGTTTACTATGACTAGTAATTGTGATTTAGAGTTTATTTCTTCTCTTCAATAGTCTACATACCTAGATGGTGGAGCCTTTGAAGGGAAAGAAGAAGAGGAGGAGGAGGACGATGAGAAGTAGAGGGAGGTGGAGAAGGAAGAGAAGGGAGTGGAGGAGAAGGAGAATAAGAAGAGGAGGAGGAGAGAGAGGAGAAGAACCAGAAGAAGAAGAAGAAGACGGAAGAGGAGGAGGAAAAGGAGGAGACGGAGGAGGATAACAAGAAGAAGAGGAACGCGACAAAAAAGGAGAAGGAGAAGGAGGAAAAGAACAAGAAGGAGGAGGAGGAGGAGGAGGAAAACAATAAGAAGAAGAGGAGGAGGAGGAGCAGGACAAGAAGAAGAAGGAGGCGTAAAAGAAGTTGGAGGAGAAGGAGAAGGAGGAGAAGGAGGAAGACAAGAAGAAGAAGAAGAAGATGATGATGATGATGATGATGATGATGATGATTATGCTCATTGCTATGGCATCCCAAAGTACGATGAAAAGTTTTCTCAACTTTTAAACCTTCCCTCTCTGTCCACAATCCCCACTACCATCTCTACCCCCCCCCCCCCTTGTACACCCACGACTAAACTAAAGCCTTCAAAACTTGCTCCACCACCCAGTCGGAATCTCTCTCCTTATCTACAGAGCCTGGCATAAAGCATAGCTAGATTTAACTGACGTGGTGCACAGAAACTGAATACGTGTGAAAAAAACCCATGACGTCAGAGATGGGTCATTTTTAACAATGGCTTCTTGGCAAACACAATATCGTGCATTCACCGTTGAAACTTATTTTAAAAGTGGAGAATAGTCTATTACTGTACAACGAAAGTTTCGTCGCCATTTTGAGTTGCATCTCCGTGATAATGTGACCGATCGGAGGACAAAACAATTTTGAGGTGGGTCAAAAAAAAATTTAAAGAAACCGCTAATTGCATTAATAACAAGTCTACTGGTCGTCCAAGAACTCAACGGACACCTGAACGAGTTCAAGATGTCCTCAAGGCATTGCTGAGTAGCCCTCAGCGCATTGGCATATGGCATCCTCTTACTGTTAATAGTAATCTTTATGTGCAGATGCTAACTGAATACTTCATTCTAGACTTGGACAATAGAAATAGGAGACTAATATGGTTTCAACAAGATGGAGCAACTGCCCACACAGCCCGTCAGTCCATGGCCATGCTGCGACAAGCATTTCCCAATCGTCTTATTTCCAGATTTGGGGATATTCATTGGCCGGCAAGGTCAACGGATTTATCGGCTGCAAACTTCTTTTTGTCGGGGTACCTCAAGAACACGGTGTATGCTAGTCGACCACAGTCAATTGCAGATCTAAAAGATCGGATCCGACACTGCATTCAAAATATCCCTTTGAACATGTTAAATGGTGTTATGCAGGAACCTTCCAGACGCCTGGCTGAATGTATCAAATGTAATGGCGGGCATCTAACCGGCGTAATTTTCAAAACCTAAATATGATTGTCAGTAATAACAAAAACACACGCTTTTCTGAGTTTCATTTCACTCTTTTTACCAAAAACATTTATAGCGCTTATTTATTTTCCATTTTCAAAATCCATCTATGCTTTATCTCGGACCCTTATATATATATATATATATATATATATATATATATATATATGTTTGCTGCTGGAAGTTTTGTCAATATCTCCGATACAAGTATTTCCTCTTGTATCGATTTGCCCTCTTCCATTTTATAATATCTCATTCATACATTCTTTTACTAGACTCTATATTTACTTTTTTTTTTTCCTCTTTGAATACGTCCTTTCATCGGAGAATTTCTATGCAATTTTTTGTACATAGCTCGGAGCATGCTTCGTTTGTTATGGCAGCGTTTGCTGTGGTTTGCTCGTTTTGTATCAGCCATTTTGATGTTAGAATTGGTCGATAAACAGATTGAGAGGTCGTCTTTTGGTACGTGTTCTTACTTTTGTCTGGCCTGTACGGTGAGGGTCGAAAGATTTTCCAAGATGGTGGAAAAGTCCTTATTAGATCCAAGGGAAATAAGCGAAGGGTGTATGCAGCGGGTTCAGTGGCCGAAAATGTGTGAAAACCACTCATTTATGCATTTTGTTTAGCCGTCAAGGGCAAGTCTTTAATTATAAAGGCGGCGGCTTGGTTGGCTGAGTGGATAGGCGCTCGGTCTACTAACCCGGTGGTACCAGGTTCAAGTCCCAGCAATGGGGACTTGTTCTCTGTTACCACCACACCAAAAAGGCTCCGGGGTCCACGCAGCCTTTAAAACTGGGCACCAAAGAAATCTTGGACGGTAAATGCGGCCTGGCGTGATACTGACCACATCAGACTTTCATGTGCCGGAGGTCTTGGAAATACAAGCCTAACACCATCATCATCATCATCATGTGCCGTGCCGACTGGCGTTGGCTATTATGCTTCTCCAGAGTATACCCGATCCTTCATGCAGGCCATCAGTTCAGTTGGTGATCTCCTCTCACACCAACCCGTCAGACTGTCCAGTATCATTTCTCTTGGTCTTCCTCTTGATCTTCTTCCTTCTATTTTTCCTGTTATAATATTTTCAATGCCCCCTCTTCTCATTGCATGTCCTATGAAAGTACATTGTCTCTCTCTTATCTTTTTGACAAGGTTTTTTTGTCTATCCAGCTCTTCTCATACATTCTTCATTAGTTATTTTTGCTGTCCAGGGGATTCACAACATTCTTCTAATAAACCACATTTCTGCTGCTTCCAATGATTTTTGTGCAGACTTGCCTATTGTCCATGATTCACTTCCATATAACAAGATAGGTTCAATATAGCATTTTAGGACTCGTTTTCTAACATTCATTGATAAAGATGTGTTAGTTAATATGTTTCTCATTCTCTGAAATGCAGACTTTGCTTGGCCTATTCTGTTCCTAATTTCTGTTCTGCATTTCCCATCTGAAGTTATTACTGCTCCAAGGTATTTGAATTTCTGCACCTGCTTTAGAATAGTTCCGTTTAATTTAATACTGCATGCTGGTGGATTCTGTTTCTTAGATATAACCATAGTCTCTGTCTTTTTGATGTTCAAAGTAAGGCCTTTCTGTTCACTTTCTTTGGCGACTTTATCCAAGAGATTTTGCAGGTCTTGTTGGTTCTCAGCTATAAGTACTGTGTCGTCAGCATACCGAAGATTGTTAATATTGTATCCTCCAATTTTTATGCCTGGTTCTGTGATGATTGTTCTTAGAATATTCTCGCTATACAGAGAAAAAAGGTCTGGAGATAGTACACATTCTTGTCGAACCCCTTGTTTTATAGGTTGATATTTCCAATTCTATTTTCGACTCGAACTGCTGCTTCTTGCTGCCAGTATAGATGTTTTACAATCCTCAGGTCTTTGCCGTCTATATTGATGTCTCCAAGCATTTTAATAATTTAATTATGTTTCACCTTGTCAAATGCCTTGGTGTAATCAATGAAGCATAAGTAGAGATCTTTCTGTACTTCTAAAGCTCTTTCTGTTAGTGTTCGTAAAGCATAAATGGCATTGTGTGTTCCCTTTCCTTCATCAAATCCAAACTGTTCATCTGCTATTTCCATTTTTATCTTTTTCCTTGTTCTTCTCATAATGATTCTCAGAAGTAGCTTCGTTATATGACATGAGAGGCTGATAGACCTAGCACCGTATCCCCAATATCCTTAATGGCATGGAAACGGAGATTTTACCATTCCTTTGATAGACGGAGTTCGTTAATCAGAAAAAGGCCCTATGAAATCTTCTTATAATGGAGAGACTGGTCTTAGAGCAGATGACCGCATGCTGAAGGATCTTTATGACATCCCCCAGCATGCTTCTTCTAAGCCAGTTTCTAATCAATTTCAACAGCCCAAAACACACAGGCAATCTGATTTTATAGTAGCAGCCAGTAAATAATGTTACTCTGATTACAGAAGCCGCCTGGCGCTTGAAAACCGCTACATGCAGGCATATTGAACCCATGAACCACATGGTTTGAACTCGAAACGACTCTATACTTAACATTCCCTTTCTCCATATTCCCTCTCTGTTAAATTCTACTCTTTCCTCATCTGCCATTTTATATTCCAGAATCCCCTCACAGCACTAGATTACAAAAACCTCTACCCCCAACCACATTCATATATTCCAACCACCCTTTTCTTGCCTACATACCATTGTGTCCCTCTCTCTTCTTTCCGCTTCTTTGCACCCTGTTTATTACCAATCTATCACACATCCCAAGTCTCCATGTAAACACCCACTATGCTCACCAGGCGAACTTCTGGTTGCAGCTTCTGTCAAGTCACAGCTAAGTGCTCCCTTCTTTCAATTTTTTTTTTCAAAATGTTTTCCATTCTTGAGTATCATTCATGTGAATTTTATATTTTATCTTCTTTCTCTATTTCTTTGTCCTGTAGTTGTGCGTGGTTTTTGTGTGTGTGTGTGTGTGTGTGGGTATGTTTAAAGTGTAAACTGAAATCTTACAATTATGTACTTTTGTTTTAGTTGTAAAATCATGATATCTTTTGATCTGTGACAAAACTTAGTTACTCAATTATATGTTATTACCTAGGAACAACTATCGAAAACAACGACGAATCTAAAGAAACTTTCTGATTGGTCGGTCGGTCTCCTTTACCAATCACGCTCGACCTGTATATTATTATAGAAACTCTCTCTTATTCTGCGTTCCATTTCCTCCTTGTGTCTGGTCGGATTTGCCTGGTACCGTATAGAAAGCCAAGGGTCCTACAAAATCTTGTAAAAGCCTCATCATCATCTTGTGAGCGTCTACATGAGAATCAAGGGCTACGGGTGTAAAAAAATTATCGGAAGGTGGACCGGTAAAGAAGTTGATAGCAAGGTTTGGGTTTCTTTTTAAACCTACGTACTTTCTGACTAAAATAGCAAATGAAGAATGCCTAAGAAAAGTCCATGAGGAACCAACCTTAATGAGCACACTACCGGGGAAACAGTCATGGTTCGTTGGCCACATAATGAAAAAAGGATGAATCGAAAAAATGGCGATAACAGGGGAAATGGGAGCCAGGAAAGGAAGAGCTAGACCAGGAGAGAAAATCTTCGATGGCTTGACAAAATATCATGGGAGAAACTCAACAACAGAACTTATGGAAAACATGGCCCAGGCTACGCACATCTGAGCCGCGAGACATGGCCAGGGAACATGAGAACATGGGGCGAAAGCTTTGGGACTTCTATCAGAATCTGGAGAGGACTGCGAGATTTATGTCAGTAAAAGGATTACAGGTGATGGTGGGGTAGACAATATAGGAAGCAAAAACAGTCCAAAAGGTAGTATTGAAAAAAAGCAATTCGCCGTGGAGGGAAACTTCATAGCCTTCTACGTAGGTTGGTAACAAGAAAAATATAAAAACCCCGTAAGTCATTCTACTAGGGAGAATGACCAATAACAAAAAAAAGAGAGAAAAGACACACACGCACACATACCACGCCCGAGGGGGGTGTGGTTGTGGGGTACTCTTTGGTCCACAGTCTAGGGATAGTAGTAGCATTTCTAACATCGAGCATTTCTTTTCTTCAATGTATGGAGCAATTTGTTGTGGAACTTGCTTAGAATCTTCATACAAGTCTGGTTACGACTCAAAATGTACAGAAGGTATGAAATAAAACTCTTCAGCGCTGTTACTGAACAAGCGAAGAAAGTTTTAAAGACGTGGGCAATAATTTGGTAGATAAGAAAAAAGACGACCACAGAAAGGGTAGACGACGTCGTAACGGCCAGGGTAGGCGACGTCGTATTAGCCAAGGTAGGCGACGTCTTAACGTCCAGGGTAGGCGACGTAGTCATGCCCAGGGTATGCGACGTCATAACGTCCAAGGTATGCGACGTCATAACGTCCAGGGTAGGCGACGTAGTCATGGGCAGTGTAGGCGGCGTAGTCATGCCCAAGGTAAGCGACGTAGTCATGCTCAGGGTATGCTACGTAGTCATGCCCAGGGTATGCGACGTCGTAACGTCCAGGGTAGGCGACGTAGTCATGCCCAGGGTAGGCGACTTAGTCATGCCAAGGGTATGCTACGTCGTAACTTCCAGGGTAGGCGACGTAGTCATGCCCAGGGTAGGCGACTTAGTCATGCCCAGGGTATGCGACGTCGTAACGTCCAGGGTAGGCGACGTCGTAACAGAAAAACGAATAAGATAAACATTCACTACTACCACCACAGCTGTCTGTGTAACAACCACAGAAAACATATGTGCGAAGCTAGACCACCACACTCTGCCCTGTCCACAGGGATCAGGATCTGGCATGACCAACAACCTCGAACGCAGAAAAAGAAGAAGATGAAAGTTCGGAAACTGTGGCGGGACATGATCGCCGATGCCTCCAGACATTGCACACTATGATAATGACTTTCTGGCATTTCCTGGAAATTTGCTAGATTTTTCCTGACCTAAGAACCTTCTAGATTTCAATGCCGGGGTCAAAAGGACAGGGTAACATGGACACGACACTTTCTCAATACCATCTGCCCAGGCAGATCAGAGTATGTACATAACTAATGTCTCGTCGTGGGAGAGGATAACAGCCGAGAAGGGGATTGCTGGCTCCAGCGAAATATGGTGTGGGTTTATCCCACGAGGCCTCTACAGTAACAATGAAGGTCAATCCGGATTCACCCTAAAAAATGGGCTCTGGTGAAGCTGCGACGGACCTAGCAAGCCGACAGTGGATGCTCTCCTGCGACAAACCTAAGAAAGGAGATAACACGGACTGACTTAAACGGAAAACGGCAGGACACAGGTCAAAAGGGAGACCCCTGGAAAAAGATGGATAGATGGAGTTAGAGACACTCTCATGAGTTACGGTATGAACTTATTGACGTCAATGATGTGGCCGGAAAACGGCAACTGCGTTTCTCCTCCAATACATCACGGTACAAGAGGAAGGGTAAAGTGAGTACAACAGGTAATAACATCTACCTACTTCATGTAGGAAAGAACGTTAGTTCTACTTCTTCTTGTTATTCCTCTTCTTCTTCTTGTTGTTCGTCTTCTTCTTGCTCTTCTTGTCCTTTTTGTCCTTCTTTCTCTTGTTCTTCTTCTTCTTTTTTGTTCGTCTTCTTCTTCTTCTTCGTTTTTTCTTCTTATTGTCGTTTTCTGCTTCTTCTTCTTCCTCTTCTTCGTTTTCTTCTTCTTCTTCTTCTTCTTCTTCTTCTTCGTTTTCTTCTTCTTCTTCTTCTTCGTTTTCTTCTTCTTCTTCTTGTCGTCGTTTTCTTCTTCTTCTTCTTCGTTTTCTTCTTCTTCTTCTTCTTTCTTCTTGTTCGTCTTCTTCTTCTTCGTGTGATTATTACTATTATTATTATCTTCACATTTCACGTTTTGATACTAAAAAAATGGAAATGAAATCTTTTTGCTAATTATCTTCGTTTTTCTTTTCCTTGACTTTTAGGTAACAGTAGACGACGTGAGTCGAGACTCAGGAAATAGATGTCGCCGTTTGGTAAGTGTAGCAATGTAGGACTATTTGAGAGAGAGAGAGAGAGAGAGAGAGAGAGAGAGAGAGAGAGAGAGAGAGAGATGGGGGTGGGAGGTGAGTAGGAGGGGTTGTGTTCCAGTGTGAGGATCTGGAAGACTGGCTACACGTACTGGGTTTGGGTTCACTGGAAATAATTTACGAATTCGTTAAAAAAATCGAAGGCGCTACAATGCATCTTCTCTTCACTTCCACTCGACATTCATTTTTGCAGTGGTATGATATTGTGTATATTGTTATATATTGTTATATATTAATGATTGAACAGTTCTCAGATTAAGTTGTGATTTATATATTTAACGACTGAACTGTTCTCTGATAAGGTGTGATTTATGTATTAACGACTGAAGTGTTCTCTGATTAAGTTGTGATTTATATATTAACGACTGAACTGTTCTCTGATTAAGTTGTGATTTATGTATTAACGATTGAACTGTTCTCTGATTAAGTTGTGATTTATATATTAACGACTGAACTGTCCTCTGATTAAGTTGTGATTTATGTATTAACGATTGAACTGTTCTCTGATTAAGTTGTGATTTATATATTAATGACTGAACTGTTCTCTGATTAAGTTGCGATTTATGTATTAATAATCGAAGTGTTTTCTGTTTAAGTTGTGATTTATATATTAATGATTAAACTGTTCCCTGATGAAGTTGTGATTTATGTATTAATGATTGAAGTGTTTTCTGATTAATACTGGCTTATAATTCTGCCACTTGAATCGATGATACTGCTGGGCTTAGAGTGGCGGCGACTGTCACGTATAGCTGCACACTTTGGCCCGTTAAAGTTTAACAACCCAGTGCACTTTCATACATCATTGTTAACCCCTTGTGGCCGCGTCGATATTATCTTTCTCCATTGTCACTTGTTCGTTTATGAATGCGTGTTAATACTTCATGATTTTTGTTCGCTTCATCAGTTCGGATTGCCACTACACGTTATACTATTTGATTCACCACAATACCAAAATCTTAACACACATAGCCACTATAAAGTCCAGATGACTCGTTCCTGAATCAAATTATAGTTCACTTCTAATACTCATCAAACGAAATTCACAGGTATCACATTGAGACATCTCCGAAAGCATTTTTACACACACTTCCAAAATGATCAAATCTACATTTCTCACGCAGTACTTATAATCACTTTTCATCTTGAAATGCTATTTTCTTTCTATCCTAAACTACTTCTGGTTCTAAACTGATTCTTCTTTCTTTTCTCTCTGTTATCTCTACTATCGTGCCTTTATTTTTTTTTCTGAACTACATGCCTGGCTTATATATCGTATGACACACCTCTAGATCCTTCTTTTGGTCCGCTGGTTCATAATATATTGATTTGACTTCGGGATAAGTCGGTCCACTACATTTGGTCACCTTATTGGTCCGCTGGACTATATATGTGTGCAAATTGCATCCTAAGATTAGCAAATATGCCTCACCCGTCAGTAAGTCTGGTGCGTCAAATCCATCTTTTCAGTTTTCTCGTGTGCGTAAACTCTTCTTATATAATATCAGGGGGATTAGTCTAGATCTTTTTATACAACGTGCGTCTGTCTGTCTCCATATGTACTATTTTTAAATTAGTAAATCATCCTAGTTCGTATTCTGGGTGTGTTTTCTTAATCCGTCCTATATTATCGGTATCCATCCTGTCAGTCAGTCAGTCAGTCAGTCATTTGCATGTCTCTTGCGGAACTTTGCCTCCCTAACAGCTCTCTTGTAGGCCTCTCGGTTGTGAGCAAGATGCCCTGCTGCTGATGCATCCATTTGCAGATTATCAACGATGTCTTGTAACCATCTTCGCCTTAGTCTCCCTCTCTTTCTTTTTCCCATTATGTACCCTTCCAAGCCTGTCTTCTCTAAATTATCATGACGTTTAATGTGTCCAAAATATTTAAGTTTTCTCTGTTTAATCCTCTTTACTAGCCAGTCTTCTTCAATATTAAGTTCTTATAGTATGGATATATTTGTTCTTTTTTGTGCCCATGATATTTGAAGAATTCTTCTGTAGCATTTACATTCAAAGGCATTTATATGTTTCTCAGCTGTTTTGTCATCCTGTCATTGTCATAAATGTGCTACTAATACAGTGGGAATGTTCCTCTCCCACCTGTTCTCAAATTATTTGCTTCGCTTCTGACCTAACTTCTCATCATCATCATCATCATCATCAGGTGCCGTGCCGACTGGCGTTGGCTATTATGCTTCTCCGATCCTTCATGCAGGCCATCAGCTCAGTTGGTGATCTCCTCTCACACCATCCCGTCAGACTGTCCAGTATCATTTCTCTTCTACTTATCAATAATTATTTGTAACTACAGTGGGCCATCACAAATCAGGCAACAACAGAACCTGTTGGATGCCGGATAAACGATTTTGCCGGATGGTTACGTTAGAATACACTTAACGCAACAGCTAATCACTTCATCCTGCTTTTAAAGTGCCCTGTAAGTCAGCACATGTAGGTTAATAAAGGGAAATGAAAAATGAAAAATTGAAATCAAATGAAATTGTATTGAAACGCAGGTAAAATACTGTAAAGTTTACAAGTACATGTAATTTATCTTTGTGTTTCATTATGTCATACACTGTAGATAAGACAGTGATGTATAAACCACACAAGCTAAACACAGCCACGTCGCTGTGAAGTTTATTTTTGTTTTCCAGAAGTTCTGCCCTATCTGTTATGGACAGCGTATGATTCCTGCGCTTCACAGCACTAGAAGCACCGTTCGTATTCATAAATGTCATGGATGGGGCTAAATGTCAGCTAAATGCACAAGAAGCAGTTGGAAATGCCTTACCGGTGTTTGAAAACGTTCACGGCCGGTGGGTGCACCAGCTATCGCAATCAACACGTTTGTGGCATGTCAGTGAGGTGACGCGGGAAACCTGAAATGTCTCTCGTGGACATTAGCGCTGAATAACTGGCGATGGTTGGGACATGTGCTCCGAATGACTGATAACTCACTACCAAAAATAGCACTAAGATGGACACCACAGGGGAACAGAAGTAAGGGTAGACCAAAAGAGACATGGAGAAGAACAACAGAGAGAATGTTGAGCAATAGAGGGCTCACCTGGGCAAGAGCAGAAAAAAAGGCAAAGGACAGGCATTTGTGGAAAACCCTTGCAGAAGCCCCATGTGCCCTGGGCACTTAAGGTTCAGAGAGAGAGAGAGAGAGAGAGAGAGAGAGAGAGAGAACTGGTTGAACCGGATAACTGATTGCCGGATTAGTGATGGTCAACTATATAGTAAAATCCGAGTAGTAAAAATAGTAATATTAACACCAATACTACCCTAACTTAGAAGGATATAATAATACTACAGTCATCTTCTTCTTCGTTCGCATCTGCCACCAAGACCGCCCCGTGATCCTACTGAATCTACCCCTGTGGTCCTCGATAGGTCCCGTGGTCCCCTTGTGGTCTCCGAAACGACCACACGAGATCCACATAAGGACCACAAGAGGTTCAGAGTATCGCAGGGCTTGAGCCTATATTCTTGGTGGTCTCAGAAGCGGGATTGCGTGACACTGTGGTTTTAGTTGCATCAGTTTTAGAGTTGAATTTTCTCACCAGAACTACAGTCATAACATACAAGGCACTATGTTACAGTTGTAGTAGTAGTAGTAGTAGTAGTAGTAGTAGTAGTAGTAGTAGTAGTAGTAGTAATAGTAGTAGTAGTAGTAGTAGTAGCAGCAACAGCATCAGCAGGACCAGCAGCAGTAGTAGTAGTAGTACTAATAGTAGCAGCAGCAGGAACAGTAGTAATAGTATTAGTAGTAGTAGTAGTAGTAGTAGTAGTAGTAATAATAATAATAATAGTAGCAGCAGCAGCAGCAGGAACAGCAGTAGTAGTAGTAATAGTAGTAGCAGCAGCAACAGCAGTAGTAGTAGTAATAGTAGTAGTAGTAGTAGTAATAGTAGTAGTAGTCGTAGTAGTAGTAGTAGTAGTAGTAGTAGTAGTAGAATTAATAGTAGAAAAAAGTTATTATAGTAGTAGTAATAGTAGTTGTAGAAGTAGAAATATAAATAGTAATAATACTAGTAATGAGTTCAAAGGTGACAGAAGAAGAAGAAGAAGAAGAAGAAGAATGTTTCTGATTACAAGAGAAGCTGTTTATCTCTCTCTGGAAAGCCAGCTTAGGCGCTGATCACTGTTAGCTGTGAAACTAAAGATCTTCATTTTCCAGAGCAAAATCTCTCATGACTCCACAGAAAAATCAGATTTGCATAATCGACCACATCAACTAACAGCCAGCAATGTTTTTCATTGCAACATCTAGCCTCCTTTGCTTCCATCTTCAATCTTGGCTCTCGTTTCATCCTCCAACGATGCCGCAAGTTTAAAATGTTTGGGAAGAAGAGTCACGTGCCCCATTTCTGACCTGATAGAATCTTTAGCCCTGGGCCGATCTAGGTCAACGAATATAATAACTCAAGATCCCGCAAGTCACGTGGTTCCGTTTCGGAGATTAGTCGGAAGTGCGTATGATTACTATTTAGAGCCGAAGTCGTGCTCGCAAGAAGTGGCCAAACCGAAGCGTAACTTATAAAACAACAACCCAAAAAACGCGAAATCGTGATAAGTTATCTAATGTAAACCACTGCCTACCAAATGATTATTCACATTTTCTGCGAGTAAATGATTACAGTGATTACTGCATGGACTTGAGGCAAATGGGAGTCTGCGGAATAGTTTTTTTTTTTTTGCCAGAAGATATTCCCGTTATTGTTCTTTCTTGCTGAATCTGTGGGCAAGATGTTCTTTGTTCTTTGCAGCCCATGCGGTGAGAGTGTTGAAGCACGGCATCATATCGGAGTGGGAGCTGGTTTTTGCCGAAACGGGGTGGAGCCAAGAAAGCAAAGCAGGGTACACTGCTTCTTTATTCAACGCCATATAATCTATCTATCTATCTATCTATCTATCTATCTATCTATCTATCTATCTATCTATCTATCTATCTGTCTGTCTGTCTGTCTGTCTATCTATCTATCTATCTATCTATCTATATGAACGTGTGTGTGTGTGTATGTTAGAGTATCACGCTGGAACGCCTCGAGCAATTTCAACCAAACTTGGCACACATATGACTTACAATATGGAGAGTGCACCGTGGGGGTTTGATCATCCCTAGGATACCCCTATGAACCATAGGGATCGGGGTGACATGTAAAAATAATCGAAAATAATGAACGATATTAGTATCGAAGCCATAGTTTTCGGGGTCGCTGAGATGAATAGTGACACCCCCGATACCGTTTAAGTCAAAATTCAGCCCCCATCGGCATGGGGGTGGGGGATAGGGGTTGCTTGAGATGGGGTGACATGTAAAAATAATCGAAAACGACCACTATTAGTATCGAATGCATAGTTTGTGGGGTCCTCTGAGATGCATAGTGACACTGCCGATGCCGTTCAAGTCCAAGCTCAGCCCCACTCGGCATGGGGTCCTAGGGGTGGGGGTGGATGTGGTGACATGTACAAATAATAGAAAAACGACCGATATTAGTGTCGATTCCATAGTTTTCGGGGTCGCTGAGGTGAATAGTGGCACTCACAAGTTCAGTCTCCATCAGCATGGGGAGAGAAAGGGGGTGGGGGGAGGGGGAATGAGACGTGGTGAAAAATAAAATGTTCAAACTGACCGAGTTTAGTGTCGACACCACAGTATTTGAGGTCGCTAAGCTGATTGGTGACAGTCCTGATGAAAATTAAACCCACGTGTAGTCGAATAGAAGGAATCGAATTCGGTAGAACCGTCTAGACTCTGTAGAACATTCTAGAAGGTTGTGGAAATGAATAAAACATTGTAGAACATTCTAGAAGATTGTGGAACTGAATAGACCTCTGTAGACCCTTCTAGAAGGCTGTGGAAATGAGCAGAACGTTGCAGAACCGTCTAGAAGGTTGTGGAAATGAATAGAACTTTGTTGATTGGGATAAATAAATTCCTGGGCAACGCCGGGTAATCAGCTAGTGTGAGACTGTAAATATCCTTTAGTCAGGTTGAATCTTTTAAAGGGGACATCAGCAGAGAGGTAGGATATTAACCAGGCTACTGCCAGTATCTTAACTTCAAATTTTACTAGAAGATTAAAAAAGAGAAAATAATGGAGAGAAATGGCAATAAAAGACAGCGAGAGAGAATAGGAAAACAAAACGTGGAAAAAATAACACCCCAATATTTCGGCAGGAAGTCTTTTTCAGGGAAAACTAAACAATTAATAGGCAAAAAAAAAATACAGACACTTCTTTCAGAGATGTGCTTTGAGTGAAAACAGGGCAATGAAATGGGCCTAGTTTTGAAAGTCGTAATATTTTCTACTTATGGAATGACATTCAATGCGTTCATTGTATCTTATAAAGAAGAAGAAGAAGAAGAAGAAGAAGAAGAAGAAGAAACATATGAATTAAAGGCGTAGGAGTAGTACAAAGGATACTGTACTCTCTTATCATGAAAAGCCTCACGAGGTGACTCAGGTAAAAAAAAAAAGAGGACATCTGGTATACCTGTTTTGGGGCACCACTGCAGTGGGAGGCACACCAGAGACTACTGCAAATGCAGATCACGTGCAAAAGTGTTGTATTAGCGGCGAGTTCAAATGGACATTTTGTATCACTATCTTGGAGAGGGAACTTCGAAAGTAGACTGAGATAGAAGGAATTCCGTAGTCAGAATATGAAACAAAGACCCATACCTTAGGCAGAATATGAAAACCCATACCTTATGCAGAATATGAAACAAAGACCTATACTTTAAGGAGAATATGAAACACAGACCCATACCTTAGGCAGAATATGAAACAAAGACCTATACCTTATGCAGAATATGAAACAAAGAACTATACCTTAAGGAGAATATGAAACACAGACCCATACCTTAGGCAGAATATGAAAACCCATACCTTATGCAGAATATGAAACAAAGACCCATACCTTAGGCAGAATATGAAAACCTATACCTTATGCAGAATATGAAACAAAGACCCATACCTTAGGCAGAATATGAAAACCTATACCTTATGCAGAATATGAAACAAAGACCCATACCTTAGGCAGAATATGAAACAAAGACCCATGCCTTAGTCATAATATGAAACAAAGATCCATACCTTTGGCAGAATATCAAACAGAGACCCATACCTTAGGCAGAATATGAAACATAGACCCAGTGTTGTTTTCTGATCTGTGACAAAACTCTGTTACAGGAGTTGTCTGGTATTACGTTGGGTTAAGTTCTGAGACCAGTTTTCCATCCCAGAAAGTTTCAGAGGGAAAGATGCTGTCAACGTGTGAATCAGAGATTCGTAGCTGACATACTGGGGTCAGGGTTGGGGGACCATAGTTGACCAAGACCCTGTCCTATCTCTCCCTTCTCCTTCTCTTTCTCTCTCTCTCCCCTTCTTGATGACACGCTGGGGTCAGGGTTGAGGGACCATAGTTGACCAAGACCCTGTCCTATCTCTCTCTCTTTCTCTCTCTTTCTTGGTGACATGCTGGGGTCATGGTTGGGGGACCATAGTTGACCAAGACCCTGTCCTATCTCTCCCTCTCTCACTCTCTCCTTCTTGATGATATGCTGGGGTTATGGTTGGGGGACCATAGTTGACCAAGACCCTGTCCTATCTCTCTCTCTCTCTCCTTCTTGATGACATGCTGGGGTTATGGTTGGGGGACCATAGTTGACCAAGACCCTGTCCTATCTCTCTCTCTCTCTCATTCTTAATGACATGCTGGGGTCATGGTTGGGGGACCATAGTTGACCAAGACCCTGTCCTATCTCTCCCCCTCTCTCTTGCTCTCTCTCTTTCCTTCTTGGTGACATGCTGGGGTTATGGTTGGGGGACCATAGTTGACCAAGACCCTGTCCTATCTCTCTCTCTTTCTCTCTCTTTCTTGGTGACATGCTGGGGTCAGGGTTGAGGGACCATAGTTGACCAAGACCCTGTCCTATCTCTCTCTCTTTCTCTCTCTTTCTTGGTGACATGCTGGGGTTATGGTTGGGGGACCATAGTTGACCAAGACCCTGTCCTATCTCTCTCTCTTTCTCTCTCTTTCTTGGTGACATGCTGGGGTCAGGGTTGGGGGACCATAGTTGACCAAGACCCTGTCCTATCTCTCTCTCTTTCTCTCTCTTTCTTGGTGACATGCTGGGGTCAGGGTTGAGGGACCATAGTTGACCAAGACCCTGTCCTATCTCTCTCTCTTTCTCTCTCTTTCTTGGTGACATGCTGGGGTCAGGGTTGGGGGACCATAGTTGACCAAGACCCTGTCCTATCTCTCTCTCTTTCTCTCTCTTTCTTGGTGACATGCTGGGGTCAGGGTTGGGGGACCATAGTTGACCAAGACCCTGTCCTATCTCTCTCTCTTTCTCTCTCTTTCTTGGTGACATGCTGGGATCATGGTTGGGGGACCATAGTTGACCAAGACCCTGTCCTATCTCTCTCTCTCTTTCTCTCTCTTTCTTGGTGACATACTGGGGTCAGGGTTGGGGGACCATAGTTGACCAAGATCCTGTCCTATCTCTCTCTCTCTTTCTCTCTCTTTCTTGGTGACATACTGGGGTCAGGGTTGGGGGACCATAGTTGACCAAGACCCTGTCCTATCTCTCTCTCTCTCTTTCTCTCTCTTTCTTGGTGACATACTGGGGTCAGGGTTGGGGGACCATAGTTGACCAAGACCCTGTCCTATCTCTCCTCTTTCTCTCTTTCTTGGTGACATGCTGGGGTCAGGGTTGGGGGACCATAGTTGACCAAGACCCTGTCCTCTCTCTCTCTTTCTCTCTCTTTCTTGGTGACATGCTGGGGTCAGGGTTGAGGGACCATAGTTGACCAAGACCCTGTCCTATCTCTCTCTCTTTCTCTCTCTTTCTTGGTGACATGCTGGGGTCAGGGTTGGGGGACCATAGTTGACCAAGACCCTGTCCTATCTCTCTCTCTTTCTCTCTCTTTCTTGGTGACATGCTGGGGTCAGGGTTGGGGGACCATAGTTGACCAAGACCCTGTCCTATCTCTCTCTCTTTCTCTCTCTTTCTTGGTGACATGCTGGGATCATGGTTGGGGGACCATAGTTGACCAAGACCCTGTCCTATCTCTCTCTCTCTTTCTCTCTCTTTCTTGGTGACATACTGGGGTCAGGTTGGGGGACCATAGTTGACCAAGATCCTGTCCTATCTCTCTCTCTCTTTCTCTCTCTTTCTTGGTGACATACTGGGGTCAGGGTTGGGGGACCATAGTTGACCAAGACCCTGTCCTATCTCTCTCTCTCTCTTTCTCTCTCTTTCTTGGTGACATACTGGGGTCAGGGTTGGGGGACCATAGTTGACCAAGACCCTGTCCTATCTCTCCCTTCTCCCTCTCTTTCTCTCTCTCTCCCCTTCTTGATGACACGCTGGGGTCAGGGTTGAGGGACCATAGTTGACCAAGACCCTGTCCTATCTCTC
The DNA here is from genome assembly GCA_009760885.1 of Achatina immaculata. NCBI lineage: Eukaryota > Metazoa > Mollusca > Gastropoda > Stylommatophora > Achatinidae > Lissachatina > Lissachatina immaculata. The sequence continues at coordinate 5,491,623 of CM019710.1, forward strand.
TCTCTTTCTCTCTCCTTCTTGATGACATGCTGGGGTTATGGTTGGGGGACCATAGTTGACCAAGACCCTGTCCTATCTCTCTCTCTCTCTCTCCTTCTTGATGACATGCTGGGGTCATGGTTGGGGGACCATAGTTGACCAAAACCCTGTCCTATCTGTCTCTCTCCTTCTTGATGACATGCTGGGGTCAGGGTTGGAGGACATAGTTGACCAAGACCCTGTTCTATCTCTCTCATTCTCTATCTCTCTCCTTCTTGGTGGCATGCTGGGGTCAGGGTTGGAGGACCATAGTTGACCAAGACCCTGTCCTATCTCTCTCTCTCTCTTTCTGTGTCTCTCTCCTTCTTGATGACATGCTGGGGTTATGGTTGGGGGACCATAGTTGACCAAGACCCTGTCCTATCTCTCACTCTCTCTCTCCTTCTTGATGACATGCTGGGGTTATGGTTGGGGGACCATAGTTGACCAAGACTCTGTCCTATCTTTCATTCTCTCTCTCACTCTCTCCTTCTTGATGACATGCTGGGGTCAGAGTTGGGGGACCATAGCTGACCAAGATCCCGTCCCCACCTCTCCCTCTCCCCTTCCGTCTCTCTTTCCTTCTTTCTAGCAATAACCATAACCATAACATAAAACCGCAGTCATAACAACAACCATAACTACGACAAAAACAATAACAATAACAATAAAAACCTTAATTATAAAATAACAACAATAATAAAACAACAACAATCATAACTATAACAAAAACAGCAACAATAACAACAACAATAGTAACATTATCTTTTTTTTCGATTCATCATTAGCGAAGCTTATTTCCCCTCTCCTTCTACCACTCCCTTGCCCTCTCTCTCTCTCTCTTCCTCTCCAAACACTCCAACATCCTCTCTTCTCCTCTCCAACAACATCACAGAAGACGAGACCGTCTTAGTCTCTGGTCGCAGCTACAAATCGGCTTAAGTTCAATTAGCGACCGAAGGTGAAGTTAGTGGCCTATATATCGGCTCCCAAGAGTTGAGCTGTCTGGACGAATTATTCCGCTAATGTGGCTCTGTAAACTACTTTTTATATGACTATACTGTTTGTTGTTTCGTTTCTTTTTCTTGTGCAAGGAATGAAAGGTACTGTACTTTTACAACATTTATTTATGTGAGTTTCTTCGTTCTTATTCTCTGTCACGTATTTTAAAAAATGAGAGAAAGAAAAATAGAAAATTGTTTCTAGTTCTTATTAGGATATTTTCTATTTATTTGTTACATATTAAGACGTTTAATTTCGTTTCTGTAAATCTTGTTCTATTTTAACTTTTTGTTTGGTTTTCTTATCTATCTATCTATCTATCTATCTATCTATCTATCTATCTATCTATCTATCTATCTATCTATCTATCTGTCTGTCTGTCTGTCTGTCTATCTATCTATTAGTCCGTTCGTCTGTCCTTTTATCCATCCACTGATCTGCCGGTCCGTACTACCTGCATGACTGCGTGTTTGTCTGTCTACCTGCCTGCCTGTTTGTCTGTCTACCTGCCTGCCTGTGTGTCTGTCTGTCTACCTGCCTTCCTGTGTGTCTGTCTACCTGCCTGTCTGTGTACCCGGCTGCCTGTGTACTTGCCTGTCTATCTGCCTGCCTGTGTGCCTGTCTGTCTACCTGCCTATGTATCTGTCTGTCTGCCTGCCTACATGTGTGCCTGTCTGTCTATCTGCCTGCCTATGTGTTTGTCTGTCAACCGCCTGCTTATGTGTCTGTCTGTTTGTCTACCTGCCTGCCTGTGTGCCTGTGTGCCTATCTGCCTGCCTGTGTGCCTGTCTGTTCATCTGCCTGCCTGTGTGTTTGTCTGTCAACCGCCTGCTTGTGTGTCTGTCTGTCTGTCTGTCTGCCTGTATTTCTATCTGTCTGCGTACCTGCCTACCCGTGTGTTGTCCCTCTGCCGGGTGTTATATTCCAGCAGCTGCTCTCTTCTACTAACTGTCACTTATCTGTTTTTTCTTTAAATAAAGCTATACTTCCTCAAACACAGGCAGTGGCACAAGATTTCAAGTGCCATATTCCTCGCTTTCATTATTTATGATTCTTTATTGTAGCAGACCTTTGCTCTCCGCCTGGAAAACGAGATAAATCTGACAGATGGTCTGGCAAGATGTGTCTTTCTCGGAACTTAAACGTTGTGGATAACATATTTTTATGGTGCTGTGTGTAAATATCTTTCCCTGCCACAGAATACACATGATGACAGCTCAGCCCGATATGATTTCTTCTTCTTCTTCTTCTTCGACTACTAGTACTACTACTAATACTTCTTCTTTTTCTTTTTCTTCGTACGCTTCTACCACCAAGATCACCCCGTGATTCTACTGAATTTTACTCGAGAGGACCACAAGAGGTTCATAGTATCGTGGGACTCGGGCCTGTAGTCTCGGTGGGTCACAGAAGCGGAATTGCGTGACACTGCGGTTTTCGTTGCACCAGTTTATCCTAGAATTGGACTTCCTCACCGGAAAACCTCGACGCGGTTTGGATATGAATATATCCCCGCTGGGTGAGAGGTGGTTGCCCATCCAGCCTAGAATTGGACTTCCTCACCGGAAAACCTCGACGCGGTTTGGATATGAATATATCCCCACTGGGTGAGAGGTGGTTGCCCATCCAGCCTAGAGTTGGACTTTCTCACCGGAAAACCTCGACGTGTTTTGAAATATCAGTATATCCCCGCCGGGTGAGAGGTGGTTGCCTATCTAGACTGCCCTGGTCCAGTGTTTCCGACTTCAGCATTTTGTGATCGTGGCCGCTACCCTTCCTAGTTGTGACCAGGATGGAGCTTTTGCCCAGGAGGACGAATCATCTCCAGTAGTGATTTAAGCCGGTTTAGGCGTATTATCCCAGTATGGGTGTAGTTACGGATCCAATTTGCCTACTTCCTTTACCTACATCGTTCTATCGACTAGAGGCTGTGCACCTCGGAGACCTGCTGGGGGTATGGGTACGGCCTTGCACGAAATTCGCGCCGTCTCCGTGGGGGTTTTCAAGGGCCGACGGGAGCCCATCGGACACCGCAAGAGCCGCGGTGCGTTACCGGGGCCGCCGTCCCTATCTCCGGGGCATAGCCGATTCCAGGGACGTCACTCCTTACAAAGAAAAGAGAACTACCGGGGATCCCGCCGACCCCCCCCCCCCCACACACACACAGAGTTCGTTTGCGTGACTACTACTACTACTACTACTACTACTACTACTACTACTACCACTACCACTACTACTACTACTGCTACTACTACTGCTACTACTACTACTGCTACTACTACTACTACTACTTCTAGTTACTACTACTACTACTACTCCTACTGTTACTACTACTACTACTACTACTACTAGTTACTACTCCTGCTACTACTACTACTACGATCTCCTTGGAACTGCGAGCTTGATGTTTCATGCGGACGATTCATTCATTCATTCATTTGCATGTCCCTTGCGGAACTTTGCCTCCCTAACAGTACTCCTGTAGGCCTCTCGGTTGTGAGCAAGATGGCCTGCTGCTGTTGCATCCATTTCCAGATCGTCAACGATGTCTTGCAGCCATCTTCGTCTTGGTCTTCCTCTTTTTCTTTTTCCCATTATGTATCCTTCCAATACGGTAATCTCTAAATTATCATGACGTTTAATGTGTCCAAAATATTTCAGTTTTATCTCTTTAATCCTTTTCACTAGCCAGCCTTCTTCAATATTAAGCTCTTGTAGTATAGATATATTTGTTCTTTTTTGTGTCCACGATATTTGGAGAACTCTTCTGTAGCATTTACATTCAAAGGCATTTATGTGTTTCTCAGCTGTTTTGTTAAGTGTCCAGGTCTCACAGGCATATGTTGCTATGGGAAAGATGCATGCCCTTAAAACGATGCGATGAAGATATAGAGCCACAGCTCCATGTTTGAACTGGACCAGATTATGGTGACTGTTTTTTTTATTGTTGTTTTTTTCACTCCCTGATTGGAGATAAAAGAAGTAGAGGGCGTGCAATATTTCCTTAGAGAGACTCCACTGCCATGATGTAAATCGCTGCCCTGTGGAATACGTACGGTTCATAGAGGTATCGATCTACGCAGTACTGTGTTATTTTGTTTTCGGTAATGTGTAATCGAGTTAGAGCGGGCATTGTTATTCGAGGTATGGCCAGTGGAGGGAGCGTGTGATTATATCGTCTTGGATTACTGTGAAGTTATGTAGTGTATTACTGACACTGTGGGCCAGTTATGTAGTGTATTACTGACAGTGTGGGCCGGTTATGTAGTGTATTACTGACACTGAGGGCCACTTATGTAGTGTATTACTGACACTGAGGGCCACATATGTAGTGTATTACTGACACTGAGGGCCACTTATGTAGTGTATTACTGACACTGACCACTGTTGCCGAGATTCTTCACCTGCCGTGCGTGAAGCGGTGCTCCTCCCGGCCAATGAAGAAAGGTGCAAATGAGGTTGCCGCGCAGCATCACTGTGGAAAAGGTGGTAGAAAGGATAAAGCGAAGCAAGCAGTCAAATCACGGCACCTCTGGTCTGGAGGTCAGCCACGTCCTGAGTGCAGTCATATCGGGTGAAATGCATGAACCGGCTTGTCCCAGAGGTTAAGGCACTGCTAGCGAGACTCTCCAAATGCCGCGCGTGGAGTGAAGCTCCTCCCGATCAAGGAAGAAATGCGGAAAAGAAATAAAGGTTGCTGTGCGGTGCCGATGGGAAAGGTGGTGGAAAGGATAAAGTGAAGTTTAATCGGTATGTCCAGTAGTATCGCTACGAGAGCTATACATACCACGGCACCTCTGCTCTAGAAGGCCGGCCACGTCCGAAATACACCTACACTGGTGAAATATGCCTAAACCGGCACACACCAGGGGTGGAACTTGATGGCTAGACATGTCATGCCACCTCCGCTCTAGAGGTCGGTCACGCCTGATATACATCTATACTGGTGAATTATGCCTACACCACCTCATACCAGGGGTGAATCTTGAAGGTTATGCATGTCACAGTACCTCTGCTCTAGAGGTCGGTCACGTCCCAAACACGCCCATACTGGGTTAATATGCCTAAACCGGCTCAACCCAGGGGTGGAAGTCACTAGTGGCGAGGATTCGTCCTCCTGGAGAAAAGCTCCATCCTGGTCACAACTAGGAAGGGTAGCGGCCACGACCACAAAATGCTGAAGTCGGAGACACTGGACCAGTGCAGTCTAGATAGGCAACCACCTCTCACCCGGCGGGGATGTTTGCGTATCCTAATCACGCTGAGGTTTTCCGGTGAGAAAGTCCAACTCTGGACTGGATGGGCAACCACCTCTCACCCGGCGGTGATACACGGGTATCTCAAAACACGTCGAGGTTTTCCGGTGAGAAGGTCCAACTCTGGCCTGGGTGTGCTACCGCCTCTCACCCAGCGGGGATGCACTGATATCCTAAACACGTCGAGGTCTTCCGGTGAAAAAGTCCAACCCTAGACTAAACTGGTGCAATGAAAACCACGGTGTCACGCAATCCCGCTTCTGAGACCCACCAAGAATACAGGCTAAAGCCCTGTGATACTCTGAACCCCTTGTGGTCCTCTCGTGGATCTCGTGTGGTCCTTTCGGGGACCACACAGGAGACCACGGGACCTAACGAGGACCACAGGCGTAAATTCAGTAGGATCACAGTGCGGTTTTGGTGGTAGAAGCGAACGAAGAAGAAGAAGAAGAAGACTGACACTGAGAGCCACTTATGTAGTGTATTTCTGAAGAAGGCCCTCAGAAGTTTGATCACATGAATCATTCATCATTGTTGACCTAGTACGTCGTCACTGTCACTCATCATCATATTGCTGTTCATATGTGGTATCTGTATGTGAGATATGTGTGGTGTCTGTCATGTCATTGTCCGCATGTGTATGTCTCGTCAGTCATGTGCAGTAAAGCTTATGTGATGTGAATTAATGTATATTGGATGTCTTGAATGATGTTGTTGATGTTATATGTTGGAGAGAGAGAGAGAGAGAGAGAGAGAGAGATAGAGCTGAGGGCTTGAACTGTTAGCATCATCATGTGCATTATGTTACTGGATGACCACGAGGGGACGGAACCTGGGTCACTATAGGCTGTAGTTAGATTATTGTTCTCAAGGTACGGTTGTTCATAAAACTGGCAAGCCGGTTTCTAACATCCCTAAATTGTACAAAGAACTGGCAAGCCGGTTTCTACCCTAAATTGTACAAAGAACTGACAAGCCGGTTTCTAACTTCCCTAAATTGAACAAAGAACTGACAAGCCGGTTTCTAACTTCCCTAAATTGTACAAAGAACTGGCAAGCCGGTTTCTAACTTATCTAACTTGTACAAAGAACTGGCAAGCCGGTTTCTAACTTCCTTAAATTGAACAAAGAACTGACAAGCCGGTTTCTAACTTCCCTAAACTGTACAAAGAACTGACAAGCCAGTTTCTAACTTTCCCTAAATTGTACAAAGAACTGGCAAGCCGGTTTCTAACTTCCCTAAATTGTACAAAGAACTGACAAGCCGGTTTCTAACTTCCCTAAACTGTACATAGAACTGACAAGCCGGTTTATAACTTTCCCTAAATTGTACAAAGAACTGGCAAGCCGGTTTCTAACTTCCCTCAATTGTACAAAGAACTAACAAGCCGGTTTATAACTTCCTTAAATTGTACAAAGAACTGACTAGCTGGTTTCTAACTTCCCTAAAAGCACCTGATCCAAGTATTTTCATTTCCCTTTAGTTAAAACTTGCACCAGCCACCAAGTTTTACAATGGGGTACTATGACGATCGCTTTCCCTCGTTAGCCAGGCTTGCCCTGTTACTAGGGAGGTACCAAAGGAAAATTGGCACAGGGTCTTGATCAGCTATGGTTCATGAAACCCTGACGCTAGCATGTCAACTATGGGTCGATGACTGCCACTCCGGACACCGAAACTTTCCCCATTTCACCACCCTTTCCCCCCCCCCCCCCATCCTTCCCCATAAATCCCCTGTAATGTTTACGCCCCTGAGTTCTCCATCATCAATTAATAAAAACAGAAAGAAAGAGGGAAAAAAACTGTTGATTCTCCATCATGGCATGGGAGGTAATTGATTAACGTTGAAAAAAATCGATCTGGTTTTCTCCCCTTGAGCATAGAAAATAAATTGAATCACATGATAAGAAATATAATCTACTTACTGATCACGCTTTCCTGCAGGCTTCTCCCACAGAGAAGAGAATATTTGCTTCATATTTTCTTTTAGGTTGATGTAATGAAGATACCGATTTGGTGGTCAAAGAAAGAAAGGGAAAGACAAGCGTGAAGGAAGGAAAAGAAGAACAAGAGAAGGAAAGAAGGAACAAATAATTAATAAAGAAGGAAAGAAAAGAACGAACGAAGGTTGAAAGAAAGAAAGAAAGAAAGAAAAGAAAAGAAAAAGTACGAAGGAAGAAAAGGAACAAAAGGAAATCAATGGAAGGAAGGAACAAATAATGAATAAAGAGAGAAAGAAAAGATCGAGCGACGGTTGAGAGAAAGAAAGAAAGAAAACGAAAGAACAAAAGAAAGAAAGGAAAGGGAAAGTGGAAAGGAAGAAAAGAAAAGAAAGGAAGAGCAAGGGAAGGAAGGAAGAAACAAATAATGAATAAAGAAAGAAAAGAACGAGCGAAGTTTAATAGGAAGAAAGAAAGAAAGAGGGAACGGGAAGGAAAAGTAGGAAGGAAGAAAAGGAAGAGCAAAGGAAGAAAGGAATAAATAGTGAAGAAAGAAAAGGAAGAAAAGAAAGAGCGAAGATTAAAAGAAAGAAAGAAAAAAGAAAGAAAAACAGGAAGAAAGAAAGGAAAGGAAAAGCGAGAAGGAAGAAAAGGAAAGAAAGGAAGATCAAGGAAGGAAAAGAAGGAACAAATAATGAATAAAGAAAGAAAGAAAAGAAAGAGCGAAGGTTAAAAAAGAAAGAAAGAAAAGAAAGGAAGAAAGGAAGAAAGAAAGAAAGTAAAAGCGGGAAGGAAGGAAAGGAAGATCAAGGAAAAGAAAGAAGCAACAAATAATGTATAAAGAAAAAAAAGAAAAGAACAAGCAAAGGTTAAAAGAAAGAGAGAAAGAAAGTACGACCAAAAACCATGACTATCTTTAGCAGTACACGGGAGATAACTGTTGTTTTTAACAGAAAGGGCAATTGTTATTAATTTTGAACTTAAAAGATTCTTCTAGAACGTCACGTGGGCTGAGAAACCCGTGACAGAGAATTGTGGGAGAGGCTGTGTGAGTGGGCAGCCAGTCTTCGTTTGGATGTGCACCTGAGAGTATGTCTCTGTCGAGAAAATGGATGTTTATGTCTGTTACTGAAGCTGTGGAAGTATGAATGGAATCGCCAGGTGGCAGGGCAAACCTGATGGAGGTCAGAATATCCTCATCACCATCTTCATGTTCATTAAATTCATTATCAAAACTTAATGTCACGTGATACGTAGGACTGGCAGGACTCCTGTATCAGTGAGTTGCCAAGTTTAGGATTGAAAGAGCCTGGAAGTGAAGAGTGGCTGGAGACACTGATTAACTAATCCAGAAACGTAAAGTTGATGGCTGGAGACATTGATTAACTAATCCATAAATGTAAAGTTGATGGCTGGAGATATTGATTAACTAATCCAGAAATGTAAAGTTGATGGCCGGAGTCATTGATTAACTAATCCAGAAGCACTCAACAACCACGGCTTCATCTAGTGCCCCAAAATTCTATTCAATCAGTCAGTCATATGCATGTCCCTTGCGTAACTTTGCCTCCCTAACAGCTCTCCTGTAGGCCTCTCGGGTGTAAGCAAGATGCCCTGCTAATGGTGCGTTCATTCGCAGACCATCAACGATGTCTTGTAGCCGTCTTCGCCTTGGTCTTCCTCTCTTTCTTTTTCCCATTATGTACCCTTTCAAGACGGTCTTCTCTAAATTATCATGACGTTTAATATGACCAAAATATTTAAGTTTTCTCTCTTTAATCCTCTTTACTAACCAGCCTTCTTCAGTATTAAGTTCTTGTAGTATAGATATATTTGGTTTTTTTTTTGTGTCCATGATATTTGAAGAACTCTTCTGTAGCGTTTACATTCAAAGAGTGTTACATTCTGTTCAGTAACAGAATATAATAACACAGTAAACACAACGGGCACATACGACTTCAACAATCTTATTATATTGTAATGAGAAGACAGAAGTTAGAGAACTTGGCAATCACTGAAAAACGCAAGGGGAAAAGAAAGAGCTAGAACGACAGAAAATACCCTGACAGGCAGACCCTAAAGGCAAAAAGACTAACTTACTAATATGGAACGCGCAAAGACATCAGTCGGTACTAAATATAATGAATGCAGTTTTAGCCAATAACAAATGCGCCAATGTATCATTTTATTATTGACTCATCATCATTATCATCATCATCGTCATCATCATCATCATCGTCGTCATCATCCTAGACAAAATATTTCCGGAGAGAAAGGGAGAGAGAGAGAGAGAGATAAGACAGATAGAGAGAGGGGGGAAAGAGAGAGAGAGAGAGAGTGGGAGAGAGATGAGATGAGACAGAGTGAAGACACAGAGAGAGGGGAGAGAGATTTTAGAGATGTGACAGGGTCTTGGTCAGCAGTTATGTCAAACATTGTGGCCATGTTCCACCGACGACTGGTTGGGTGATTCTTCTCCTCAAGGTCTGAGACTTTCAGACATTCACTCTGTGCCTTAAGTCAGTGATTCCAAGGCCAGAGCACTGTCCGTTCTGGCAGTCAGTGGCGAAATATATCTGCCCAAGATCCTATCCCACCTCTCCCTTGGTGCCCCTAGTAACAGACCTATCCTGGTACGCAGGACAAAGTTCGCCTTAGTCCTCATGGTGGTGGAGTCTGCTAAAGAAGTACTGCACACACCCCTGCCTTTTTAGCTCCACTCAAGAGGGGTGAAAGAAAAATAGTTGCCCTAACCCGCTCCCAAACCGACACGATGCTGTGGCTTAACATCTTCACTGCATCGGCTGCTTAGAACGCTAGCTGGCAGTTCCAGGGAGACAGAAGTGATTGTTAATGAGGAGGTAGGTTGCTCCATGAGGAGGAAGTCAAATCTGAGAGGGGGAGGAGGAATTTCGTTTTTCCAAAGGAGGAATTGAAGAAAACTATATAAAGGTTAAGACCCTTTCTGGGTGGTGATTTAATATATAGAGGAGGATTCTAGAGCAATCTGGGTTGAAAAGAAGGACTGGGTCCTGAGATATTGGCAGACCCATTGCCTTACACTCTTTCTGGCTTTGGTTTCCCTGTTTTTCAAGACGCCTTTATATCGCCATTAAAGAAGTGGTTAGTGCAGTCATACGTCGTGGCTGTGGTCGGTGGTTCGAATTCCAGTCGCCCAGCAACAGAAATGAATACCCGACCCCCTCCCCCCTCCCCATTTGAGGTGATTATGGAAGAGCGGTCTGGCGTGGCTCTGACCACATGACTCTCTAATGTGTGAACAGATTAAGGAAAGATTGTGGACACTATGGACGCTAACATCATATTTTATATGTGCCTGCATAGCGAGAGAGAGAGAGCCTCATTCACGGTACTTTGATCTACAATCATATTATCTATTCTTAAACCTTTCTCTGGAACAAGCTTCCGCATATGTAATTTACTAATGTTCTTGTTCTCTGATTGGCTTCTTCGATGTTCTTTACATTGGGACGTGTTACAATACGGGCATGGTAATCTGCACTGTGAAATTTACTAGATTTTTTTTTTAAGTCCCAGTTCTCTGCAGGCTCCACGCCCATTGATGAACCTTTGTCAGTCATCCTCTTTGGCGCACGTCAACTCAGATGCAGGATCTGATAGATTTCTGGCAGCTGTAACCTGCTATGGGGTAGCGGGGTACGGGTATCCCCCTATCAAAGGAGAAATAAGAACCACAGAAATAAGGTTTTTAAGGGCATGCATCTTTCCCATGGCAACATATGCCTGTGAGACCTGGACACTTAACAAGACAGCTGAGAAACATATAAATGCCTTTGAATGTACATGCTACAGAAGAGTTCTTCAAATATCGTGGACACAAAAAAAGAACAAATATATCTATACTACAAGAGCTTAATATTGAAGAAGACTGGCTAGTAAAGAGGATCAAAGAGAGAAAACTGAAATATTTTGGACACATTGAACGTCATGATAATCTAGAGAAGACCGTCTTGGAAGGATACTTAATGGGAAAAAGAAAAAAAGGAAGACCAAAACGAAGATGGCTGCAAGACATCGTTGACGATCTGCAAATGGATGCAGCAACAGCAGGCCATCTTGCTCACAACCGAGAGGCCTACAGGAGTGCTGTTTGGGAGGCAAAGTTCCGCAAGGGACATGCAAATGAATGAATGAATGAATGTAACCTGCTAAGAAAGAAGACGAGAAGAACTAAACGTCACATTTGGTGTGTCTACTAAATATTTGACGTAGGCTTGGAAAGGGTTAAGTACTTGATCGATACTTCTCCGACTCGCCTTCCTCCTATGGGTCTCTCCGTTGACACTTACACATACACGCACAGAGAAATGGACACCGAACGTTTTAACAATCGGCTACCCATAACTGGCATGTTAGCGTCGTCGTTGTGAAACATAGCTGACCAAGACCCTGTCACGGCTCTCCGTTGGAAGAAGAAACGGAAGTAGTAGTAGTAGTAGTAGTAGTAGTAGTAGTAGTAGTAGTAGTAGTAGTAGTAGAAGAAGAAGAAAAAGTAGTAGTAGTAGTAATAGTAGTAGTAGTAGTAGTAGTAGTAGTAGTAGTAGTAGTAATAGTTGTAGTAGAAGAAGAAGTAGTGGTAGCACTAGTAGTAGTAGAAGAAGAAGAAGAAGAAGAACTAGTAGTAATAGTATTTGTAGTAGTAGAAGCAGTAGTTGTTGTTGTAGCTGTAGTAGAAGTAGTAGTAGTAGAAGTAGTAGTAGTAGTAGTAGTAGTAGTAGTAGTAGTAATAGTGGTAGTAGTAGTAGAACTAGTAATAGAAGAAGAAGTAGTAGTAGCACTAGTAGTAGGAGAAGAAAAAGAAGAAAAACTAGTAGTAATAGTATTTGTAGTAGTAGTAGTAGTAGCAGTAGTAGTTGTTGTAGCTGTAGTAGAAGAAGAAGAAGAAGAAAAAGAAGAAGAAGAAGTAGTAGTAGTAGTAGCAGTTGTTGTTGTTGTAGCTGTAGTAGTAGAAGAGGAAGTAGTAGTAGTAGTAGCAGCAGCAGCAGTAGTAGTAGTAGTAGTAAAGAACAAGAAGAAGAAAGAAGAAGAAGAAGAAGAACTGGGAATTAGATTCGAACCCTCGACTCCTGCAAACGACAGTCATTTTACTGTACCACGCTCCTCCCACTCCCCATCCTCACCCCGAATCTGCTATCAAGACCACTGGTTAAATATTCGTACACACCAAACTTCGCTTTTCTCCTCCCCCCTCCCCCCTCCCCCCTTTTTATAATATTAAATAGCGCATGTGATCTGTTCCTGTAGATTATCTTTTCTATATCGATCCTTACATCTGTCATAGATTATCCCCGTCTCTCCTGGTCCGATCAAATGTCCATATTTCAATGTTTCATTAAAAGACCTCGCGTGCCCGTGGCCACCAAGGGGGTGTCTAGAGTCATAGACTGACGCCGGTCTGTCGCCTGGCCTGGGGCTAGCTCTACGGAAAACCCACAACTCGATTGCTTAACATGCCCCCTTTTTTTTCCTCTCTTGTACCAATTTCCCCCATAATTCTTCATCTACATCAATTCTCGGGCCCCCACCCCCCCCCTCTCTCTCTCTCTCTCTCTCTCTCTCTCTCTCTCTCTTTCTGTCTTTCTTCCTGTAGCGTTTGTTCAGAATACGAGTCCCTTGAGAATCCTGCAACATATTCCAACACTCCAAGGCCCCCCAACCTATTTACACAGCGAGGGCACTCGAAATCAATGGTAATTCACCTTGTTCACGCTTCTCTTCACCTTCACTTCGTGTCAAAAATAAAAATCCTTGCGGAATATTCACAATTTTGAGAACTTATTCTCGTTCTTGGCTCGTTGTGAAATATACAACGGTTGGTTTGTGCTACAGCACCCCGTCCGATTGGGAACGGGTTATTGTTGGCTATTTTTTGTTTGTTTTCTGCCCCTGTTTGCATCTAAAACGCAAAAAAGGAGGGAGGGGCGCAGTACTTCTTTAGCAGAATCCACCACGTGGGGACTATGACGACCCATGCCCCCGGTTAGCCAGTCTAGGATTGTTACTGGGGGTACTAACGGAGAGATGGAACAGTGTCTTGGTCATCTATGGTTCACCAACCTTGACGCCAGCATGTCATCTATGGTTCGCCAACCTTGACGCCAGTATGTCATCTATGGTTCGCCAACCTGACGCCAGCATATCAGCTATGGTTCACTAACCCTGACACCAGCATGTCATCTATGGTTCGCCAACCTTGACGCCAGCATGTCATCTATGGTTCGCCAATCTTGACGCCAGTATATCAGCTTTGGTTCGCCAACCCTGACGCCAGTATGTCAGCTATGGTTCGCCAACCCTGACGCCAGCATGTCAGCTATGGTTCGCCAACCCTGACGCCAGCATGTCAGCTATGGTTCGCCAACCCTGACGCCAGCATGTCAGCTATGGGTCGCTGATTGCCTCTTCGGACAAGCGTCTTGTTGGGACATGTGCTCCGGATGACTGACGACTCACTACCAAAACTAGCACTAAATTGGACACCACAGGGGAACAGAAGTAAGGGTAGACCAAAGGAGACACGGAGAAGAACAACGGAGAGGATGTTGAGCAATAGAAGGCTCACCTGGGCAAGAGTGGGAAAAAAAGGCAAAGGACAGGCATTTGCGGAAAACCCTTGCGGAATCTCCATGTGCCTTGGACGCCTAAGGTTCATAGATAGATAGATAGATAGATAGATAGATAGATAGAATTAGACCATCTACAATGAATTATCTCCCTTGTCCCACGTTCTTCTGTTGTGGAAACAACTGTATTGCATAGTGGAAACTCTAACCTTTTAACCTTTGAACTTGCTTCTTCGGTCATTGTGTGGAGGTTACTCCTCCTCCCCAACCCCTTCTTCCAGTGATACTCTCATTCTGTAACACACACACACACACACACGCACGCACACACACACATACATCGGAATGCTCCTTTAGAATAACTTAATCAGACAACCTCCATTTATACTGGCAGCTTCATTTTCTGGTCTAGTATTTCTTGCACATAAATCTTTCCATAAATCTTTTTTTTTATTCCCCTACATAAAAAAAACAAAAACAAAATAAGCCAAAATAACAGAACTGGTAGCTACAGAAATAGTTCCAATTAGCGACCTCCGTTGAATGTGATTTAAAGACTTTTAGCAGCCAATCGAAAGAGAGGATGTGCGGATAAGCAACCAATCAGACTTGTGCAATAGACTATGGTAATTCTGTGAGTAACCAATCAGAATTGTCCTATCATTAGTTTACTATGGAGAGGAGTGTTGGCACAAATTGAATTTCTGATTATCTATCTATCTATCTATATGTCTGTCTGTCTCTCTGTCTGTCTGTCTCTCTGTCTGTCTGTCTGTCTCTCTGTCTGTCTCTCTGTCTTTCTTTCTCTCTCTGTCGTCTCCCTCTTCCTTTTTTCTCTTTCTCTCTCTCTCTCTTTCTCTCCATTTCTCTCTTTTAGTTTCTCTATTCCTCCCTCTTTCCTATCGCTTTCTCTCTCTCTCCTCTCTCCCTTTTATCTCCATTTCTCTCTTTTAGTTTCTCTCGTCTTCTCCCTTACTTGCTTGTAATTATATGCCTCCATAAAATAACCAACACTCTCTCAACACGTGACTCGCCAACCATCAAGTACTAAAATGACATAGTTAGAAAAGCAACTTGTTAGATATTGTTAGAAATTATTTTAATGTTTGTTAAAAAACATATGTTAGAAGATCTGTATTTACAATATATTTTTGTTTATGTATATGTCTGCGTATGTATGTGTGCGTGAGTGCTAAGTTAATTAGGTTAATTACTTCTTCTCTTTTACCTTGAATGTAGTAGTTAAATCTTACACTCTTTTGATATGTTTTTTTTCCTAATTTAATTTGTATATTTGTACTAAATCAAGTGTGTGGGAAGAATGAAAGATGGAGTGATGAAAATAAAGATTATTCATTCATTCATTCATTCATTCTTTCCTATCGCTTTCTCTTGTCTCTTTCTTTCTCTCTCTTTCTCTCTCTTTCATATCGCTTTATTTCTCTTGTCTCTTTCTCTCTATTTCTCTCTCTCTATTCTCTCTCCCTCTCTCTCTCTTTCTCTTTTTAATTCCCTCTCTTTCTCTGTGTATGTCTGTATTTGGATCTATTAACCTTACCTGGATGATGCAGATCACCTTCTTTTGTGTTGGTTCTAACACCGAGTGGCGCAGTGGTTGCATGGTCACCCCTCACACAGAGGTCCGGCCGGAGGTGGCCCAGTCGTCCAGAATGGGCTTCCAGGTCCTTCTCGAGCTGGAGGAAGCTAAGGCATTCAGGGCTGATGTTAACCACTACACCATCTCCTGTGCTGTCGGGTCAAGGAATATACAAGTATTAAGGGCTAAGACCCTATCTTTGAATGCCCCTTGTGGTATCTTTTTTTCCGCTCTATTTGTTTGTTTTTTGTGCTGGCTTGTTTATCGCCCCCAGATATAGTATTTGTCTGAAAATTTCATTGTTTTTTTTTTATCTCATGTCTTGTACTTTCATAGGCCATGCAATGAGAAGAGGGGGCATTGAAAATATTATAACAACAGGAAAAATAGAAGGAAGAAGATCAAGAGGAAGACCGAGAGAAATGATACTGGACAGTCTGACGGGATGGTGTGAGAGGAGATCACCAACTGAACTGATGGCCTGCATGAAGGATCGGGTACTCTGGAGAAGCATAATAGCCAACGCCAGTCGGCACGGCACCTGATGATGATGATGATGATGTCTTGTATTCCATATTTATTCTTCTATCAGTAAAAGCCCATGCATAGAGATAACTATGGGAGACTTACAAGGGAGATTTGTGAAAATTCAACTTTTGTCAAATCTTCATATGAAAGTTGATAGGAAAGACTTCCCCGCTATACCAGATAGTGAGGTAAGTTAAAAAAAAAAGAAGAAGAAGAAGAAATCAAAAGGGGTATCTGTAGGCCATCTCTTGTGACAGTATGAGTTGAGTAAGTGAGGGGTTGGCAGAACCAGTGATAGAAGAGTACATACAAAACAGTGCACAGGGAGGCATGAGCAGCAGACTAAGCGGGAACTACAAACTGAGCACCAACTAGTTCTCCTTACATCTTACATCCTTCCCGTGCCGTTAAGCGTCACATGGGGCTCGCATAGTTGTTTGCCAAGTTTTCCTGTTCTATGTGAGTCTTTCAACTTCATCAAGGGATGTTATGCCCATTAAACTGGCTTCTTTTAACAGTGTCCTTTTTAGAGTTTCACATGGTCGACCTCTTTTTCTTCGGCCTGTTGTGCCCCACTTGATAGCTTGTTTTGGTATTCTCTGCTTGTTTCTTCTCATCACATGACCTACATATATTCATCTTCTTTTTCCGATCCCCCATGAGACAAGTTGTTGTTTTGCTCATTTATCCTCTCTCTCTCTCTCTCTGCGTTGTTCTTGAACTCGTTCCACTTTATACCAAGATTTTTCCTTAGGCATTTGTTTTCAAAAGAGTATAATTCCTTGTCTATTTCTTTAGTTGATTTCCAGCTTTCGCATGCATAAATGAGGGTGGATTTCACATTTGAACCAACTGGTTAGAAATGAAAAAGAGAAGGAAGAGAATAGTGACGACAGAGTTAGAGATTACACTTAGAAAAAAGACTAGGAGGCCTAGAGACGGGACGCATATCAGGGAACAAGACGGGGGGGGGGGGGGACACCTAGACTTAGAGAGAGACAAGAAGATCAGATCGACAATAGACGGAAGGACACCTAGACTTAAAAAGAGACGAGAAGGACAGATCGACAATAGACCGGGGGACACCTAGACTTAAAGAGAGACGAGAAGGACAGATCGACAATAGACCGGGGGACACATAGACTAGGTTTCCATCGGTCTATTGTCGATCTGTCCTTCTTGTCTCTCTCTCTCTCTCTTTCTCTCTCTCTCTCTCTCTAAATTTTGGTGGCCCACAGTCTGTTGTCAATCTGTGCTTCTTGTCTCTGTCTCTCTAAGTCTAGGTGCCCCACAGTCTGTTGCCAGTCTGTCCTTCTCGTCTCTCTCTAAGTCTAGGTGCCCCACAGTCTGTTGCCAGTCTGTCCTTCTCGTCTCTCTCTAAGTCTAGGTGCCCCACAGTCTGTTGCCAGTCTGTCCTTCTCGTCTCTCTCTAAGTCTAGGTGCCCCACAGTCTGTTGCCAGTCTGTCCTTCTCGTCTCTCTCTAAGTCTAGGCGTCCCCCCCACACCCCCCCCATGTCTTGTTCCGCGGTGTCTCTACCCCTCCTAGTCTTTTCTCTAAGTCTAATCTCTAACTCTGTCGCTACTATTCTCTTCCTTCTCTTATTCACTGTCTAACTAGTTAGTGCTCAGTTTCTATTTCCCGCTTAGTCTACTACCCGTGCCCTCCTCTGCTCTGTTTTGTATGTACTCTTCTATCAGTGGTCGGCTACCCGTGCCCTCCTCTGCTCTGTTTTGTATGTACTCTTCTATCAGTGGTCGGCTACCCGTGCCCTCCTCTGCTCTGTTTTGTATGTACTCTTCTATCAGTGGTCGGCTACCCGTGCCCTCCTCTGCACTGTTTTGTATGTACTCTTCTATCAGTGGTCGGCTACCCGTGCCCTCCTCTGCACTGTTTTGTATGTACTCTTCTATCAGTGGTCGGCTACCCGTGCCCTCCTCTGCACTGTTTTGTATGTACTCTTCTATCAGTGGTCGGCTACCCGTGCCCTCCTCTGCACTGTTTTGTATGTACTCTTCTATCAGTGGTCGGCTACCCGTGCCCTCCTCTGCACTGTTTTGTATGTACTCTTCTATCAGTGGTCGGCTACCCGTGCCCTCCTCTGCACTGTTTTGTATGTACTCTTCTATCAGTGGTCGGCTACCCGTGCCCTCCTCTGCTCTGTTTTGTATGTACTCTTCTATCAGTGGTCGGCTACCCGTGTCCTCCTCTGCTCTGTTTTGTATGTACTCTTCTATCAGTGGTCGGCTACCCGTGTCCTCCTCTGCTCTGTTTTGTATGTACTCTTCTATCAGTGGTCGGCTACCCGTGCCCTCCTCTGCACTGTTTTGTATGTACTCTTCTATCAGTGGTCGGCTACCCGTGTCCTCCTCTGCTCTGTTTTGTATGTACTCTTCTATCAGTGGTCGGCTATTTGTGCCCTCCTCTGCACTGTTTTGTATGTACTCTTCTATCAGTGGTCGGCTACCCGTGCCCTCCTCTGCTCTGTTTTGTATGTACTCTTCTATCAGTGGTCGGCTACCCGTGCCCTCCTCTGCACTGTTTTGTATGTACTCTTCTATCAGTGGTCGGCTACCCGTGTCCTCCTCTGCACTGTTTTGTATGTACTCTTCTATCAGTGGTCGGCTACCCGTGCCCTCCTCTGCTCTGTTTTGTATGTACTCTTCTATCAGTGGTCGGCTACCCGTGCCCTCCTCTGCACTGTTTTGTATGTACTCTTCTATCAGTGGTCGGCTACCCGTGTCCTCCTCTGCACTGTTTTGTATGTACTCTTCTATCAGTGGTCGGCTACCCGTGTCCTCCTCTGCACTGTTTTGTATGTACTCTTCTATCAGTGGTCGGCTACCCGTGCCCTCCTCTGCACTGTTTTGTATGTACTCTTCTATCAGTGGTCGGCTACCCGTGCCCTCCTCTGCACTGTTTTGTATGTACTCTTCTATCAGTGGTCGGCTACCTGTGCCCTCCTCTGCACTGTTTTGTATGTACTCTTCTATCAGTGGTCGGCTACCCGTGTCCTCCTCTGCACTGTTTTGTATGTACTCTTCTATCAGTGGTCGGCTACCCGTGTCCTCCTCTGCACTGTTTTGTATGTACTTTTCTATCTGAGGTTCTGTCAACCCCTCACTTGCTCCACTCATACTGTCACACTCTTAGCTACAAGATCTAGAAGTCTTCTTCTTCTTCTTCGTTCGCTTCTACCACCAAGACCGCACTGTGATCCTACTGAATTTACTCCTGTGGTCCTCGTTAAGTCCCCGAAAGGACCACACGGGATCCCCGAGAGGACCACAAGAGGTTCAGAGTATCTTAGGGCTTGAGCCTGTATTCTTGGTGGGTCTCAGAAGCGGGATTGCGTGACACCGTGGTTTTCGTTGCACCAGTTTAGTCTAGAGTAAGATCTAGAAGTAATCTGCGACAACCACTCCAGATGTGGGTCTGCTCTGGTCTACATTTCTGTGTCAGTTAAGGATGAAATGAGAGACAAACTGAAAGATAAGAGATACAGGAGATCATCTCTGATAAAAAATCACTGAGATTGAACTACATGTATAGTAACGGCCGTAGATCATCTTTGACGGTTTCTCGCTCTCTCTCAGTCGACACAGCGATTGTTATGATATGTGATATGAAGCTGTATTTCCGCGATGCCGGTTGCAAGTGCCTGCGTTCTGCTGTGGCTCTTCGCTGTTTGACTGAGTGTGGTGCCAACAGCAACGCACAAACTTGTCAAACGAGCAACAGGTCGTCGTTGTTTTCAAGATGGAGGTCGGTTCTGTGTGCCGAGCTACTGCTGCGTTTAGTGTTATGGCACCGCTGTGAGCTGTGAACTTCGCATAAACAGCACTGATGGCTCTTAGCTATGTCTGCCCGGCCAATGGTGAACTTGACTGTCTCTCTGTGTCTTGGTTCGGCTTCTGTGCCGAGAACGACGCTGACTAGTTTCTCATTTGGGCTTTTACAGTTCCTAAAATGACATCCTCACTGGGTGGCACATCATCAAGGACTAATACAAAGGACCATCGATGAACATTCTTTGCTATATTCACTGGCGCAGGTGGTGGACCGGTTATGGAAGCATCTTGTTCGCAGTGATACCGAGAACCTAATACTGAATACCGAGTGCTGAAAAATAATTGCGTGTATTAAGAATAGCCTTCAACACAAACATATTGATCAATGAAGTTCTAAGAATTAATCACGTGGTCATATTTCTCATAAAAATCTCGCTATCGTGGCTCGTGTAATGTTCAAGAATGTAGAGGGAAAAAATATGCGGCTTTATCCCTACTTTACCCCCCCCCCCCACCCCCGCCGTCGGAAAAAAAGGGGGGGGGGCTGAAACAGCTTTGAGACACGGCAAGAATTCATTGGAAGAAGAAGAAATAGTATTTTTATGTGTACTTTCTTTTGCCGTCATTTTTCACTTGGTACACTGAATTGATATCATCCCCACCAACTTCGCCTCCTTCCCTCTTCCTGTACGTATATATATATATATATATATATATATATATATATATGTATATATCCTAGTTCAGCGGTCTGCATCTTCTATATAGTAAAATTTGCCTTGTCCTTTCACATAGACACAGTTCTCTCATAGGATGCTCTGTTTCATTTGCAAATTGAAAATAGCTTTGAGGGGAAGTGACATCGCAAAAGACAAGGATTTGAATAGGATGAAAATATTCTTTTGTTGTGCCGTCACGCTACTGCACAGTCTAATCAGTCACCCTTTTGAAATTTCTACACCACGGTCACGCATGAATTCTCCTTCGGTAAACGAAATGGTTAGGTATTAATTGGGTACACTATGACATTTAATCAAGTGGAAATGGATCATGTGAGAGGGACCCGGCTTGTGCTCTGGGATATGATGTCTAGTTTCTAGACGTTTAAATAGCGACTAGTAGTGTTAGTGTTGGCGACGTATTGTCTAGTTTCTGACCGTTTAAATGGGGATAGTAGTGTCTGTGTTGGCGATGTATTGTCTAGTTTCTAGACTTTTAAGTGGGGACCAGTAGAGTTAGTGTTGGCGATGTATTGTCTAGTTTCTAACATTTTAAATGGGGATCAGTAGTAACCAGCAGCATCAGTGTTGGGGGATACGCTGTCTAGTTTCTAGCCGTTTAAAAAACAGCGATCTGTAGAATTAGTGTTGGGAGATATACTATCTAGTTTCTAGCTGTTCAAATGCTATCTGTAGCCTCAGTGTTGGGGAATATATTGTTCTACTTTCATCACCACCACCATCATCATCATCATTATCATCATCATCATCCGCCTTTCATTTCCTTGAAAGCAAAGCCACTGATAAAGACTCTCCAGTCATCCCTGTTCTTGGGATTATTCTCTGCTTCCTTCCATGTGTATCCCTTGTCTCTGAGCACTGTCATAATTTCTCTTCTCCAAGTAAGTCTATGCCTTCCTCGTTTTCTGTTTCCTTGAGGATTCCATGTCAGTGCCTGTCTTGCTATGCTGGTATCGGGTTTACTCAGAGTGTGGCCAATCCACCTCTATTTCTTAGACATGATTTGTAGGTTTATAGATTCTTTTCCTGCCCTTTCCCATATCTCCTCTTTCCTGATCTTGTCCTGCCATTTAATGTTTAAAATCTCCCTGTTCTGTTTTACAGCCATTTAAGTGGCCATCTGTAGTCTCAGTGTTTGGAGAAATGTATCATCTAGACCCACAACTGTTTACATGACAGCCAGTACCGCCAGAAAAGTTCTCACTCTTTCGACCGACAAAGATGTTAATGTGATCGGGTTTTCCCTGTTATATTAACAGATAAATGGCTTTGAATGTAAATGCTACAGAAGAGTTCTTCAAACATCGTGGACACAAAAAAAAGAACAAATATATCTATACTACAAGAGCTTAATATTGAAGAAGGCTGGCTAGTAAAGAGGATTAAAGAGGGAAAACTTAAATATTTTTGACACATTAAACGTCATGATAATCTAGAGAAGACCGTCTTGGAATGGTACATAATGGGAAAAAGAAAGAGAGGAAGACCAAGGTGAAGATGGCTGGAAGACATCGTTGACGATCTGCAAATGGATGCATCAGCGGCAGGCCATCTTGCTCACAACCGAGAGGCCTACAGGAGAGCTGTTTGGGAGGCAAAATTCCGCAAAGGACATGCAAATGAGTGAATGACTAACAGATACAGACGCTGTACATCTGTGCAGAGGTTTTCGCCCTCTGCGTTGCGCGGCACCAGAGTTTGGGGGCTTGTTTGTTAACTGGATTGAATTGAAAGGGACATAAACATGAATATATTTATAAAGATGACAATAAGATGAGGCCATGCAACCATTCTATGAGCTACAGATAGGCGAAGCCCATTGTACAACACGACGATATCAGCCAGGGACGAAGAAAAGATGTCAGAAACCAAGATTGATTCGGTTATCAGCTACAAGTTTGTCGGCCGACTATCGTGTTCTGATTTTGAACTGATCATTTCTACAAACCCAAGATGTCCCACACAAATATCCTACGCAAATGTCCACACATAAATCCTCATGCAAATATTTCACAGAAAAGTAGTACACAAATAGCATAATAAAATACTCCATGCAAATATCCTTCACAAATACCCCCACACACATATCCCACACAAATATTCCACACAAATATCCTACACATAAATCCTACACAAATATCCTACACAAATGTGCCTGGTGAATATCTTACACAAATTTCTCTCACAACTATCTGACACATATATCCCACATGATTACCCGCGCAAATATATCACACAAATATCCGACACAAGTATATTACACAAATATCACACATAAATATCCCACACACAAACATACCACACAAATTTCCCACACAAATATACCACATACATATACCACACAAATATCCCATATAAATATATCACCCAAATATCCGACACAAATATATCACAAAAATATCCCACATATATATCCAACACGAATATCCAACAGATATATCCCACACAAATATACCACACAAATATATCACACAAGTATCCCAAATAAATATACCACGCAAATATCCCACATTAATACCCCACACAAATATCCCACACAGATATATCACACAAATATCCCACATAAATATACAACACAAATATCCCACACAAATATAGCACACAAATATCCCACATAAATACACAACACAAATATCCCATACAGATATATACACATAAATACCCCACATAAATACACCACACAAATATCCCACAAAAACATTCCACCAAAAACATGACACAGACACGCTTAATGCAGACAATTTATTATATTCTTTAACGATCCTGCCCAAAACTCTGTACCTAGGAAAATAAATTCAAACATTCAGTAACTAATATCATCCAAGAAAACGATTCTATTAAAACTAGATTGATGTTTATGATATTTTGGCCAAACACCATAAGAAATAACGTTTTATTAGCAGAAATGCAGATGAAACCACTGACAACAATTATTGAGGAAAGACACTGGTGATGGTTGGGACATGTGCTCCGAATGACTGACAACTCACTACCAAAAATAGCACTAAGATGGACACCACAGGGGAGCAGAAGTAAGGGTAGACCAAAAGAGACATGGAGAAGAACAACAGAAAGGATGTTGAGCAATAGAGGGCTCACCTGGGCAAGAGCAGAAAAAAAGGCAAAGGACAGGCATTTGTGGAAAACCCTTGCGGAAGCCCCATGTGCCCTGGGCACTTAAGGTTCAGAGAGAGAGAGAGTGTAGGTTCATAAAAGAAAAGTAAGAGAACAAATTTTGTGCTAGTTGGCTAAGTCGATAGTGCGCTGTTCTCTCGTGGCTAGACGGCTGCTCGTCCTACCGGAGTCCGTAGTTCGAATCCCAGGTAATTCTCTTGTGATTTTTCTTTCTCTCACGTCTCACTAAAGTGCTTTGCCTACGATTTTTTCCGAGGTCTAATCATACAAAATTTGTTCTCTTACTTTACTGTACCAAAGCCTCGTAGTTTCCTATTTATAAAAAATGTATAAAAGAAATAAAAATACAGGGACACCCGAGGCACAACAGCCTTACCACACATTCCTTTCATCTCGCAACATCCCACGTGGTCCCATTAGCGAAATTAATCTTCCCAGCATGTTATACCCACAAGGAAAATAATATTTTTTACATATAAAATTTAATTCACCTTCTATAAACGTATATAATATACATGTGCTATATATTATTCCAGCGTATAATTTAGGTATAGTGAAAACGAAGGCAATTTGTTTGCGCGATTTTCATGATTATTAATCTTAAATCACTTGCTGTTTTTTATTTTTTAATGTTCGTATCTAATAGATGTTTCTTTCACATAGTTGAAAAGTTCTTTTGTTGAAAATGTGTAAATAGTTCCTGTGTAAATAGTTCCTGTGTAAATAGTTCCTGTGTAAATAGTTCCTGTGTAAATAGTTCCTGTGTAAATAGTCTGCTTGTGTTAATTGGGGGATATTTCTTGTTTGAGAAAGTGTTTAGTGTCGGTATAAGAACTAACAGAGTGTGTTTAGTGTCGGTATAAGAACTAACAGAGTGTGTTTAGTGTCGGTATAAGAACTAACAGAGTGTGTTTAGTGTCGGTATAAGAACTAACAGAGTGTGTTTAGTGTCGGTAGAAGAACTAACAGAGTGTGTTTAGTGTCGGTAGAAGAACTAACAGAGTGTGTTTAGTGTCGGTATAAGAACTAACAGAGTGTGTTTAGTGTCGGTATAAGAACTAACAGAGTGTGTTTAGTGTCAGTATAAGAACTAAAAGAGTGTGTTTAGTGTCGGTATAAGAACTAACAGAGTGTGTTTAGTGTCGGTATAAGAACTAACAGAGTGTGTTTAGTGTCAGTATAAGAACTAACAGAGTGTGTTTAGTGTCAGTATAAGAACTAACAGAGTGTGTTTAGTGTCGGTATAAGAACTAACAGAGTGTGTTTAGTGTCGGTATAAGAACCAACAGAGTGTGTTTAGTGTCGGTATAAGAACCAACAGAGCGTGTTTAGTGTCGGTATAAGAACCAACAGAGTGTGTTTAGTGTCAGTATAGGAACCGATAGATGGTGTTTAATGTTAGAATAACAACAGAAAGTGTTTAGTGTTAGAATAACAACAGAAAGTGTTTAGTGTTTGAATGACAACAGAAAGTGTTTAGTGTTAGAATAACAACAGAAAGTGTTTAGTGTTTGAATGACAACAGAAAGTGTTTAGTGTTAGAATAACAACAGAAAGTGTTTAGTGTTAGAATGACAACAGAAAGTGTTTAGTGTTAGAATAACAACAGAAAGTGTTTAGTGTTAGAATGACAACAGAAAGTGTTTAGTGTTAGAATAACAACAGAAAGTGTTTAGTGTTTGAATGACAACAGAAAGTGTTTAGTGTTTGAATGACAACAGAAAGTGTTTAGTGTTAGAATGACAACAGAAAGTGTTTAGTGTTTGAATGACAACAGAAAGTGTTTAGTGTTAGAATGACAACAGAAAGTGTTTAGTGTTTGAATGACAACAGAAAGTGTTTAGTGTCAGTATAAAAATAGAGAGAGGTGTTGTTTAGTGTCAAAATAACAACATAAAGCGTTTAGTGCCAGAATAACAACAGAAAGTGTTTAATGTCAGTATAACACCAGAAAGTGTTCAATGTCAGTATAACAACAGATATAAAGCATTTACTGTCAGTATCTTCTTCTTCTTATTCTTCGTTCGCTTCTACCACCAAGATCGCCCCGTGATTCTACTGAATTTACTTCTGTGGTTCTCGCGATAGCCTCATTTGAGATGGAGGCTCAGGGCATCTTGGGGCTTGGGTCTATATTCTTGGTGGGTCACGGAAGCGGGATTGCGTGACACCGTGGTTTTCGTTGCACCAGTTCAGTCTAGAGTTGGACTTTCTCATCGGGAAACCTCAACGTGTTTTGAGATACCCGTGTATCACCGCCGGGTGAAAGGTGGTTGCTCATCCAGTCAAGCGTTGGACATTCTCACCGGAAAACCTCAACGTGATTTGGATATAATATATCCCCTTCGGGTGAGAAGTGGTTGCCTATCTAGACTTCACTGGTCCAGTGTCTCCGACTTCGGCATTTTGTGGTCGTGGCGCTACCCTTCCTGGTGTTGACCAAGACAGAGCTTTTGTCGAAGAGGACGAATCCTCGCCACTAGTGAGTTTCACCTCTGGGTTAAGCCGATTTAGGAGTATTATCCCAGTACTGGTGTATATAGGACGTGACCGGCCTCTAGAGCGGAAGTACCGCGATATGCGTAGCCATCATATTTCACCCCTGGGTTAAGCCGGTTTAGGCATATTACCCCAGTATGGTTTATATGGGTCGTGGCCGGCCTCTAGAGCAGAGGTGCCATGGTATGAGTAGCCCTGACACCGAGACTACTGACCATACCGATTAAACTTCACTTAATACTTTCCATCACCTTTTCCACGACGGCGCCACGGGGCAACCCTAATCGCATTTTTCTTCATTGGACGAGAGCAGTTTCACCCCATGCACGGCAGCTGAAGAATCTTGCCAGCAGAGACTCTCAGTATAACAACAGAGAGAAAGTGTTTAGTGTCACTGCAACAACAGAGATAAAGCATTTACTTTCAGTATAACAGCAGAGAGAAAGTGTTTAGTGTCACTGCAACAACAGAGATAAAGCATTTACTTTCAGTATAACAGCAGAGAGAAAGTGTTTAGTGTCACTGCAACAACAGAGATAAAGCATTTACTTTCAGTATAACAGCAGAGAGAGTGTTTAGTGTCACTGCAACAACAGAGATAAAGCATTTACTTTCAGTATAACAGCAGAGAGAAAGTGTTTAGTGTCACTGCAACAACAGAGATAAAGCATTTACTTTCAGTATAACAACAGAGAGACAGTGGTTCATGCTGTATAATAACCAGTAGAAAGTGTTTAGTGTCAACCATCCGGGATAAAGTATTCAGAGTCAGTCCAACAAACGAACTAGAGATTTTATAGCCAGCCTAACAACCGAGAAAAGGTATTTAGAACTAACAACATGTGCTAGAAACAAACCCGCCTAATGGATATGCAAAAGTTTCATTTGTATCACTCAGGATAAAATGCAAGATATTATAAGTCAATAAATTCTGAATTAAAACCTAATAAATATATATTTATTAAAATCTAATAAATCTCTACTTATGAAAATTTAATAAATATCTGTTTATAAAAATCGAATCTTCTTCTTCTTCGATCACTTCTACCACCAAGACCTCCCCGTAATCCTACTGAATTTCCTCCTGTGGCCTTTGACAAGAGGATCACAGGACCTCTTGTGGTCCCCGAGAGGACCACAAGAGATCCCCGAGAGGGCCACAAGAGGTTCAGAGTATCGCGGGACTTGGGCCTGTATCCTCTGTGGGTCTCAGAAGCGGGATTGCGCGACACTGTGGTTTTCGTTGCACCGGTTTAATCTAGAGTTGGAATAAAAATCTAATAAATCCCTACTTATGGAAATTAATAGATGTCTACTTATGAAAATCTAATAAATATTTGTTTATGAAAATCTAATAAACCTCTACTTATGAAAATTAATAAATCTTTATTTATGAAAAGCTAATAAATATCTCCTTATGGAAACCTAATAAATATGTATTTATTAAAATATAATGAATATCTACTTGTGAACACCAGAGATAGCTAATAAATCTCCAATGATAAAAAGAAACCTACGAAATATATACATCTTTTAAAATAACAAACCTCTACTTAATAAATAACAATAAATAAATGAATAAATCTTTCTTAATAAAGATAAAACTAATAGATCTCTACTAATTTTTAACAATCAATAAACCACTGCTTATAAAAAAGAAAAAACTAATATCATATTTAAAAACTATTATCATCTTAGAAAACTAATATCATCTTAGAAAACTAATGCCTTCTTTGAAAAATAATAACACCTTGGAAAACTAATATCATCTTAGGCGACTAATATCATCTTGGGAAGTTACTATCATCTTATAAAACTAACATCATCTTAGAAAACTAATACCTTCTTTGAAAAATAATAACACCTTGGAAAACTAATATCATCTTAGGCGACTAATATCATCTTGGGAAGCTAATATCATCTTATAAAATTAATATCATCCAAGAAAACGATTCTATTAAAACTAGATTGACGTTTATGATAGCTCGCAGGCAGATCTGCCTAAACGTCTTCTTCTTCTACGTATGTTTCATTCTGTACCCAGTAACAGACGAACCAGGTTTCACTGTCTGTCTGTTTCTGATCTTAAGTCTACAGTCTTCCAAGTCTCACCTTCACGTCGAAACTTACCGCCTTGGAAAAGTGTGCCGGACAATCAATGGAATGTCCTGGAAATTAATTTTGACTACTGCCTGTGAACTTCTTGTGTGCTTAAGTGACCTTATTGTTATTATGTTGACATCCTTCTCGTACCGCTAAACGCTAAGTTTTCCTGTTTTCGGCGTGCTTTTCAACCTCATCAAGGGATTTTATGCCGTACTAATTTGGCCTCTCTTAACAGTGTCCTCTTTAGAGTTTCACGTGGTTGACCTCTTTTTCTTCAGCCTGTTGTGTTCCACTTGATAGCTTGTGTTTGGGATTCTCTGATTGTTTCTTCTCATCACGTGACCGACATATGTCCATCTTCTTTTTCTAATCACCCATGAGACAGGTTGTTGTTTGCTCATCTGCCTTATCTCTGCGTTGTTCTTGAATTCATTCCACTTTATTTTAAGTTATTATTATTTGTACAAACAGTTTTAATAGTTTTACACTAAATAAGTGCTAAAGATTCTAAAAAAGATTATTTGTAAATTTACAAGAATAATAAAATGACTCGACTTCGTCGTTCGCTCAGGCATCGATGGCAATCTGTCTCACAAATGCGGGCAGTTTCGTCTCTGGTTATCAGGATCTCTGTGGGGCTTCTCTTGTAGGGCCCCCATCGGTCTGGCCCAGGTCCTTTGCTGGAGTAAGTTGTATAGCTGGCAGCTCTGGAGGATGTTATGTGCTGTCTGTTGCTCTTTGCTGCAGGTACATAGGTCTGCCCCGAGGGGAAGGTGGGGGTAGGGGGGAGGGGAAGAGGCAGTTCTCAGCTTCTGCAATGACCTGTTCCTAGTCGGAAGATTATCGTGAGTTGTTTACCTTGTCGTGATGAGAGAGCTTATGACCCAAAAGAGCTATTCTGGAGGAAAGGGGGGGGGGCCCAAGCCAGACAGCCCTGAGGGTAGGTGCCAGACAGAGCACTACTAAAACCCTGCTGCCTTGCATGATGGCTGAGGGCAACCAAATGTTACGGAAGCAGACCCGAAAGAATTGCGTGCTGGAGACGAACGTACTGTGCCCAGTATTACAGTCTTTGGTAGAGAGTACAGACATTTTTTTTGTTTCTAGTAAAACGGGAGGCGATCTTGGGAAAAGGCTGGTAAATCAAGAGTACATTCCCCTGGTGAAGTGAACTTTGACCTAAGGTGTTTGTTCAAGCTCGGAGAAAATTAATATTTAGAAGTGTCATAGTAAGATTAGACCGTGTTTTGACCGGGCACGGGTTAGCTGAGTTTGGAAGTTTACTTATTGGACGCACAGCTGGGTAACAGAGGGCATTGTTAAAGATTTTTGATTCTGTGAAAACAAAAGGTCAAGTGATAAACATGTGGCTTCAAGTGATTTTGAGCTTGACGTGATTTTGAGCTTCACGTGACGGAAAGTTCTGGAAGCTTGGGAACTTTGCATGGAGTATGTAAAAAAAAAAAAAGAAAGATTTTAGGAAGCCCTGTTCTTGGTCATCGTGACACTGGTGTTTTTGTTGTACTAGTGACGAACCTGGAACCTGTTGTTGTGTTGCTATGGGAACACAGTAGTGACAAATTTTGCCTATTGATTAACAAGCAGTAGAAAAAAAACAAAATTACTCAGGCAGACAACAACAAGAATATCATAACAAACACAGTAGAGATCGTTCATTCATTTGCATGTCCCTTGCGGAGCTTTGCCTTCCAAACAGCACTCCTGTAGACCTCTCGGTTGTGAGCAAGATGCCCTGCCGCTGATGCATCCATTTGCAGATCATCAACGATGTCCTGCATCCATCTTTGCCTTGGTCTTCCTCTCTTTCTTTTTCCCATTATGTATCCTTCCAAGACGGTCTTCTCTAAATTATCATGACGTTTAATGTGTCCAAAATATTTAAGTTTTCTTTCTGTAACCCTCTTTACTAGCCAGCCTTCTTCAATATTAAGTTCTTGTAGTATGGATATATTTGTTCTTTTTTGTGTGTCCATGATATAAGCAATAGAGATCAAATAACTTATTTAATAGTTCTGTCTATCAATAGATGCCAGTTGCTGGTCTGACAACGCTAGTTTAGAGGGATACTGATTCGCCATTGTCATCTGTCGTCAGCTGGTGCCACGTTGGGCACATTCAGCAAAAAATAACAAAACTGTTTCCTCGACAAGAACGGATTGCTGTGGTCTTCAGCACCCAAGGTCATTCGACTATACCACGGCCAAAGGAAGGTAGATATACGAGCTACAGTACAACGCAACTTTCGCTCATATGACAACACAACAAATCTCAGGTCGGAAAGAAATGAATCGCCGTAAAGCGGGATGTCGGGAAAACGGGGGAAACTGTCTGTATCTGATTTCCCGTTTCTTGGACCCGAAGACATAAAGGCAGTCAAGTGTGATATTGACCATATTTAACTCGCAGGCCCACCAAAAAGTCAAGAAAACATGGCCCCTAACATCTTATCCGTAACTGTCACTGTGGTGCAAAAGTACTCTCTTTATATGAACTTCTACAAAATTCGCAAGGGGAGGTTCTAGAAGGTTCTAGGACATTGCGGCGCCTGCCGTGTTCCTGATCAACTTAAGTGGAAAGCTCCGAAAAGAATAATCTATAACGCGGTATTAATTTTATTAGCGCCGTCAGTTACCTTCCCGCTGTCCACAGAGACAAAAACATTAGAACAATACGTTCTCCGTGCGAATAGCTGCTATAATGTTGTGTATATATTCATAATGATGCATATTAATTTATACGAGGTCACTACATGCAGTAGGACAAATAGTTAAGACACTTCATTATGCCGTTATAGATACAAGAATGTGATATTTCGAACTGGGGCCTTCATCAGACTCGTTATTTTGGTGATAAAATATAGGAGTAGAGTCTTTTTTTATATATAAACCTTTAGGGGTCTAAGCTAATTAAAGGCAAGGATCTTTTATTTTTTTAGGCAACTTCTGCCACCGCCTGCAGCTCTGCTGCGTTTCTATACGCGCACGGAGCTTGGAGTTTCCTTTGTTTAAAGTCTAGAGATGGTTTGTCCAAAATGAAGACGGGACTTCATCCATGACGGTGTGGGCTGTCCAAGCAGAAAGGAAAGCGAAAGGCTCTTTCATGCACGCAAAGATGGAGACAGGGCTTCGCAAGACGGTGTCTTTGTGGTGGCCAAGAGAGCAGTCACTCGTGTCTCTCATTTCTAAGATCAGTGGTTTGAATCCCGTTAGAGGGGCGCCGGTCATTTAGCCGTGGAAGATCTTGTCGTCTTTCCTTTATGAGCTTTTCTTTATTATTATTATTATTAAATTCTTTATTTGTTCTCCGGAACACAGGTTTTTGAATATTAAAAGCATGAGTTTGATAAGTTATATCTCTCAGGGGAGACTCTC
The DNA here is from genome assembly GCA_009760885.1 of Achatina immaculata. NCBI lineage: Eukaryota > Metazoa > Mollusca > Gastropoda > Stylommatophora > Achatinidae > Lissachatina > Lissachatina immaculata. The sequence goes on from CM019710.1 coordinate 5,523,232, forward strand.
ACAACACGCACACACAAACACACATACTCTCTCTCTCTCTCTCTCTCTCTCTTTCTAGCCGTTCTCTCCAGAGATATGCATGTGATGTATATGAAAAACTTATTTTAATGCTCTCTCTCTCTCTTTTACTTCCCTCCTCTCTCTCTCTCTCGCTCTCTTACTTCCCTCTCTCTCCCTCTCACTTTTCTCTCTCTTACTTCTCTCCTACTTCTCTTTCTCTCTTACTTCCCTCTCTCTTTCCCCCTCCCCCCTCTCTCTCTCTCTTACTTTTTCTCTCTTTCTGTCCTTTCTCACCAAAAATGTACATGAAACACTTCTTATTGTCTTCCCTCTCTCTTACTTCCGTTTCTCTCTTACTTCCCTCTCTCTCTCTCTCTCTTACTTCCTCTCTCTTTCTATCCTTTCTCTCCAGAAATGTACATAAAAAATTTCTTATTTTAACACTGTCTTCCCTCTCTCTCTCTCTCTCTCTCTCTCTCTCTCTCTCTCATTTATACTTATAAATATTCATTTAGTCATTTATAAATAGTCATTTATAATGTATGTAGTTACTTCTGTACTGAGTGAATGTTTAAAAGCGACACGTAAATGTTATATTTTATTTTATGTCTCTCAGCTTCAATGTTAGTTATGTTTGTTATATGAACAGCATATTTGTAGAATGTCTGGAATAGAGTGAAAGATGTATGATAAAGGGCAGAATGTCAGACGGGCCTGCGTGCCCAATTCTTAACCCTTTGAAAATAAAGTATGTTCGTTCGTTCGTTCTCTCTCTCTTACTTCTCTCTCTCTCTCTCTTACTTTCTATCCGTTCTCTCTAGAAATGTACATGAAAAACGTCTTATTTTAACACTGTCTTCCCTCTATCTCTCTCTCCCTCTCTCTCTTTCTCCTACTTCCCCTTCCCCCTCTCTCTCTTTTACTTCCTCCCTGTCATTTGTGTCCAAAAATGTACATGAAAAACTTCTTATTTAACACTGTTTTCTCTCTCTCTCTCTCTCTCTCTCTCTTACTTTTTCTCTCTTTCTATTCTTTATCTCCGGAGATATACATGAAAAACTTTTTATTTATTCACGCTGTCCTCTCTCTCTCTCTCTCTCTCTCTCTCTCTCTTACTTTCTTTCTCTTTCTATTCTTTATCTCCGGAGATATACATGAAAAATTTTTTTATTTATTCACGCTGTCCTCTCTTTCTCTCTCTCTATCTCTCTCTCTCTCTCTCAGTCCATGATTTTACTTCTTCTCTGTTGAAACAGACCTAGAAAAGGTGGTAGGACTAAAAGTCCAGAAATAAAAACGAGCTGTTTCTACACGTCCACACCAAGAACCTGAACTCTGCCAGCAGGGGCAGTAACTTGGTGTGTGTGTCCTCCTGAGTTCTGTGGATTGTATTCAACATTATGGCTTCGTAAATGTCTGATGGCTGTACTGTGTGTGTTTCTATGGTGTTCTGTATTGTTCTTATGGTGGTTGCAGCTGTTCTGTATTCGTAGAAAATGTTGTTCTTCTGTTTCTATTGTGTTTTTCCTCTGTAAGTAACATCGTGCTCTGTTTCTGTGTGTTTGTCTGTACATGGTGGGTGTCATATTGTATATGAGTCTGAATGTGATTTCTCTGGCTTTTGGTGTGATATTTCTGAAAATCACAATCCTTAGTAAGGGAACACAGTTTTGTAGGATTAGACCTCGAAAAAAATTCGTAAACAAAGCACTTTAGTGAGACGTGAGAAAAAGAAAAATCACAAGAGAATTACCTGGGATTCGAACCACGGACTCCGGTAGGACGATCAGCCGTCTAGCCACGAGACTACAGCTGTAGCATGGCCTTGTAAGTAATGATTATAATTGTTATTATTATTATCAATGAATATGATTATGAAAGTATATTGTAAACAAATTAATAACATCGAATAGCGACAGAGAAAAATGGGTAGGAAAGGAAGAGAAAGGTATAGAACTTCCATGACACTAGAACAATACGTGGACAAAAGTAAACAGTGGAAACAGTGAATAGAAAAAGACGAGACTCAGTGACGCTGAGATATAGGTAATGCAAAGGGAGGACGCCAGAAAGTAGGATGGTCCAGTAATAACAAAGCGGTGACTGAACGTTGACACATGTAAACAGTAGAAAAGACATATAGAAGAAGCAGACACAATGAAAAAGCCAGGATACAATAAAACCTCCGTTTTTAAATAAAGGAGTGACCAACTCGGCTAGCTGACCAATTAAATATTTATAGGCGTGGCCTATTAGACAAATGACTTACGAGAGATAATTCACGGGGCAGTTTGAATGACGGACAATCAGAACGCTCATGGGAACTAGTGGACATCTGAAAGATGGGGCCAAAATACTTATGGGTTAATCCATCAAGCTGGACTTGAAGATAAAAAGGCGAGCAGAGTGACAGGAGAGAACGAATAAGTACGGAAGTAGAAGAGAGAAGGGACAGAGGAGGGAGATGGTCAGAACAGCGTCGGCCCAGCAAGTAGCCACTGACCAGAACTGCAAGAAGGATGGTCAGTGCACGTGGACAGTCAAGAGTGAAGAAAGAAGAAATCAGAAGACAGACAAGATAAGAAAGAGGACGAGACGATATAAGATAAGAAGTAGTGTTAGACGGAAGATGGTTTTCAAGTGATTTAAGTGATTAAGAAAAATTGACACTTTTGATACTTTGAGTACAGTGATTTTAGACGAGAAACTAGTTGACCACGTGTTGCAGATGTGATATAATACTGAGATAGGAAATGTTCTCGTATCAAGTGTAGAATATAGTGAATGTGAGAAAGTTGAGAAATACTGCATGTAGAGTATGATAGAGTTTGATATTGTGAACAAATGATTAAGTGATTCAATCCAACTGATGTTGTCGACAATACATTTTGAACTTATTTGTCAAAATAAATGAATTCAAGGAACATTTCCTCGGACTTGCTCTGCTCTGATCTAGTGAAATTTTAATATTTGTGAAACCTGTGATGTGAAACCTGCAAGATTCAATTCTATGTCATGGAACTATTCAGAAATATGTGATTCACAATCTTCAATGTTATACAGCGTACTAACGAATTGTGCTAACTCGCAATCATAATCTGTTTTTTGTAGACAACGAAAACAACAGGCCATGACCCAGCGGTACCACAAACCGGGTCCACCCGTAACGAGATGTGGACCATACCCCTGGCATCCAACGTGCAGGGCAGGCCTCGGACATCTCGTTTAGTTAAAAAAATATCGACGCTTTTGTCTTAACCAAGGGGCTTTTTGATCAGGGTACCTGCCAGGAGGACACTTTGACCTCAGCCACTTTGATCTTAAGCCAAAAGGCCGAGACTACACTTTGATCTTAGCCAAAGGGCCGAGACTACACTTTGATCTTAGCCAAAAGGGGCCGAGACTACAATTTGATCTTAGCCAAAAAAGGCCGAGACTACACTTTGATCTTTTTTTTTCCTTAATATTTTGTATGCAAATTCAGCAAGCACCAAAACCACCAAGGGCGAGTCAACCGAGCCAGGTCATTTTTTTTTTTTTTTTGGTTTTTTGTTGTTGTTTTTTTTTTTGGCTTGTTTTTTTTTTCCAAATTTTTCCAGACAAAAACTTTCAAATAAACAATAGCCAAATTTGATCTTAGCCAAGGGGCCGAGAAGCGAGCCATTTTTTTTTTTTTTTAGACAACGAAAACAACAGGCCGTGACCCGGTGGTACTGCAAGCCGGGTCCACCCGTAACGAGATGTGGACCATACCCCCGGCATTCAATGTGCAGGGCAGGCCTCGGGCATCTCGTTTAGTTAAAAAAATAACGACGCTTTTGTTAACCAAAGGGCATGTTGATCAGGGTACCTGCTAAGAGGACACTTTGACCTCAGCCACTTTGATCTTAGCCAAAAGGCCGATTACTTTTTCGATCTTAACCAAAAGGCCATGAAGCGAGCCAGCGCCCACACTCCTTTATGATCTCGGAGGGGACGGGGGTGAAGGGGCGGCTAGGCCTGCTGTTGACCACATGACAATCTAGTGATGCAAAACGTTAAAGGAAATTTTAGATATCTCATTATAAACAATTAACCATTTTTTCCGAGATCTTTTAAGATAAAATGAACGTGAATATTCTTAATAACCGATATTGTTATTTATAAAAGGAGCACAATTCTCAAGATACATTTTCTGGCTTTTGTAACAAATTCCTGAAAGTATCTCAAAGCTTTGATCTCTATTCCCTCCCTTGGTTTCAATTAAACGTTTTTATGACCCCCCTTATTAACGAAGGGAAATAAGCGAGATCGCAACCTCCTTGATCCTTAGTTTACTTCCCTTATGCATCTTTAAAGTGTCTATTACGTCAGAAGGGGCCACAGTTCCCTCCCCTTTGGTTTTAAGGGCTTCATGATCGTCTTGGCTGACCAGCAGCAGGTGATTTTAATCTGACCAGGGTTCACATTGTCTGGTCTGGCCATTGGCTAGGGACGTCCATCTTAATTGAAATCTTCCACGGTTCTTTCTTTGTGCTGGGTAGATTGAAGGACGGCTTCAGTTTTTTTGGGGGAGGGATTTTTTTTCCTTCTTGTCTGGAGTCGCAGGTCGTTACATCTAGAGTGAGTGAGTGAGTGAGTGAGTGAGTGAGTGGAGTGAGTGAGTGAGTGAGTGAGTGAGTGAGTGAGTGAGTGAATGAACGAATGAGTGAGTGGATTGAGGTGAGTGAGTGAGTGACTGACTGACTGACTGAGTGCGTGAGGTGAAATGAGTGAGTGAGTGAGTGAGTGAGTGAGTGAATGAGTGAGTGAATGAGTGAGTGAGTGAGTGAACGAGTGAGTGAGTGGATTGAGGTGAGTGAGTGACTGACTGACTGACTGACTGAGTGCGTGAGGTGAAGTGAGTGAGTGAGTGGGTGAGTTATTTTTCCTTGCTAATGTAATATTTGTTTACATTATTTACACATTCTTCTTCATCTTCATCTTCTTCTTCGTCATCTTCTTCTTCTTCTCGTTGTACTCATCTCCTACTTTTGTTTGTTTCCACCCCGTCTTTGTTCTATATGAGACTCTTGCTTTTGCTCAACTATGAGCTTTTGTCCTTTGCAGCCCACGTTGTGATGAATGTGAATCAGAGGCGCCACGTTGAATGGAGAGTGGGTTACATAAGTTACTATTTTTATGAAGAAAGGGACTGGTCCCAGAGAAGAATGTTTACAGAGGCCAGGTGCAGCCATATCCTGCTAATCTAGACTGAAAGTCACATGGCACTCTCATCTGGAGTGCCTAGAAACAAGTGAGAGGGGGTCTTGACTAGCCCTTGCCCACCAATTCAGACAACTGCCCCGTCATTCAGCCTAAGCTATCTCCTGCTTACGTCCTTCTCTATGTCAAGCAGCGTGTGAAGAACGGTTCTCAAGCAGAAGCTTCGGGGTCTCCCTACATTGCCAGAACCGTCTCTTCATGTGTTTCAAAGGAACAGAAGTGGACTCTCGGATATTACTCTGTTAAAACCATTTAAAACAAAAGTGGGAACGGTTTCCCTAGGTTAATTATTAATTATATAATTAAATAATTATTAAGTTGTAATGTTTCTGTTTGACATTATATTTAATTGTACAAAGAAATAGGAAAGAGAAGAAAAAAATATGAATTCACATAATGAAATATAAAACAGAAAAAATTGGGGGGGGGGGGGATATATGAATTCACATAATGAAATATAAAACAGATAAAAGTGGGGGGGGGGGGGGGGAATAGTAGAAAAGAAAGGAAGCGTTTAGCTGTGACTTGAAAGATGCTGCATCTGAGAGTGCGTGTGGTGAAGTACTGTGAATTTTTAAATGAAGAATTGTCTGATTTATAATAAAGAATGGATGAAGAAATACAGTGGTTGCCAAGTGGAGAAAAGGGTGGGTGGAGTAGATGAACGTAGCTGAGGTAGAGAGTTTGTAATACAGTCCAGTGAAGGTCCTAAAATATCAGTTTCAGACGAAGAAAGAGTGGATGAGAACTTTGTATGGAGATGATGTTTTGCTAAGCGTAATTGAATTTTGAGTTCAAACCATGTGGTTCCAGTGCTCCATATTCCTGTATATAGCGGTTGTCGAGCACCAAGTGGGCTTCTACCATATGATATTAGGGTTGGCGAATCCTACTTGACCAACACACAAAAACTTCTTTCCCCGTGCCGTTTTCTTGTCTTGCAAAAGACGAATGTAAATCTGATATTCACAATGGACCAGATTCAAATGAAGGTGTATGGTACAGATTCACATTAATTATGAGAAAGGAAATACGGATAAAGTCAGTAAAAAAATAACAAGAAAAGCGGAAGATATTTAAAAAAAGACCACGAACACACCAATATTTAAGCCGAACGCCTTTATCAATAACAAATCACTTACCTTTCCGAATTCGCAATGAATGGAAGTAGGTAACATAGTTTCATCGCAGAGTTCTGCAGCAATCACCTCAGCATGTGGCACAACAGCGCGATGAGAAAGGAAAGGTTAGACGTAACGACGGCAGCGGTGGAGCCTAGAGAGATGCTTAGAGAAACATTTTGCTGAAATGACACCACCTCTGTCTTCTTGTGTTCATCCCAATGTATGGAAAAAATAAATTTTTTTAAAAAATGATAATCTTCTTTCAGAAGTACCAACATCATCATGTGGCTGAAAAACATAGATCTTGATCCAACAGTTTTCATAACAGAATCGGCAACAGCTCCCATTTCTCATTTGTGTCTCTTTCTTGACTGAAGAAAAAACCGGAGGCTTGTCTTTGTTAGCATAGGGAAACATCTCTCTCTCCCCCCTCTCTCTCTCTATTCCTCTCTCTCTCTCTCCTCCTTCCTCCCAGATATCGACATAACTGACCTTCTCGCTTCATTTAACCCAGTAATTGGGTCCTCGCTTTGGGAGGCAAAGAGATCTATTGTTCATTCTGCTTACACTAGATACAGATCTATTTAGATCAGCCCCCCGTGACTCCAGGAACCGTTCCGGCTTGCTACAGCGCCTTGATTGGTACCACCAAATGACATTTCTTCTTGGGGAGTCGCCGTACTCAAGTCTTTGTTCCACGTTAGTACATAACACACTTTGTCTTCTCCGCCCAGAAAGTCCTCGCGCCTGTAGCCTGGACCATCTTCAGTAATACTGTATACACACTGATAATGGGGTGAAGACGCTCTCCGATTAGGCAGACAGCGACCCGTAGCTGATATGCTAGCGTGAAGGTTAGCGAACCATAGCTGACCAAGACCCTGCCCCATGTCTCCGTTGGTACCCCTAGTAACAGGCCTAGCCTGGCTAACGGGGCAGGGATCGCCATAGTCCACATGGTTGTCTCCTAAAGAAGAATTGCATACCCGCTGTTTTTTTTTTATTTATATGTTTATTTTTAGTTGTACTCTGGGACTGACAAAAAAAAAAAAAAGCTGCCATAACCCGCTCCCCCGCCGATACGATGCTGTGCCTCAACACCTCCACAGCATCGGCTGCAAAGAGCACCAGCTCGCAGTTACAGGGAGATAGTACCAAGACAAAACAAGATACATTGATGAATAATTCAATTTCAACTGAAGGAATCTCACTTTTTATTCTCAAGCAAGACTGGTTGGCTGAGTGGTTAGGAGCGCGGTGTACTAATTCGGTGGTACTGGATTCGAGTCCCAGCAGTGAGGTTTTTTTTTTTTTTATTCTCTGGTACACACCAAACATGGCCCGGGGTTCTTCCTTTGAACCTTGAAGTGCCCAAGGCATATCCTTCTTCCTCCGGGGTTTTCCTACAAACGCCTGCCTTTCGTCTTATTTGTGTGTGTCTTTCTGCTCTTGCCCAAGTGAGTCCTCTATTGCTCAACATCCTCTCTGTTCTTCTTCATGCCTCTTTTGGTCTACCCTTACTTCTGTTCCCCTGAGGTGTCCATCTTAGTTCTATTTTTGGTAGTAAGTTTACCAGTAATCCGGGGCACATGTCCTAACCATCGTCTAATGCCCCCCCCCCCTTTTTGTTCCCGTTACTGTAGTAGTGTGATGGGGTTTTTTTTTAAACAGGATAGGGGTTATTGCCCTATGCCGTACCCCCTTAGTCGTTGGGTTCATCCAGATTATAGAAACGGGTCGGCTCAACCCCAGGGTTGAAACTTACTAGTGGCGAGGATTCGTCCTCCTGGACAAAAGCTCCGTACTGGTCACAGCTAGGAAGGGTAGCGGCCACGACCACAAAATGCTGAAGTCGGAGACACTGGACCAGGGCAGTCTAGATAGGCAACCACTTCTCACCCGAAGGGGATGTATGCGTATCATAATCACGCTGAGGTTTTCCGGTGAGAAAGTCCAACGCTGGACTGGATGGGCAACCACCTCTCACCCGGTGGGGATACGCATGTATCCCAAACCACATCGAGCTTTTTAGGTGAGAAAGTCCAACTCTAGATTAAACTGGTGCAACGAAAACCACGGTGTCACGCAATCCTGCTTCTGTGACCCACCAAGAATATAGGCTCAACCCTGCGATACTCTGAACCTCTTGTGGTCCTCTCCTGGATATCGTGTGGTCTTTTCGGGGACCACGGGGGGGGGGGGGAACCACAGGACCTATCGGGGACCACAGGAGTAAATTCAGGAGTATCACGAGGCGATCTTGGTGGTAGAAGTGAACGAAGAAGCTGAAGAAGAAGAAGATAAAAACGGGTACCAGGGAAATCTGGGAAGGTAAATACGGCCAGGCGTGGTACTGGAGATCTCACACTTTCATATGCTGGAGGTTTTGGGAAAACGGGCATAATACCGTATCTCCAATATGCCTTAATTCTTTCAAGGGGTGCACATGGAAGGAAGCAGAGAATAGTTCCAAGAACAAGGATGACTCATTCATTCATTTGCTTGTCCCTTGCGGGACTTTGCCTCCCTAACAGCACTCCTGTAGGCCTCTCGGTTGTGAGCAAGGATGACTAGAGAGCCTTTAGTCGTGGCCTATGCTCTCAAGGAAGTGAAAGGCAATGATGATGATGATGATGCCTTAATAGCGTGGAAACAAGGATTTTACTTTTATCGTTGAAGCCCAGTTACATATCAAGATGTTGACTCAAATATAACTATTACACACGACAGACTTCTAATCAGATTGACAGCTTGTCGGTATGAAAGACAGAAAAATTATGCCAAAAAAAAAAAAAAAACCACATCCAGTTTGAAAGCCTGTGCTCCCATCTCACCACCCGTTACCATGGCAACAACCACTAATGTCATCATGGCATCTGCAGTTTGTTTATACCTGCCTTTGTCTTTCTGGACTGTGACGTGGACTTCCAAGTGCACCAGGCAGCGAGTTTACAACATACGGCCAGGAATCGATCATCCGCTCAGACTACACTTTAAAATTGTCAGGCATAAACAATTCTTAAGGACCCAGATCTAGAACACTCATAGAAAAAAATTAGATCTACTCAGGCTTTCCTTAAGAAAAAAGAAAGAAAAAAACAGGAAAGAAAGGGAAAAAAAGTAGTAGTTTTAAAGTAATTTTTTTTTTTTTGCACTAAAAAAATTTTCAAATTATTTCATATTTCTTCCAGAACATTTTCAGATTTTTTTTCTTTGTTTGTTTGTCTCGAATTACTCTCATTTTCTATGGTTAATACCCTTATCTATCGCTCTTCAGAAAGTAAAACAACTAAAGAATCTGTGGAGAGGAACAGACAGAACTATAAAAATAAGATTTTTTAAAGAGCATGCGTCTTTCCCATCGCAACATATGCCCGTGAGACCTGGACACTTAACAAAACAGCTGAGAAACACATAAATGCCTCTGAATGTAAATGCTATAGAAGAGCTATTCAAATATCATGGACACAAAAAAGAACAAATATATCCATACTACAAGAACTTAATATTGAAGAAGTCTGGCTAGTAAAGAATGTTAAAGAGAGAAAACTTAAATATTTTGGACACATTAAACGTCATGATAATCTAGAGAAGACGGTCTTGGAAGGGTAGATAATGGGAAAAAGAAAGAGAGGAAGACCAAGGCGAAGATGCCTGCAAGACATCGTTGATGATCTGCAAATGGATGCATCAGCAGCAGGCTCACAACCGAGAGGCCTACATGAGTACTGTTAGGTAGGCACAGTTCCGCAAAGGACATGCAAATGAATGAATGAATGAGTGCCCTTGTCTGTCATGGTTTTACCAATGTGGTAATAGGGGCCCCAGTCTCTCAGCTGTATCACTTCAATCAACTTTTTTTTTCTGCAAACAACCAAAACCAGTACTCGGTATTTTATAATGGGGGATAAAAACTGCCTCTGAAATGGGAAAAGAAAAAAAGAATACACTGGATACACAACTCTCAGTGCATACAGAAACGAGTAGATATTCACGTTTTACCCTTTAAACTAAAATTATTTATTACTAGAACTTGGGGGCCTTTTAGCTTGTGCTGCTTTAGATTAGGGTTCTTTAGCTTGCAGGCCCTTTAGCTTGGGGCCCCTTTAGCTTGGAATCCATTTAACCTGAGGCCATTATCTTGGGGGCCCTTTAGCCTAGGGCCCCTTTACCTTGGGGCCCTTTAAGCTGGGAAAAATATAATATAGCCACAACGATTTCTAGTTAACAGCACCTGTGGTCTTTACACACATAACATTGTCCAGGCCGGGCCCCCAGGATAAGAGCGTGGGTGGGAAATTGTGTGACATGAAAGAGCAACCTCTGAGTTGCTTGGGGCAGTTTGTCAAGACAAGATGGGCTAAAATATGAAACTGTGGGCAGGAAATGTCACTGCGAACATCAGTAGTGATAAGAAGAAGAAGAAGAAGAAGAAGAAGAAAAAGAAGATGATGATGATGATGATGATGATGACAAAATTTTACAGATGAAAACTGAACAATAGAACTAGAAAAAATATCATCATGGCGTCCTTAGCAACCACATTAGAAACATCAACTTCAATCAAAATTGCCAGTGCGGGACAAACCGGTACTATTTTTCCCTGCGGACGGCGGAAGATTTAAGACAACGACATTTATGGGATTTTCATGGGATTTTAATGGGCGTTTATGGTTTATCTCATTATCTTTATGGATGCAGAAGCGTATCTGCTTGCAGATTGTGTGCAACGGGCTGGTTTCTGGGTTTACATTTTGTGGGATTGTGCGCCTTTATTTCAGAATTAATTGGCACTACATTTTAAATAGGAAATCTGAAACTAGGAGACGGATTTAGGCTGTTCTAATCTCTGTGAGGACAAATCATTGTGGAGAGAACTGATTGGATATTATTAGATATCATTGTGTCCAAGAATGACTGGTTATTCTGTAGAATCTATTATGGAGAAGAATGGTTAGTTGATTATTCTACAGATATTTTATTAAGAAGAAGAATGATTAGCTGGTTATTTTATAGACCTTATTATGAAGAAGAATGATTGGTTGGTTATTTTATAGACCTTATTATGAAGAAGAATGATTGGTTGGTTATTTTATAGACCTTATTATGAAGAAGAATGATTGTCTGGTTATTTTATAGACCTTATTATGAAGCAGAATGATTGTTTGGTTATTTTATATACCTTATTATGAAGCAGAATGATTGGCTGGTTATTTTATATACCTTATTATGAAGAAGAATGATTGGTTGGTTATTTTATAGACCTTATTATGAAGCAGAATGATTGGCTGGTTATTTTATAGACCTTATTATGAAGAAGAATGATTGGCTGGTTGTTCTACATATTTTAATATGAAGTAGAATGATTGGCTGGTTTTTCTATAGATTTCAATATGAAGTAGAATGATTGGCTGGTTTTTCTATAGATTTCAACATGAAGAAGAATGATTACCTATTCTGTAGCTATCATTGTAGGGACAAACTAATATCTGCTCTATAGATAGCATTGTGGAGAAGAACGGCTGGGTATTCTATACATATCATTGGATAGAATAATGATTATCTGTCCTCTAGATATCGTCTGTGGGGCAGAATGAGTTATATTTCTATAGAAATAATTATGGAGAATGTTTTCTAGTTAATATTTTTAGTTTCCAGTGTTTCAGAAAGTCTCTGATATACCTTGTCTTGTCCTGTCGTATCTTGTCTTGTCTTGTCGTATCTTGTCTTGTCGTACCTTGTCTTGTCTTGTCGTATCTTGTCTTGTCGTGTCTTCAGTCTCCTTGGAACTACGATCTGACGTTCTTTGTAGCAGATGCTGTTTAGATGCTGAAGCACAGCATTGTGTTGGCTTGGAAGCGGGTTATAGCAGCCACTTTTTTCAGCTCCTTAGTGTAGCTAAAAAGCAAGGGGGTGTACAATATTTCTTTCACAGACTCCACTACCATGGGGACTGCGAGATCCCTGTCCCGTTAGCCAGGCTATGCCTGTTACTGAGGTGGGGCTGGGGGGGGGGTACCAATAGAGAGGTGGGCTTGATCAGCTGTGGTTCTCCAACCCTGACGCCATCATGTCAGTTATGGTAAAGTAAGAGAACAAAAAGTGAGCCAACTAGCACCCCTGGTTGGCTAAGTCGATAGACGGAGCTGTTCTCTACCGGAGTCCGTGTTCGAATCCCAGATAATTCTCTTGTGATTTTTCTTTCTCTCACGTCTCACTAAAGTGCTTTGTCTACGATTTTTTTTTCGAGGTCTAATCCTACAAAATTTGTTCTCTTACTTTACCGTACCAAAGCCTCGTAGTTTCCTATTTATAAAAAAATTATTCCATGTCAGTTATGGTTCGCCAACACTGACGCCAGCATGTCAGCTATAGGTAGCCAACCCTAACACCAGCATGACAGCTATGGGTAACCAACCCTAACACCAGCATGACAGCTGTGGGTAGCCAACCCTAACACCAGCATGACAGCTGTGGGTAACCAACCCTAACACCAGCATGACAGCTATGGGTAGCCAACTCTAACACCAGCATGACAGCTATAGGTAGCCAACCCTAACACCAGAATGACAGCTATGGATCGCCAACCCTGATGCCAGTATATCAGCTATGGATCGCCAACCCTAACACCAGCATGTCAGCTACGGGTCGCTGACTGCCAGAGTGGACAGAGCTTTCGCCCCCGAAATCCTCTTATAATTGTATTGCTTTGTTTTTGTTTCTGTTTAGTTTAGTTTCCCATTACCAGCCTCGCTTGGATGCAATGCTGTACTCACCTTGACCTTCTGGTTCAAGGCCGGGCTTCGCTCTTCGCGTTCACACGTCCAGTAATCTAATTAACACTTAAGTCCACTCCTTCTATTCAACATTTGGTCGGTCATCGCGCTGGGAGGGCTGTTATTCATTTAATACAGCTTCTGAAAAAGTGAAACGGTCAAAGTTCACGGAACACTTTTCAAACTTAATCACAGAGTTCCATGGGAACCGGCATTTTGGAGGAATTTACTGGTGTGTACATTTGTTATACAGATACATCTCTTTTGGTAATCAACGACCCAGGGGTGGCATGCTAGCGTATGGGGTAGCGAACCTTAGCAGACCAAGATCCTGTCCCACATCTCCGTCGGCGACCCGAGTAACAGGGGAGGGATCACCATGGTCGCCGTGGCGGTGGAGCCTGCTAAAGAAGTATTGCATGCTCTCCAGCTTTTCTAGCATCATTCAGGGAATGAAAAAAAGAAATAGCTGCCATGACCCGCTTCCAGTCCGACACGATGATGTGCCTCAACACCTTCGCATCATCAGTTTTTGAAGAACACGAGTTCGCAATTCCAGGGAGATTGATGAAGAAAGAAAGAAAGAAAGAAAGAAAGAAAGAAAGAAAGAAAGAAAGATCCAGTTCGAAAGTTTCGGTGACGATATTGGATGCCAGCGTAAAAACTGACCACTGGCCAGTCCTGCAAGTACTTCATCATCATCATCGTCATCGTCATCATCATCATCATCATTATCATCATCATCATCTTCAGGTGCCGTGCCGACTGGCATTGGCTATTATGCTTCTCCAGAGTACACTATCCTTCATGCAGGCAATCAGCTCAGTTGGTGATCTCCTCTCACACCATCCCGTCAGACTGTCCAGTATCATTTCTCTTGGTCTTCCTCTTGATCTTCTTCCTTCTATTTTTCCTGTTGTTTTAATATTTTCAATACCCCCTCTTCTCATTGCATGTCATATGAAAGTACATTGTCTCTCTCTTATTTTTTTGGACAAGATTTTTTTGCCTCTCCAGCTCTTCTCCTACATTCTTCATTAGTTATTTTTGCTGTCCAGGGGATTCGCAATATTCTTCTAATAAACCATATTTCTGCTGTTTCCAGTGATTTTTGTGCAGACCTGCCTATTGTCCATGGTTCACTTCCATATAACAAGATAGGTAAGCAAGTGCTTACGTCCCCTAAATTCGAACAGTCATGCCCAACTCCACCTAAAACAATTAAATCACCTCTCTATCAGACATGGCCTAAAGCCACAGCTGTGAACTTTGATGCCTGATCTAAAGGGCGTCAAATGATCTTTGTTCAATACCGTGACCAAATGACACGTGTCAGTCAGAGATATAAAATGACAGGTCAGAGAGATACAAATGACCGGTCAAAGAGACATAAATGACAGGTCGGAGAGATATAAATGACAGGTCAGAGAGATATAAATGACAGGTCGGAGAGATATAAATGACAGGTCGGAGAGATATAAACGACAGATCAGAGAGATATAAATGACATGTCAGAGAGATATAAATGACAGGTCAGAGAGATATAAATGACAGGTCGGAGAGATATAAATGACAGATCAGAGAGAGATAAATGTTTACTACTACGTTGTATCCCCCTCCCCCCACGCCAATCAAGGGAGGACGAGTGTTACAGGCCCTGGTAAAGAAAAATTAACCGGCAGCTCGCATTAGGATCATTTAAGCCAGCGGTTCCCAAGCTTTTTCGGGCTGCAGCCCCCCCCCCCCCTCCTTTTTTTCTTCCCACTCTACCTCTTCCGCGCCCATTTATAAGCTTCTACTCGTACAGTGGCCTATTAAACTAGGATATGCATTAACACAGCTAAAAAACTTCGGTTAGAAAAACCAGTTTATTTAACAACATGAAGGAGTACATTATTAGCTCAACCTACTGCGTTATTTTCTCAGCTTTTAATGTGATGGACCTTCCAGGAAGAAGAGAATACACGACTGTCATCAAGAACACAGGAATGCGACCGGACATTGTAGTGTACTCCACAGAAAAACAGGAATTAATAATGATCGAGCTTACGGTCCCGTACGAAACTAGAATAGAGGAACAGCATTTATTCAAACTGGAGAAGTACAATGATCTGGTCAAGCAACTGAGGCAGGGGGCAGGAATCAGGGCAAAAGTGATAGCTGTAGAAGTAGGAGCAAGAGGATTCGTAGCAACATCAGCATATGACCTATGTAAGCAACTGGGCATAAAGGGACAAGCAAGAGCAAGGGCATTGAGAAACCTTTCAGAAACAGCAGAAAAGGCCTCATGCTGGCTGTGGAGTATGCGAAACAAGCATTGGGAACACAAGTAATTTCATTTGCCACAACCAGTACCAGTCCTCCGTGGCTAAATCACTAAAGACGCACTTCAAAAGTGCAGTGGCAACTGGAAGATCATGGGTTCAATCCCGGGACCGAAAAAAACCAACAGCTCACAAGACCTCTGGGAGTCATGACCCAGAGGGGCCCCACCCCCCCCCCCTTAGAGTGTCAGGAGTTTAAAGGGCCGAAACACTTGTCTGGGGGGGGGGGGGGTGTACTTCCTCTGATGATCTGAAGAGGTTGTGCTGTTGTTCCGCTCTCTACGGTAGAGAGTTTCCTGCATATCATGTAGGGACACAAGTTTCTCAATATCAGGTTGAAAAGCGTTAAGAAGGGAGGTAATACTACCCCCGTCTGCTGCTTCGTTTTACTTCAACGCAACCCCCCCCACCCCCATTTTCCCCCCACTGAGCTTTTTCTTTCATCGTCCCCTGGTTTTTTCCAATGACCCCGGGGGGGGGGTGGGGGTGGTCGCTCGCTTTGGGCAACACCGATTTAAAGGGAAAAAGGTTTTAAGGGCGATTGTCACATGGTCTACGAGGCTGAAAGTGGCCGTAGCCGCAAAAATATGAGAACCCTTGCTCTAACAGGAAGAATCTAGGTCACACACACACATCTTTACCCCCCTCCTCTCTCTGATATTAGATACCCAAATCCTTCTTTTGTACCAAGAACAAATGACCGTTATCTATAGTTCTATTTGGTCTCGGAACGATCCATCTCCCAGGCCAATGTCGATAGAAAACTTGCCTGTTTAGAATTGAACAGTTTTCACAGACCAAAGGACGCCAAAACGTCTGGGCTCTCATTTGGTCCGAAAATATTCATCCACGACAAAAGACTCTAAGGGGAGGAAATGGAAATAACGATGTGCGCGCGCGCGTGTGCGTATGGGTGTGTGTGTGTGTTTGTATGTAATGTAATGTTTTTTTTCTTTTCTTTCTCCGATTTCCTTGGAACTGATAGCTGCTGTTATTTGCAGCTGATGCTGTGAAGATGTTGAAGCACAGCTGCGTGTGGGTGTGGGTTTGGGAGTGGGTGTGGGTTTGGGAGTGGGTGTGGGTGTGGATTTGGGAGTGGGAGTGGGTGTGGGTTTGGGAGTGAGAGTGGGTGTAGGAGTGGGTTTGGGAGTGGGCGTGGGTTTGGTAGTGGGAGTGGGTGTGGTTTTGGGAGTGGGTGTTGGAGTGGGCGTGGGTTTAGGAGTGGATGTGGGTGTGAGTGGGTGTGGGTGTGGGAGTGGGAGTGGGTGTGGTCTGGGAGTGGGAGTGGGCTATGGCAGATATTATTATTTTTTCCCTCAGTCCAGGAGTACAGCTAAAAACCAGGAAAGGGGGGGGGGTGTTGTAATGCTTCTTTAGCAGACTCCACTACCATGGGGTCTCAGGCGATCCCTGCCCCCCTCCCCCCGTTAGCCAGGTTAAGGGGTGTTACTTCGGGTACTAACGGATCTGTGGGACAGGGTCTTGGTCAGTTATGGTTCGCTAACCCTGACCCTAGCATATCAGCTATTGGGGTCGCTGATTGCCTGCTAGGACACCGTTTTTACCCCCAGTAACGTAAAAATAAAACACTGAAATTAAAATCTGTAAAAAAAAAACTACTGCAATCATCATCATCATCATCATCCTACTTATAATTGTCTTAGCCATAATCATCATCATCGTCGTCAGTGACGTCATCAGAATCATCAGCACCATCATCATCGTCATCATCGGTATATTTGTCATCGTCAGTGCCATCGTCATCACTAGCAGATCTCTCGTCGCGAACGTTATCGTCTTCTTCTTCCTCTTCTTCTAGCCGCATAAAACGCACTGCCATCTAGACAACTTCTAGTGTAGTTACGTCCTTTCATCGTCGTACACAATCCATGGCCAGGTAAGCTCCCACGTGACAGAGTTACAAAATGTGTCCTTAGAAATCTCTGCCACCCACGAAAAGATGTGAAATGTAAAGACGACACCTCAACAATGTATGAAATACAGTTTCGGAAATGAAGGGATTTTTATCGATGTCACAGGAGGTAAGGACCTATCTACCCCCTTTCTCAAACTGACTAAATCGTCAAGTATTGGGGGGGGGGGGGGGGGAACACAAACAAAATCCCAGACTCCATTTTCCGGAAGAGAAGAAAAGTCAAAACTATCAATCCGGCGGCCGTGCAGGTTTCGTGTCTCCTTTCCTGGCTATTAATACGGGTGTGGCTCCGTATAACGAGAAAGCTTGGCTGATTGCAACGCAGACCCAAGACGGTCATGAAAAAAAAACAAGAATTATGAACTAATATCTTGGGTATGTGAAATGAGGCTCTTACAAGAATAAGTGGGTGGGGGGCCCATGTGTAACGTTTCAGCTGCGAGTCGGTGCGGTTCCCTCCCACCCTGGGGTGGTCCTTGGACTTTATGAAACGTTGTACTCTCGTGACCACATTCGCCCCGGCATTTTTCCGCTGTACCCTCGAGGGTGGCTCCGTCTTAAGTGCCGGGGGATTTGCTGCTCTGTTAGGAGGAGAAAGGAGGAAAGATTGCGGGAGAGATAAGCTGTTCGTCCTTAACTCTTTGACATTTTTTCCCCCGGTAGTTTACAAGTTTTCATTTTCTTGTTGTTTTTTTTAACTTGTGCCAGGTATTTTTCTGCTGTTCTCTGAGAAAATATTCTAACGGGCTGACCAAGTGGCACAGTGAAAAAAAAGCAGCCGGGGTAACTGGGGACGCCAAGGACAATGTGGAATAGAGAAACGTGGTCGCTAATGGCTTACGGCACAGTATAGAAGAAAGGAAGGAAGGAAGGAAGGAAGGAAGGATGACTAGATGAAGGATAATAGTAATGAATAGACACCTTGCGTAAATAGATTCTTCTTCTTCTTCTTCTTCTTCCTTCTTCTTCTTCTTCTTCTTCTTCTTCTTCTTTCTTGTTGTTGTTGTTGTTGTTCTTCTTCTTCTTCTTCTTCCTTCTTCTTCTTCTTCTTCTTCCTTCTTCTTCTTTTTCTTCTTCCTTCTTCTTCTTCCTTCTTCTTCTTCTTCCTTCTTCTTCTTCCTTCTTCTTTTTCTTCTTCTTCCTTCTTCTTCTTCCTTCTTCTTCTTCTTCTTCCTTCTTCTTCTTCCTTCTTCTTCTTCTTTCTTCTTCTTTTTCTTCCTCCTTCTTTTTCTACTTCTTCTTCTTATATTGCCCAGCGACTCCGAAGTAGTGCTCTTGCAACCAGATCGGCGAAGACGTTGAGCAGAGCATCGTATCGGATTAGGAGCGGGTCATGACAGCTGTTTTTTTCAGCTCCAGATTGGAGCTAAAAAAGCAAGGGGGAATGCAGTACTTCTTTAGCAGACTCCACCACCAATGAGATTATGACTACCCCCAGCCTCATTAGCCAGGATAGACCTGTTATTTGGGGTTACTAACGGAAAAGTAGGACAGGGTCTTGGCCAGCTATGTTTCGCCAGCCTTGACGCCAGCATGTCAGCTATGGGTCGCTGACCGCCAAAGTGGACAAGGTCTTCGACCTCCTCCTGCTGATAACTGATGGGTTGTTTACAAAATAAATGTGCAATAAACCAACTCGCTTCCTATGACATGCAGGACCCTCCCCCCCCCCCGCCCTCCCCCTCCTACAGTGGATACCAGGACATATATATGTCAGAGGAAATGAACGTGCTGACAGACTGGCAAAGAGTGGAGCCACCATGTCACAGCCCCACATCCCCACCAACATGAGAACGGCTAAACACATTATACACAACAACTGCAAGCAGCAGTGGATGGACATCTGGACAATTGGAAGATTCCCTATATACACACCTGCCAAAGCCTAACCCCAGAGACCACATCAACAGCTTATGTCGTAGAGACCAATGTACAACTTTCAGGTTGAGAACAGGACACATTACTCTCAATAAGCACTTACACAGAGTGACCGCTGACCACACACTATACTGCATGCACTGCAACAGACAAGAAGAAGAAACTGTTAAACACCATCTGCTGGACTGCAATGCAATGAAGGATCTTCGGAAAAACCTGATACCACCAAACTCCTCAATCACTGACATTCTGTATGGGGATGTAGAACAGCTGAAGAGGACCTGTACGTTTCATTATCTGACAAGGAAAAAGAGTGAAAACTCGTATACCGGGGGAATCGGAAAAGTCAATACAAAATAAGTATAATATTTCGCTTGTCAAACTTTACAAATAAATAACTAAATAAAATAAGAAAAATAACTTTTCTGTGGGAGTAAAATGTCAAGTTTTGTTTTTTGT
The DNA here is from genome assembly GCA_009760885.1 of Achatina immaculata. Classification (NCBI taxonomy): domain Eukaryota; kingdom Metazoa; phylum Mollusca; class Gastropoda; order Stylommatophora; family Achatinidae; genus Lissachatina; species Lissachatina immaculata. Next base: position 5,542,973 of record CM019710.1, read on the forward strand.
TTTTTTTTCCCTAAGAATTCTAATAAACGGAAATGATGTATGCACAAGATGTGAGGGAAACAAGACCAAGGGACAGACCAAGACAGAGATGGAAAGACAACATAGAAGAGGATATAAAAGAAATTGGTGTCATCAACTGGAGAGAGAGAAGATTAGGGATAGAGAGGAAGGGAGGCGAACTTTGTCTGCAACAGTGAGCCTTAATGGCTCGGGAAGCAGAAGAAGAAGAAGAAGAAGAAGAAGAAGAAATCTGTTAGGCGTGATACTGACCACATCATATTTTCATGTGCCGAAGGTCATGGAAAATACGGGCCTAACACACCGTATTCCCCAATATGCCTTAATGGCAGGGAAACGGGAATTTTACTTTTACCTTTTTTCCTAAGAATTCTGTTGTTTCATATAAAACTGAAAAGAAGAGAAAGTCAAAAGTGATGAACCAGGCTACCGTAGAAAAGTTTTAGTTCTCAAAGGTACAAGAGAGGTTATAGAGAATCTTTTGAACATACCCTGGCCATCTCCGCAACCATGTAGATCACTCAAGTGATGACAGACAGCCCAGATGTCTGTATCTGTTGGTCAGCATGTAGCTTCATTATCCAGGACCGCTGGCTACATCTGTAGCTGTCAGTCTGGATAAGATATCAAGTTTCCTGGCCGGATGGGATGCGAAAGGAAAGCCGTGGTAGCCAGAAATCAAAGCCATTCTTGTTTTGTACGGGGGGCAAAGTGATCTTTTCTTCCCGTCTGGCGGTAGTTTTCAATTCTTTCTGTTGTCCGTCATTTGTTGTCTTTCTTTTTACTGTTTCTTTTTCATGTCCGCGGTTTCTTTCTTTTGTGTGTTTCATTCGTCGGTGATATTTTTCTCTCATATTGTTTCTTTCATCGATCAGTTTCTTATTTTTGTTTCTTTCTGTTGTCAGTTCACTTTTATTTTGGTTTGTTTTGTTGCTTCTTTCTACTGTCAGTAAATTCTTTCTTTGTGTTTCTTTCTTTTATCAGTCGTTTCTTTTTTTCTCCTTTCATTCTGTTGTCAATGAATTCTTTCTTTGTGTTTTATTTCTTTTGTCAGTCATTTATTTCTTTCTGTTTTCTTGATCTTTCTTCCTTTTTTTTCTCATTTCAGATTTCTTCTATAATTTACCGACTCATTTCTTTCATTGTTCTTCATGGGTACAAACAAGGCCGTGGGTACAAGCCCGGGGGTACACTTTGGGTTCACCAAGGCTTCTCATTGTTTAAGTGTGAGGGACTGGACGAAAGAAATCTTCCAAAGTGTGAAGAACTGGGTTGGGGGGGGGGGGGGGCGGGGAGGGCAAAGACCTGTCCTTCTGACATTCTCACCTTCATTTCTCAGTTTTATTCTAATACAGTCATGCCAAATCAGCAGGCCCTGTGTGTGTGTGGGGGGGGGGGGATGTGGGGGTCCAGCCGGTACATCGATCTGAGGCTCGGGGGGGTCCCTGTTTCAAGGGTTGGCAGCAGAACTTAAGGGTGGCCCCCATCGCTGATGAAACATACAACATGCGGAGGGTGAGTGATGGTATTGGGTTATAAAACTCCTCTCGGGGGGGGGGCCCTGGCTATCAGTGTAATACTGGCAGTATAAGGGGGCCCCGGGGTGGAGCGAAGAAGCAAGGGGGCCCCGGGGGATGGAGCGAAGACGCTGTCCGTTTTGGCAGTCAGCGACCTATGCCTGCGAACAACCTTCAGGGTTGGCGAACCATAGCTGACCAAGACCCTGCCCCGTCTCTCCACAAGTACCGCCAGTAACAAGCCTAGCCTGGCTAACGGGGCAGGGATTGTCATAGTCCCCGTGGTGGTGGAGTCCGTTGAAGAAGTACTGCAAGCTCCTTTTCTGTGCAGCAATCGGGGACTGAAATAATAGCTGACATGACCCGCTCTCCATCTGATCCGAAGCTGTGTCTCTGCATCATCACCGCATCAGCTACAATGAACATCAACTCGCGTTTCCGGGAAAGAAGAAGTAGAAGAAGCCATAGAACTTGTAGGACAAAACTCCTAGAAGACAACAAAATGAGTTCGCCACAACCCTAACCCCAGTCCTAACCCCAGTCCTAACCCCAGACCTAACCCCAGTCCTAACCCCAGTCCTAACCCTAGACCTAACCCCAGTCCTAACCCCAGTCCTAACCCTAGACCTAACCCCAGTCCTAACCCCAGACCTAACCCCAGTCCTAACCCCAGACCTAACCCCAGTCCTAACCCCAGTCCTAACCCTAGACCTAACCCCAGTCCTAACCCCAGTCCTAACCCTAGACCTAAACCTAGACCTAACCCCAGTCCTAACCCCAGTCCTAACCCTAGACCTAACCCTAGACATAACCCCAGTCCTAACCCTAGACCTAACCCCAGTCCTAACCCCAGTCCTAACCCTAGCCCTAACCCCAGTCCTAACCCTAACCCTAGGCCTAACCCTAGACCTAACCCCAGTCCTAGCCCTAACCCTAGGCCTAACCCCAGTCCTAACCCCAGTCCTAACCCTAATCCTAACCCCAGTCCTAACCCTAACCCCAGTCCTAACCCTAGACCTAACCCCAGTCCTAGCCCTAACCCTAGGCCTAACCCCAGTCCTAACCCTAGACCTAACCCCAGTCCTAGCCCTAACCCTAGACCTAACCCCAGTCCTAACCCCAGTCCTAACCCTAGCCCTAACCCCAGTCCTAACCCTAACCCCAGTCCTAACCCTAGACCTAACCCCAGTCCTAGCCCTAACCCTAGGCCTAACCCCAGTCCTAACCCTAGACCTAACCCCAGTCCTAGCCCTAACCCTAGGCCTAACCCCAGTCCTAACCCTAACCCCAACCCTAACTCTAACCCCAGTCCTAACCCATCCCCAATCCTGATCCTAGCCTTAATCTCAGCCTTAACCCTAGCCCTAACCCCAGTCCTAACCCTAGGCCTAATCCCAGTTCTAGACCTAACCCCAGTCTTAACCCTAGACCTAACCCTAGTCCTAGTCCTAACCCTAGCCCTAACCCCAGTCCCAACCCTAACTCTAACCCCAGTCCTGACCCATCCCCAATCCTGATCCTAGCCCTAATCTCAGCCCTAACCCTAACCCTAACTCTAACCCCAGTTCTAGCCCTAACCCTAGCCCAAACCCTAATCCCAGCCTTAACCCTAACCATAACCTCAGCCTAACCCTAGCCCTAACCCTAGCCTACATTAGCGTGCGCAAGTCAGAAAGTCAAAGTGTAATAGTGTTATAATCCTCTGAAGGTATGTACTCTATTTGCGCACCCGAACTGCGATGGCCCGCAGCTACTTACAGAACCGCCCAGGAAACCTACGTCCTGGAGAGATGGAAACATTCTACAGCGCCCCGACCTGGGTATATGAGAGATTATAAACCCCTTTGTGTAATTTACAAGCAAAACTCTGGATCATCAGTTTTATCTGAATCTTTATCACACCCTCTGTTGGGTAGGGGTTGGGGGGGGGGGGTAATGAACAACCATTTTCGAAGTTTAAAGTTCAAGGTGAAGGTAACCCTGTCATGCCTTAGAGGACACATAGGGAACTGGTGTTAGTGCCCCGTATTTTCCTTGACCTGTCAGCACACTAGAGGGTGATGTGGTCAGGTCAGCAGCACGCCCTGGCCGCCTTTCCTTCTCCAACTTCAGAAGAAGAAGAAGAAGTCAGGTACCCATTTCTAGAGCTATGGGCGCCTCAGGCAGGATACGAACCCTGGACCTTCACCTTGAGAGATTAGTGCACTAACCACTTTGCAAACTCAAACGCCTTTTAAAAGTTCAAGATCATAGAAATAAAACTCGTGTATATCACCAATGGGTGTCTGAATGGTGAAGTGGTTAGTGCACTGGTTTCTCTTGGCGAAGGTCGGGGGTTCGAATCCGGCCGGTGGCACCCCAGTCACCCAGCTGTAGAAATAGGTACCTGACTTCTTCTGGAGTTGTGGAAGGAAAGGCAGCCAGGCGTGATACTGACCATATCACCCTCTAGTGTGCTGACAGGTCAAGGAAAATATGGGCGCTAACACCATATCCCTATGTACCTCTAAGGCATGACAGGGTTACCTTTACTTTTACTTTTACTATATCACCAGTGGTGTATTACTTATTTAGCTGAACTGGCTTAAGCCCCGGGGGGGGGGGGGAGGGGGGCGGAAGATAAGTGGCCCCGACGTCTAACAGTAAAACAGCTTTACAAATACAGATTATTATTTCATGAATTTGAAATCCGGAGATGAACTATACAGCCGTGGGAGGGGGAGGGGGTGGTGAGAAGAGGGAGGGAGAGCTGGGGCTCGTAGTAAATTTAGCCTCGGGGGAGGGGGGGCGGGGGAGGGGTTAATCCGCCGCTATACATCTCTGATGCTTCATCTTTCTCTGTCATCTTTTTTTTTTTTTGGTTGGTTTTCCACGTTTCACAACCGTGTACTGATTCTGTACGGCCAACAATGAATTAAATCTATATAGCCAAACAATGTATTGACTCTATATAGCCAAACAATGCATTGACTCTGTATAAACATTGTATTAACTCTACATAGCCAAACAAAATATTGACTCTATATAGCCAAACAATGTATTAACTCTATATAGCCAAACAATGTATTAATTCTATATAGCCAAACAATGTATTAACTCTATATAGCCAAACAATGCATTGACTCTATATAGCCAAACAATGTATTAACTCTATATAGCCAAACAATATATTGACCCTATATAGCCAAACAATATATTGACTCTATATAGCCAAACAGTATATTGACTCTGTATAGCCAAACAATGTATTAATTCTATGTAGCCAAACAAGGTGTAGGCTCTATATAGCCAAATAATATATGGACTCTATATAACCAAACAGCACAGTATTGTAACCCAAGGCACATGGCAAAATAACATCACATCTGTTTTACAAAACAGACTTGGACACACGTTCAGAATAACGATACTGATATCATATCATATGTTCAGAATAACAATGTTGATATCATATCACTCTCACCATCCTTTTCTTACAAAACAACTATCATAACAAGCAGATAAGGTGAGCCAAGCACATTTTTTTTTAAAAATAGACAAAATGAAGCGTGCTTGTTAGTAGGCTCCACTGCCCCCCTCTCCCTGGCCCCAAACTGAAATATCAGTTAATCTATCTTACTCTGCCCATCCGTTTTGAAATTCAGTGACCCCTAGCTGACCAAGACCCTGTCTCACCTTCCCGTTGGGGTATCCCTAGTTTACAGGCCCAGCCAGACTAACAGGGGCCAGAGACCATCACAGTACCCTTGTTGGTGGGGTCTGCTAAACAAGTGTTGGACCCCCCCACCCCCTCTCCTGAGAAAAAACAGCTGCCATAACCCGATCCCATCGTACACGATGCTGTGTCTCAACATCTTCCCTGCATCGGCTGCAAAGAGCACCAGCTAGAGAGATACAAGAAGAAGTAAGCTATCCATTCTATGGCGGCTCCTACAGGTATATATTCTGGGTCTACTTCTCTTAGTCTGTACTAAATAAATCTATTGCTGTAGTCTGAAGAAAGAACAATTCTAATTTCTTATCAAAATGTCATACCGGCCTTGGAAAAGCTATCTAGTCTCTCTCTCTCTCTCTCTTTTTTTTCCTCTCTCTCTCTCTTTCTCTCTTTATCTATCTTTCTCTACTCGCCCCTCCCCCTTTCTTCCTCGTATTCTCTCTTCCACTCTCTTCCTCTCTGTTTATCTCTCTGTCTGTTTCTCTCTTCCTCTTTCCTCTCTCTTTCCCTCTCCCTCTCTATCTTTCTCCCTCCCTCTCATTCCTCTCTCTCCCAGTCTCTTCCTCTCTCTCTGTCTCTGTCTCTCGCTGTCTCTGTTTCTCTCTTCCTCTTTCCCTCTCTCTCCTTCTCTCCCCTTCTCTCTATCCCTCTCCGTCTCTACCCCTCTCCCTCCCTCTCATTCCGTCTCTCTTCCTCTCTCTGTCTCTCTCACTCTCTCTCTCTTCCTATTTCCTCTCTCTCCTTCTATCCCCCTCTCTCATTCTCTCTCATTCCCTCTCTCTCTCACTCTCTTCCTCTCTATCTGTTTCTCTCTTCCTCTCTCTCCCTTTCTCTCCTTCTCTCTTCCCCTCTCTATCCCTCTCCCTCCTTCTCATTTATATGTGTATGTAGTTAGTCATTTTTATGTGTATGTAGTTACTTGAATGTTAATTATGTTTGTTATATAAACAGCATATTTGTAGACTGTCTGGAACAGAGTGAAAGATGTATGATAAAGGGCAGAATGTCAGACGGGCCTGCGTGCCCAATTCTTAACCCTTTTGAAATAAAGATCAATCATTCAGTCAATCAATCATTCCCTCTCTCTCCTACTCTCTTCCCTCCTCTCTCTGACTCTGTCTCTCTCTCTTTCTCTCTATCCCTCACACCAACCACCTCCTTCCCCCCCCCCCCCCCCCCCAAAAAAAATACGTTTTCTGTCAAAAACATCTATTAGAAAATGACCAGACTGACCTTGGGTCAGCCCAGCACGATTTTTCATAACCTTCTGTCAAAACATTTAGGCCTGGACAAGCACAGAACCTTGACCTACAAGCTTTTTTTACTTCTTTTCCTAGTGACTCATAGCAGCTCAACTAACTTAAGACAAACTTTGAGGCTTACATGTACATGAACAGAAACCAATGTACAACGTATACCATTCTCTTCCCCTACCCCTCTTTCGTAATTCTTCCCTACTCACATGGCCCCACCATCCAATCCTATAACATTTGGCTCTTTGTCTCTTATTCGCATAAATGGTTAATTAGTTTAGATTTAAATATCTGGCTCCGTGCCTCAGATAAATGTGTGTTGTTCCCTGGCTCTGATGCACATAAATGGCTCCTGTGTTCTCAAGCTCGCGGCTGGTTTGCTGCTTCAGGTAAATAAGTTTGACTCAATGGCTCAGATAAATAAGTTTGACTCAATGGCTCAGATAAATAAGTTTGACTCAATGGCTCATTTAAATAAGTTTGACTCACTAGCTCAGATAAATAAGTTTTACTCAATGGCTCATTTAAATAAATTTGACTCACTGACTCAGATAAATAAGTTTTACTCAATGGCTCAGATAAATAAGTTTGATCAATGACTCAGATAATCATATATCCAACTGGGATAAATATACTTTCTCAATGCCTCATACAAATATACTTTCCTCCATGTATAACAATGTAAAGGTGTGAACTATCATATTACTGATGAAGATTAAAGATGATTAAGTTTTTCTTTTGATCATAAAACACCGAGATCTCACTAGACCAGAACGAAGTCTGATGAAATATTCACTGCATTATTTAATCCTGACAATTAAGATATCAGATTCAACAGCTGGTAACATTACTTGTACTAAGATGTAATATGACATAATCTTCGTTAGTTTCATCGTTGAAGCACATAATCATTTGTTCACAATATCAAACTGTTATCATATTCTACATGCAGCATTTCGTCACTGTTCTCAACTTCAAGATATTCTACACGTGGTATTAGGACAATTCTAAATTCTGTTTTCTAATAGATCTGCAACACGTGGTTTGCTAATTTCTCGTCTGAAATCTCTTTATTCGAAGTTTCAAAGTAACAAATCTTCTTAATCACTTGAATCACTTGAAACACATCTTCCGTCTTCTTCTTCTTCTTCTTCGTTCACTTCTACCACCAAAACCGCACTGTGATCCTACTGAATTTACGCCTGTGGTCCTCGTTAGGTCCCGTGGTCTCCTGTGTGGTCCCACACGAGATCCCCGAGAGGACCACAAGGGGTTCAGGGTATCACAGGGCTTTAGCGTGTATTCTTGGTGGGTCTCTGAAGCGGATTGCGTGACACCGTGGTTTTCGTTGCACCAGTTTAGTCTAGGGTTGGACTTCCTCACCGGAAGACCTCGACGTGTTTTGAGATACCCGTGTATCACCGCCGGGTGAGAAGTGGTTGCCCATCCAGTCCAGAGTTGGACTTTCTCACCGGAAAACCTCAGCGTGATTAGGATACACAAACATCCCCGCCGGGTGAGAGGTGGTTGCCTATCTAGACTGCCCTGGTCCAGTGTCTCCGACTTCAGCATTTTGCGATCGTGGCCGCTACCCTTCCTAGTTGTGACCAGGATGGAGCTTTGTCCAGGAGGACGAATCCTCGCCACTAGTGACTTCCACCCCTGGGTTGAGCCGGTTTAGGCATATTATCCCAGTATGGGCGTGTTTGGGACGTGACCGACATCTAGAGCAGAGGTACTGTGCCATGCGTAGCCTTCAAGATTCACCCCTGGTGTGAGCCGGTTTAGGCAAAATTCACCAGTATGGGTGTATATCAGGCGTGACCGACCTCTAGAGCGGAGGTGGCATGACATGTCTAGCCATCAAGCTCCACCCCTGGTGTGTGCCGGTTTAGGCATATTTCACCAGTGTAGGTGTATTTCGGACGTGGCCGGCCTCTAGAGCAGAGGCGCCGTGGTATGTGTAGTTCTCGCAGCGATACTACTGGACATACCGTTTAAACTTCACTTTATCCTTTCCATCATCTTTTCACCTCGGCGCTGCACAGCAACCTTTATTTCTTTTCCGCATTTTCTTCTCAGGACGTGGCCGACCTCTAGATCAGAGGTGCCGTGATTTGACTGTTTGCTTCGCTTTATCCTGTCTACCACCTTTTCTGCAGTGATGCTGCGCGGCAACCCCATTTGCACCTTTCTTTATTGGCCGGGAGGAGCACCGCTCCACGCACGGCAGCTGAAGAATCTCGCCAGCAGCGATCTTCCATCTAACACTACTTCTGATTCGGTATCGTCCCGTCCTCTTTCTTGTTCTTCTGTGTTTCTGTCTCCTCCACGTCTCTCTGGTGTGTGTTCTCCTTCAGCTATTCTTCTATTCTTCTGTCCTTGTCGCTCTAGCTCTGCTTGTTCTTCTCCGATTGTCTGTCCTTCTTTTCTTCTTTTGCCTGTCTGATTCTCTCTGGCTGTCTTCCTCTGCCGTCTCAATCGGCCTTCGCTTACTGGCCGCCTTTGGTCGGACGATCCCCCACTCGATCGCCCCTCTCTGTCTGCTGTTCTTCTCTTTTGATTCTTCGTCTGCTATTCTTGTCTTCTCTGTCTACTTCTGACGATCCCCCTCACTTGTCCGTTAGCCTCTGGACTTCCTCTTCTTGGGGGGAGGGGGTATCCTTCCTTCTCGTGCTTCTTACTTTGACGTCTGGACCGGTCTCTATCCACTGACTGTCCTTGTTCCTCCGTCTTCGGGCTCCCTCCTCTGTATCCTCTTTCCTGTACTTCCGTACTTCTTCGTCCGACTCTCTCCAACTGCCCCGCGACTTATATACCGTAAGTCTTGTCCAGCAGGTCACGCATCTAAATATTTAATTGGTCAGCTGGCCGAGCCGGTCACTATTTTATTTAAAAACCGTGCCCACCAGCGTCCTAACGCTAATAGGTGTCGTGCATGTCAGTCTGCATCAACTCCGTATATACACTTGTCACTTACCTAAGTCATTATCTTGCTCTTTCATGTCGGAGGTTTCATTGTGTCCTCGCTTTTCGTTGTGTCTGTCTCTTCTATTCGTCTTTTCTATTCCTTTTACACGTGTCAGCGTCCAGTGTCAGGGAAGTTTGTTTTTCTACCTTGTTCTAATTTTCTTATTTACTTTTTCTGTTGTTATTAGATGTTACTATTATGCCTACAATATATTCATAATCATATTCATTAATAATAATAATACTAACAACTGTAATCATTACTTACAAGGCCATGCTACAATGCCTCAGATACTTTCCTCCATGTCTCACATAAATATACTTTCCTCCATGTCTCACATAAATATACTTTCCTCCATGTCTCACATAAATATACTTTCCTCCATGTCTCATATAAATATACTTTCCTCCATGTCTCATATAAATATACTTTCCTCCATGTCTCACATAAATATACTTTCCTCCATGTCTCACATAAATATACTTTCCTCCATGTCTCACATAAATATACTTTCCTCCATGTCTCACATAAATATACTTTCCTCCATGTCTCATATAAATATACTTTCCTCCATGTCTCATATAAATATACTTTCCTCCATGTATCACATAAATATACTTTCCTCCATGTCTCACATAAATATACTTTCCTCCATGTCTCATATAAATATACTTTCCTCCATGTCTCATATAAATATACTTTCCTCCATGCCTCACATAAATATACTTTCCTCCATGCCTCATATAAATATACTTTCCCGCATGCCTCACATAAATATACTTTCCTCCATGCCTCACATAAATATACTTTCCTCCATGCCTCATATAAATATACTTTCCCGCATGCCTCACATAAATATACTTTCCTCCATGTCTTACATAAATATACTTTCCCGCATGCCTTATATAAATATACTTTCCTCCATGCCTCATATAAATATACTTTCCCGCATGCCTCACATAAATATAGTTGCCTCGCTGGCTCTTACAAAATTACTTGTCTCACTGGCTCTTACAAATATACTTGCCTCGCTGGCTCTTACACATATACTTGGCTCGCTGGCTCTAACAGGCATGCTTGGCTCGCTGGCTCTAACATATATACCGGTCTCGTTGCACCCTGAGAAACATATCGAATATGAGAACAGTCATGGCCGCTTTACTTGCTAAGAAATGAAGCGTCCGCCAAAGTTTGTAACGTCCAAGCCAAGTCCACGCTGAAACAATTCGGTCTCTACTAATCAAATGATTCACCCCCCCCCCCCCGGATCTCCTTTTTCAGAACTCATCAAACGCCTACCACAGCGAACTCAGCGTCGTTCTCCAAAGGGTTAATAATTGATACAGTCTATTGAATCAGCTTATCAAGGGTTAATGGTGTTCCATGCAAAGCGTTCAGTCAAGCGTGACGCGAGGTAGTTTCAAAGAAAAAAAAGAGGGGGGGGGGGAGGGGGGAAACGAGGCCTTGTTCAATTAATTGGATAGCTGGGTTAACCCTTTGTTTCCCCTTGCATATTGTGTAATGTTGCATTCGGGAAGTAAATATGTTCCTATTAATGCTTTGTTTCCTAGTTTTCTCCATTTGAATGTCTCTTTGTAAGACCTTCAACGTGCCATTTTTTATATTTTATATATTTGTATTTATTGGTTTTTTTTTAGTGCCATTAACATTTATTTTTTTGTTATTTCTCTTCTTTCGTTCGTTGTTATTCATTTTTTTTTCGAATTAACACATTTTTTCTACGTGGAGAACGTAAAAGTGCCATGTACTTTTTACCCCCATACTGTTCTGTTGTGTTTGATTTCTATAAATTGCAATCAGTTTCGATTGCACTTGTCATTAATTAGTTGTAGCAGACATTCGATTCTGTGGAGAGCTTTCTTGTCTCCGTGACTGTTTGTTCAATGAGGGAGAGAGGAAGAGGGAGAGCGGAAGAGAGAGAGAGAGGGAGAGAGAGACGGAGAGAGGGAGAGAGAGATAGAGGGAGAGAGAGAGATGGAGAGAGATAGAGGGAGAGAGAGGGATAGAGGGAGAGAGAGGGATAGAGGGAGAGAGAGGGATAGAGGGAGAGAGAGATGGAGAGAGGGAGAGAGAGAGGGAGAGAGAGGGATAGAGGGAGAGAGAGGGATAGAGGGAGAGAGAGGGAGAGAGAAGGAGAGAGGGATAGAAGGAGAGAGAGGGAGAGAGAGAGGGATAGAGGAGAGAGAGGGAGAGAGGGATAGAAGGAGAGAGAGGGAGAGAGAGAGGGATAGAGAGAGGGAGAGAGGGAGAGAGGGAGAGAGAGAGGGGATAGAAGAAGAGAGAGAGGGATAGAGGGAGAGAGAGGGAGAGAGGGGGAGAGAGAGGGATAGAGGGAGAGAGAGAGGGATAGAAGGAGAGAGATTAAGGGATAGAAGGAGAGAGAGAGGGAGAGAGAGAGGGATAGAGGGAGAGAGAGGGAGGGAGGGAGAGTATAAAAATGTTTGGGTTTCTGTAATTTATCTATCTATCTATCTATCTATCTATCTGTTTGCCTGTCTATCTCTCCCACCTATCTATCTATCTGCCTTTTTGTCGATCCATCCATCCATCCATCTATACTTGTATATACGTCTGTCTGTCTCTCTGTCTACCTATCTATCTGGCTTTTTCTCCATCCATCTATCCATCCATCCATCCATCCATCCATCTGTCTGCCCGTCCATCTGTATGTCTACCAGTCGTGTCTTTCTTCCATGAGCTTATCTACATCTTTCTGTTCATCTACTCCCATCTGTCTGTTTTCCATCATTCTCTTCCTGGATGTCCTCACACAAGAACCAGCCAGTTAAGATCTCTAGCAATCATCAACAGCAACACTCTTAAAGTCTCCTGGCATCTCGTTACTTATATCTCTCTCTCCCTTTCTCTCTCTCTCTCTCTCTCGTTCTCTGAAGAACCACTTCTAATTCTTCTACAACTTCTATTTGCCGAAGAAAATTCTCTCGGATACAAACACCACCTTCAAATGTTACAACATACAACATTATCCGCAGGCCGTAATTGCACTAATTAAAACTGCAAATTATTCTTCCGCTAAAGTTGGGCATTATTTTGTTTTGAAAGACAAGAAAGAAAAAGCGCCAAATCAGCTTATCTGGCAAGAAGCGTTTGCTCAAGAGAAAAAGCAAATACCGCGTCTTTTTACCTGCCAAATTTATTTTCGGCCACATGTTTTTTGTTAGTTTTGGCTGCTGACAGACAAACAGGCCAGTGAAAGAATAGTATATACTTTATCTATTAGAAAAGAAAGCAGATGCTCCAGGTACACGGGCGCACTCATGGTAAAATTTCTTAACAGCAAAATTTGGATTTATACATTGTTTGTGGAGCACATACACTACAGTGTAGGATGTATCCTTCCTCTGTCTGCACCTTCCGCTTTTGGAATGCCTGAGTCATTTTCTTTGGCCTAAATATTCCAGGCATGTTCCAGCTGCAGGGATTTTCAAAGTGTCTTCTTCTTATTCCTCCTGCTCTCCTCCTCCTCCTCCTCCTCATCATCATCATCATCATCACCATCATCTTTAATGTATGTCCTCTTCCTATTCTTGTTCCGAATTTTCCCCCTCTTTTTTTTCTTTATCATCTCCTCATCATCCTCATCGTCCTCCTCCCTCTTCCTCCTTCTTCTTATCATCATCATCATCATCATCGTCATCAACGTCCTCTTCCTATTCATATTCTAATTTTCCCCCTTTTTTATTATCATTTCGTCCTCCGCATCATTACCATCATCATCATCATCATCATCCTCTTCCTATTCATATTCTAACTTTTCCCCTTTTTTTCATTATCATTTCCTCCTCCGCATCATCACCATCATCATCATCATCATCATCATTATAACAGTGTAATGGTGTGACCTATCATATTATTGATGAACATGAAAGATGATTAAGTTTTTCTTTTGATCATAACACATCGAGACAAGCATTACCACATTCACTAGATCAGAGCAAGTCCGATGAAAAGTTCACTGCATTATTTAATCCTGACAAATAAGTTCAAGATGTGTTGTAGACAACATCACTTGGATTGAATCACTTAATCATTTCTTCACAATATCATCTCTATCATATTCTACATGCAGCATTTCGACAATGTTTTCAACCTCAAGATATTCTACACGTGATACTAAGACGATTCTATACTTTGTTTTATATCAGATCTGCAACACGTGGTCAACAAATTTCTCGTCTGTAATCTCTATACTCGAAGTTTCAAATCTATCAGATCTTCTGCGCTCCACTTCTCTCTCTCTCTCTCTCTGTCTCTCTGTCTCTCTCTCTCTCTCTCTGAACCTTAAGTGCCCAGGACACATGGGGCTTCCGCAAGGGTTTTCCACAGACGCCTGTCTTTTGCTTTATTTTCCCGCTCTTGCCCAGGTGAGCCCTCTATTGCTCAACATCCTCTCTGTTGTTCTTCTCCATGTCTCTTTTGGTCTATCCCTACTTCTGTCCCCCTGTGGTGTCCATCTTAGTGCTATTTTTGGTAGTGAGTTGTCAGTCATTCGGAGCACATGTCCCAACCATCGCCAGCGTCTTTCCTCAATAATTGCTGTCAGTGGCTTCATCTGCATTTCTGCCAACAAGATATTATTTCTTATGGTGTTTGGCCAAAATATTTGTCTAATTCTTTGTAAACATTTAGTCTGCGCTCCACATACAGTACTAAAATAAACTCTTTTCGAACTTGAGACACTTTCTGTCTGCCATAAAACTAACTCTGGTTCTAAAGTGATCTCCTGAATATCTATTGCTCTAATTGTCCCTCTGTCGTTCCTACGTCTTCTTTCTCTCTCGTATCTTTTCTGGTCTCTGTTCTCCTTCTGCTGTTCTCTGATAGTCTGTCCTTCTGTTCTTCTCTTGTCTGTCTACTTCTGAATCCCCTCACTTGTCAGCTTCCCTCTAGACTTCCTCTTCTTAGGGGCTCCTTCCTTATCGTCTTCCTTCCTTTGACGTGTGGACCGGTCTCTATTCACTGACCGTCCTTGTTCCTCCCTCTTCGGGCTTCGTCCTCTCCAACTGCCCCGTGACTTATACGTCGGAAGTCAATTGTCCCATAGGCCACGCCTCTAAATATTTAATTGGTCAGCTGGGCGAGTCGTCTACTCCTTTATTTCAAAACCGTATGCAATAGCGTCCTAAAATTAGCAAGTTAATGCGTGTCAGTCTGGGTCAACCCCGTCTATACAATTATCATTTACCTAAGTCATTATCTTGCTCGTTCATGTCGGAGATTTTATTGTGTCCTCGCTTTTCACTGTGTCTGCCTTTTCTATTCGTCTTTTCTATTCTGTTTACTTGTGTCAGCGTCCCATCACACTAGTGTCATGGAAGTTTGTTTTTCTACCTTGCTCTAATTTTCATATTTACTTTTTTCTGTTGCTATTAGATGTTACTGTTATGCCTACAATATATTCATAATCATATTCATTAATAATAATAATAATAACTATAATCATTACTTACAAGACCATGCTACATCATCATTGTTAAAGTTCTCCTCCTATTCATATTCGGAATTTTTCACCTCTTTTTTTCATTATCATCTCCTCCATTTTCTTCTTCTTCTTCTTCTTGCTGAAGAAGATACAAACAAACAAATACGGAGATAATGAAGAAGATACATACAAACAAATACGGAGATAAGTATCACAATGTTATATAGAGCTATTATTGCTATATTTTTTGTGAAACTTATGCAGTCTACGAAAAGATGACAGATAAACTGGAAACAACAGAGATGTGGTTTTGATGAAAGATGCAGCATTTACCCTGGACAAACAAACAGACACACACACAAACAAAAAAAACTAGGTCCCCTGAAAACATTACAACCAGAGGAAATTAGTTAAAATCAAACATAAAAACAGTCAGAATGTGCTTTGACATGTCAGGAAGAGACAGACGTTGGAGAGCCTCGTAATGGTTTGAGAATTCAAGTGGGAACAAGGAAGAGAGAAACGCCCGAAATATAAATATCTCGTTGCACTGACAAAGTGGCATTGGTAAAAAGATAAATATCTCGTTGCACTGACAAAGTGGCATTGGTAAAAAGATAAATATCTCGTTGCACTGACAAAGTGGCATTGGTAAAAAGATAAATATCTCGTTGCACTGACAAAGTGGCATTGGTAAAAAGATAAATATCTCGTTGCACTGACAAAGTGGCATTGGTAAAAAGATAAATATCTCGTTGCACTGACAAAATGGCATTGGTAAAAAGATAAATATCTCGTTGCACTGACAAAGTGACATTGGTAAAAAGATAAATATCTCAGTGGACTGACAAAGTGACATGGGTAAAAATATAAATATCTCAGTGGACTGACAAAGTAGCATGGGTAAAAAGATAAATATCTCGTTGGACTGACAAAGTAGCATGGGTAAAAAGATAAATATCTCGTTGAACTGACAAAGTGGCATGGTTAAAAAGATAAATATCTCGTTGGACTGACAAAGTGGCACGGGTAAAAATATAAATATCTCGTTGGACTGACATAATGGCACGGGTAAAAAGATAAATATCTCGTTGGACTGACAAAATGGCACGGGTAAAAAGATAAATATCTCGTTGGACTGACAAAGTGGCACGGGTAAAAAGATAAATATCTCGTTGGACTGACAAAGTGGCACGGGTAAAAAGATAAATATCTCGTTGGACTGACAAAGTGGCACGGGTAAAAAGATAAATATCTCGTTGGACTGACAAAATGGCACGGGTAAAAAGATAAATATCTCGTTGGACTGACAAAGTGGCACGGGTAAAAAGATAAATATCTCGTTGGACTGACGATGTGGCATGGGGAAAAAAAGAGGAGCTTTTGAATTGATCGGGAACACGAAATACTACACAAAATTTGGGGAAATATGATCGTTGGGAGAGGAAGACCACGGGAAAGATGACTGCAGGACATCATTGATAATCTGCAAATGGATGCATCAGCAGCAGAGACATCTTGCTTACAACCTACAGGCCTACAGGAGAGCTGTTAGAGAGGCAAAGCTCCTCAAGGGACTTGGAAATGACTGATGATCGCCGAAGCCAACCAGCACCGCAAAAAAAAAGAGCGGTCAAGGGTCCTCACGAACGTCTTGAGTGTGCAGAGTGGTTAGTGCATTTGTCTCACGACGAAGGTCGGGGGTTCGAATCCAGCCGGAGGCGTCTTAGTTACCCCTGCTATAGAAAATGGTCCACGACCTTTTTCTGGAATTGGGGATGGAAAGGCGACCAGGCGTGATGCTGACCTCATCACCTCTAGTGTGCTGCCAGGTCAAGGAAAATATGGGCACTAACATTAGATCCCCTATGTGCCTCTAGGGCATGACAGGATTACCTTTACCTTTTACCAAGGATCCTCCCAACTTTTTCGGATGAAGCATTCATTCATTCATTTGCATGTCCCTTGTGGAACTTTGCCTCCCTAACAGCTCTGCTGTAGGCCTCTCGGTTGTGAGCAAGATGGCCTGTTGCTGATGCATCCATTTGCAGATTATCAACGATGTCTTGCAGCCATCTTCGCCTTGGTCTTCCTCTCTTTCTTTTTCCCATTATGTACCCTTCCAAGACTGTCTTCTCTAGATTATCATGACGTTTAATGTGTCCAAAATATTTAAGTTTTCTCTGTTTAATCTTCCTTACTAGCCAGCCTTCTTCAATATTAAGTTCTTGTAGTATTGATATATTTGTTTTTTTTGTGTCCATGATATTTGAAGAACTCTTCTGTAGCATTTACATTCAAATGCATTTATGTGTTTCTCAGCTGTTTTGTTAAGTGTCCAGGTCTCACAGGCATATGTTGCGATGGGAAAGATGCATGCCCTTAAAAATCTTATTTTTGTGGTTCTGTCTGTTCCTCTCCACAGCTTCTTTAGTTATTTTACTTTGTGAAGAGCGATAGATGTCCTCCTTTTAATTTCCCTCATTGTATGAAGCATTGCGTCATGAAAATCTGTAGAGACCATATGCGGTGGTATCTTTTGTCTCTATCCCATTCTTCTTACCGAGACTAATAGTTTGAAAACCGCTGGTGATCTTACGTCTCCATATTGTTCTTATCAGTCTAAAAGCTTATGGTCTTTACTTTGTTAATCATTCTCTTTTCTTCAACTTTCAGAATGATGTATATACAAAATTCTACTCAGGTTTAAAGAATGTATAACATTAGGGGCTATAGCCAGGGCAAGGGGAATGATAATACGTATGTCCAGTTACTTTCAGGCTGTTTTTAGATACACTCCTAAGGTAAACAGTAGCGAAGTTGTTAATATACTTTGTAAAAGAATGCGTATTTTTCAGAGTTTGTTCCCCTGCATTACTAGTTAAAGTTAACGACCTTGGTTGTTTTTCAATTAGTTACATTTTTGTGGGTGATTTCTCTTCAGATAGCTTTGCAGAGCCTTCTTTCTTCTTCTTCTTCTTCTCTCTGAGCGGTTCTGAATTCAGCAGCTTTCCGACTCACTGAGGCTCATATCTACAGATAAGGCACGCCTCAATTCCTCTCTGTTCTTGATCTTTTCTTGCCAGTTGTGGATTCCAAGAACGCGTGTATCTTCTTCTAGGTTGTCTCACCACAGTTTCCTAGATCTACCTCTTGGTCTGTCCCCTTTCATCACTTCTGTATAGCCCTTCTTTGTTTGTCTGTCCTCTTCTGTTCTCTCTAAATATCCGAGCCACCTCAGTCTGTTGTTTTTCATAATGGCTGTTATAAGCGGGGAGTTAAACAAAGGGTAGATTTCTTTGTTACTTCTTATCTCCCCTTGTTGTGTTATAGGGTCTCTTACCGGTCCATAAAAATCTTCTCAGGATTCTGTTCTCAAATGTTTATATTTGGCTTTCATTTTGCTTCTGGCCCATCTATTACATCTGTCTTACATACGTTTAGTTTGGTGTTGTGGGGTAGAATTTTTTTTTTTTTATTGTAACAATTGTCTAAGGGCACAACATGTATTCCTCCTCTTCTGCATTCGAGGTTGTTGGTCACATCAGATCCTGATCCCTGTCGACATGGCAAAGCCCGCAGTCCTCTCCAGGTCCTGGTAGGAGCCTCAAAGCTTTTGCCCCAAGCTCGTGTCCTCTGGCCATGTCCTACGGCTCAGGTCCGCATGGTTTGGGCACTCTTGAAAGATATGTTCTGGAATCTGGACTCTACTGCCACATTCTGCCACTGCCATTGTCTGCGTGAGACATTTTGAGTCGATGTAGGTGGCTCAGTAGTCTGCAGTGGTCTGTCCGTAGGCGAAAGAGGATGGTTTGCTGATGTCTTTGTAGTTGGTTTATTGCATTTAGTTCGTTGTTGCATTTCAGTTGTTTCTTCCATTCAGATCTGCACTGGTTACGTATTATAGTTTTCTCTTCTGGGTAGTTTACTGGATGATTTGTTTGATCTTGACTGTCTTGTTTCCAGCTTGTTCAGAGAGAGAGAGAGAGAGAGAGAGATAAAGAGAGATAGAGAGATAGAGAGAGAGAGAGAAAGAGAGAGATTGATTGATTGATTGATTGATTGAATGATTGATCTTTATTTCAAAAGGGTTAAGAATTGGGCAGAGGGGGAGAGAGAGAGATTGATTGATTGATTGATTGGTTGATCTTTATTTCAAAAGGGTAAAGAATTGGGCAGAGGGGGAGAGAGAGATTGATTGATTGATTGATTGATTGATTGATCTTTATTTCAAAAGGGTTAAGAATTGGGCAGATAGGGAGAGAAAGAGAGATTGATTGATTGATTGATTGATCTTTATTTCAAAAGGTTAAGAATTGGGCAGAGAGGGAGAGAAAGAGAGAGAGATTGATTGATTGATTGATTGATTGATTGATTGATTGATTGATTGATTGATCTTTATTTCAAAAGGGTTAAGAATTGGGCAGACGGGAAGAGAGAGAGAGAGAGAGACAGAGAGAGAGAGAGAGAGACTGACTGATTTGCGAAAACTTCCTGGTGTTTTGAGTGTTTCACGCCAGTACTTCTGGGGAATGAATTTTGAATGAGAGATTCGAGACTCTGTGTCTAACGCTCGGACAAGAATAATTTTCTGTTGTCTGTCCAGACTCTCGTGTGCAGAGTGTCATATTTTCCTTTCCTCAGTGGAGTGACTAAGTTTGTAAAGAGACAAGATGTCTCCTAGTTTTGTACGTTTTACGCGAACTACTGACCCGTGTAAGACATCAATGAGGAAAAATTGGTAAAGATGGAGAGTTTTAAAAATTTTGGATCATTACTAAATAATACTGCAGATACAATGAGGGAGATTAAAAGGAGGACATCTATCGCTCTTCCGAAAATAAAACAAATAAAGAATCTGTGGGGAGGAACAGACAGAACTACAAAAACAAGATTTTTAAGGGCATGCATCTTTCCCATCGCAACATATATCTGTGAGACCTGGAGACTTAACAAAACAGCTGAGAAACGCATAAATGCCTTTGAATGTAAATGCTACAGAAGAATTATTCACATATCACGGACACAAAAAAGAACAAATATATCCATACTACAAGAACTTAATATTGAAGAAGGTTAACTAATAAAGAAGATTAAACAGAGACAATTTAAATATTTTGGACACATTAAACGTCATGATAATTTAGAGAAGACCGTCTTGGAAGGATAAATAATGGGGAAAAGAAAGAGAGGAAGACCAAGGCAAAGATGGCTGCAAGACATCGTTGATAATCTGCAAATGGACGCATCAGCAGCAGGGCATCTTGCTTACAACCAAAAGGCCTACAGGAGAGCTGTTAAGGGAGGCAAAGTTCCGCAAGGGACATGCAAATGACTGACTGAGGCAGCTGTACTCAGCGCCGGTGTGGTGACGTCAGTTATTTCTTCACCTGCAGTTTGAGTCAGGTGGAGCAGGTACCACCGAGAATCATCATCATCATGTTCCGTCATTAAACTGGTTTTGTTACTGAACTTGACGACGACATGACTGTTCTATTAAGTGCACGTCAGCTGCTGCGTGTCAGAACCTGAAGGTGCCTGTCCAGGTCTTTTCCCATACAGGAGAGCTTTGATTGATCTTTATTTCAAAAAGGGTTAAGAACTGGGCACGCAGGCCCGTCTGACATTCTACCCTTTATCATACAACTTTCACTCCGTTCCAGACACTCTACAAATATGCTGCTCATATAGTACACATAATTAACAATAAATTAACTGCATAACACATAAAAGTGACTAATTACATACACATACAAATGACTATAAATGACAAACTACATACACATATAAATGACAAACTACATACACATATAAATGACAAACTACATACACATATAAATGACAAACTACATACACATATAAATGACTAACTGCATACACATATAAATGACTAACTACTTACACAGATAAATGACTAACCACATACATATATAAATGACTAACTACATACACATATAAATGGTATTTATATGTTTCTTAGCTGTTTTGTTAAGTGTCCAGGTCTCACAGGCATATGTTGCGATGGGAAAGATGCATGCCCTTAAAAATCTTATTTTTGTGGTTCTGTCTGTTCCTCTCCACAGATTCTTCAGTTGTTTTACTTTCTGAAGAGCGATAGATGTCCTCCTTTTAATTTCCCTCATTGTATCTCCATTATTATTTAGTAATGTCCCAAGTTATAAACGCTGTAGTGCCTTGGAAACATGAAGACAATAACATTTCACCCCTGCAGCACCCTAATGTCACGGGAAGTAGATAACCGCATAAATTATTTATTTTTATCAAAGTACCCCAAAGTCATTGGTGCATAATGAAAAGCAATTTACGTACTTACACAGTCATAAAACTCAATAACGTACGGTAACCATGCAAACATACGTATCAATGAATGTTAGAAAACCAGTCCTAAAATGGTATATTGAACCTATCTTGTTATTTATGGAAATGAATCGTGGACAGGGCTCACTTGGGCAAAAGCGGGAAAAAAGGAAAAGGACAGGCGTCTGTGGAAAACCCTTGCGGAAGCCCCATGTGCCTTGGACACTTAAGGTTCAGAGAGAGAGAGAGAGAGAGAGAGAGAGAGAGAGAGAGAGAGAGAGGGAGGGAGAGAAGTATGGACAATAGGCAGGTCTGCACAAAAATCATTGGAAGCAGCAGAAATGTGGTTTATTAGAAGAATGTTGCGAATCCCCTGGACAGCAGAAATAACTAATGAAGAATGTATGAGAAGAGCTGGAGGGACTAAATATCTTGTCAAAATAAATAAGAGAGAGAGAGAGAGAGAATGTACTTTCATAGGACATGCAATGAGAAGAGGGAGTATTGAAAATATTATAACAACAGGAAAAATAGAGGGAAGAAGAGTCAGGGGAAGACCGAGAGATATGACAGTGGTTGGTTTGACAAGATGGTGTGAGAGGAGATCACCAACTGAGCTGATGGCCTGCATGAAGGATCGGGTACACCGAAGAAGCATAATAGCCAACGCCAGTCGGCACGGCACCTGATGATGATGATGATGATGAATCATGTAAAATAAATTTCGTAATCTACGTCCAGTCTAAATAATTAAACAAGAAATGGTAATTTCATTAATTAAAAAAACAAATAAAAAAAACTCCCGTTTCCCTGCCATTAAGCCATTTTACGGATACTGTGTGAGAAACACAAAAATACGATTTTTAAGGGCATGCATCTTTCCCATCGCAACATATGCCTGTGAGACCTGGACACTTAACAAAACAGCTGACAAACACATAAATACCTTTGAATGTAAATGCTACAGAAGAGTTCTCCAAATATCGTGGACACAAAAAGGAACAAATATATCTATACTACAAGAACTTAATATTGAAGAAGGCTGGGTAGTAAAGAAGATTAAAGAAATATTTTGGACACATTAAACGTCATGATAATTTAGAGAAGACCGTATTGGAAGGATGCATAATGGGAAAGAGAAAAAGAGGAAGACCAAAACGAAGATGGCTGCAAGACATCGTTGACGATCTGCAAATGGATGCATCAGCGGCAGGCCATCTTGCTCACAACCGAGAGGCCTACAGGAGTGCTGTTAGGGAGGCAAAGTTCCGCAAGGGACTTTCAAATGAATGAATGAATGTGTAAGGCCGTATTTTCTATGATCTTCAAGGCAGGCATGAAAATGTGATATGTGATATAACCCCCCACTGCTGAGACTTGAACCTGTCACCACCGGATTAGCAGACTGAGAGCTTAACCACTCGGCCATGCAGGCCTGCATATTTTTGTTGTTGTTGTTATTATTTGTATTCGTGCTTATTATAAAAAAAAAAGACTGAAAGAATGAACGCAGGAATCCGAAGTGTAGAGTCCGGATAAGTGAATGTACGAAACATGTGTAAAGTGAATGTGGTTGTAATCTTTTAGTGATACGTTTGAGCTTGTTTCGATGACGCTGTCATCTCAGTTCTTGGTGGTGGGTGGATGGGGGTGAAGGGCTAATCTTCTTAAGTGCGCGAACTAACTCGTATTCCTGGATTCAGACAAGTTCCCGCGCTTTGTTTTGATTGACGTGTCCAAGGACAAGCCTTTGCCCGCGCAGAAACGCTGAAGGCAGTGGTTAGGGCGGAGGGGGGAAGGGGAATGTGAAATAGCAACATCACTCGAAAATACTTGAACTCTCTTAACGACCAGCAGTCCATAAAAGTCACAGACTGATGTGTTCTCGAACGCTACTTTTAGCGGCCTGTCGAAAGATATTGCCAAGATTGTTTTCTTTGATGAACTGATCTGTGTATTTATTTACATATTACAGCTGTAATGGGCGGCCTGGTTAGCCGAGTGGTTAGGCTTTCGGTCTACTAATCTTATCTTATATCTTATATCCTTCCCGTGCCGCTAAACGCCACTTAGGGCTCGCAAAGTAGTTCGCCAATTTTTTCCTGTCTTCGGCGAGTTTTTCAACCTCATCAAGGGATTTTATGCCTGTTAATTTGGTCTCTTTTAACAGTGTCCTCTTCAGAGTTTCACGCGGTCTGCCTCTTTTTCTTCGGCCTGTTGTGTTCCACTTGATAGCTTGTTTTGGGATTCTCTGATCATTTCTTCTCATCAAGTGACCAACATATGTCCATCTCCTTTTCCTGATCACTCATGAGACTGGTTGTTGTTCACTCGTCTGTCTTATCTCTGCATTGTTCCTGAATTCGTTCCACTTGATGCCGAGTAGTAGGTGCTACATAATTCAAGTCCCAGCGGTTGGGGGGGGGGGATTTTTTTTCTGACACCACCACACCAAAAAAAGGTCCCGGGGTCAGATCAACCTCTAAAAAATGGGTACCAGATAAATCTGGGAAGGTAAGTGCGACCAGGCTGTGATAATAACCACATCACACATTCATGTGATGAAGGTCTTGGAAATGCGGGCCCAACACCGTATCCGGAATATGCCTTAATGCCAAGGAGACCAGGATATTACTTGTTACCTTTTTGCTATTTTTTTGATGTGGCACTGAAACAGTTACATGGGTCGCAAGGTCTATTAGCTTCTATTGTCCAAGTTTACCTCATCCACCATTTGGTGAGCTATTATATCCAACAATGTACCCAAGCCTGCCTCACCTACCAGTTTGTGAACCCTGTTTTATCCATTTATCTGCAAAGCCTACTTCACCTACCAGTTTGTGAATCCTGTTATATCCAGTTATCTGCCAAACCTACCTCACCTACCACACCTACCAGTATGTGAACCCTGTTGTATCCAGTTATCTGCCAAAGCCTACTTCACCTACCAGTCTGTGAATCCTGTTGTATCCAGTTATCTGCCAAGCCTACCTCACCTACTAGTCTGTGAATCCTGTTGTATCCAGTTATCTGCCAAAGCCTACTTCACCTACTAGTCTGTGAATCCTGTTGTGTCCATTTATCTGCAAAGCCTACCTCACCTAACAGTCTGTGAACCCTGCTGTACCCAGTTAACTGGCAATTCTACCTCACCTACCAGTCTGTGAACCCTGCTGTACCCAGTTAACTGGCAATTCTACCTCACCTACCAGTCTGTGAACCCTGCTGTACCCAGTTAACTGGCAATTCTACCTCACCTACCAGTCTGTGAACTCACCTGTATCCAGTAATCTGCCAGACCTACTTCACCTACTTTGTGTACCAGGCTTTCACTGCAGACAGCCGGTAGGGATAGCAAAAGCAAGGAAAGGAATGAGACACTGCAGGCCGCAAGGTCTCTTATAACCTACTAGTAGCTTTCAGTGCTGGTAAGTGAAGGACTTGGCTTCTGCGAGCAAAGAGGCAGCTCAGGCCTGGAATTGAACAGACATCTGCTATGAAAGGGGGTAAAGACGCTGTCCGATTGGGCAGTCAGCGACCTATAGAGGATATGTTAGCATCAGGGTTAGCTGACCAAGACCCTGTCCCACCTCTCCGTTGGTACCCCCAGTAAAAGGCCTAGCCTGGCTAACGGGGCAGGGATCGCCATAGTCCCCCCATGGTAGTGGAGTCTGCACACCTCCCTGCTTTTTAGCTGTACTCCGGGACTGAAAAACCAGCTCTCATGTGGATACGATGCTGTACCTCAACACATCCACAGCATCGGCTGCAAAGAACAACAGCTCGCAGTTACAGGGAACCGGCATAATCACAAGCATAAGTAATGCTATAAAAGATATTGAAACTATAAACTTCACTGACAATTGTTGAACCAGACACCGCAGACTCTACGCTCGTCTACATAAGATAAAAGGCTGCACCAACAGCGCAGGGCGTTTGCCACAAGCGGCCCCCCCTAAGCTCCTCAACACGTACTGTAGACCTCAGCTAGAGACTTCAGAGCCCAGGAATGCCGCCCCCCTGTCCATCCCCGCCCCCCCCCCCCCCCATGAGAAGCACGGAGTATAAACTCTCGAGTTACTACAAAGACCTCCTGCTGACAGCAGGATTCATGGAGGCAACCTAGTTTCCTGTTTAGAAAGCTGAGCGTACAAAACGGAAAACTGAACGAAGAAGAAGAAGAAGAAGAATTGTTAATCCTCCCCCCCCCCCCCCCAAACAAAAAAAAAAAAATTAGAGAAGGGAGATAACTTTAAATGACAAAACACGAGACACACCAGAAAAAGCGATCAGTCAGGACAGATGGGACACCAGCAGTCAATGTACATACACTGGCAGAGACGCTGAAAGGGAGATCAGAAAATGTCTAGGGCACAGACGCTCCTCTATTTACGAACTGATTCGACTTACGATATTTCGGATTTACGATGGCGCGATAGCGATACGTATTCAGTAGTCATCAAATTCTGAAATTTGATTTATCCTCGGACAAGCGATATTCCGCATTATCAAACATGTCCACTATCATAACCAAATTACGGGAATTAAACAAATTTTACATGGAACAATATGGTAGCAAACAGTAACTGTTTGTTTCGTTACCTATTCAGCGACAACAGGTTTTTTTTGCGTGTGTGGTTTCTCTGTTTGAAATGTCATATTCATACTCGATTTATGATGTTCCCAACTTACGATGTTTTCATCGGAACGTAACGACCTCGTAAATCGAGGAGCATGTGTACAAAAATTATAGTCCCTTTTTTTAAAACTTCTCATCATCACCAATGACTGGGCCCTTAACAGCGCCGTTATACATTATGGTAACTTGGGGGTAAACGTGGAAGCTCTCTTACCCCAGTCAATGATTGTTAACCCCTGATCTGTCACGTTTCCAGCAGCATCATTAACCCTATCTCTCCCCAAAAATCTCCCTGTGTGTCGCCATAAACTTGATTCTTTCTTTGGATGGGGGGCAAAGGCCCGAACTAGATAAGAATCTTTAATTTAAAAACTTTCAAGCCTTTAAAACAACATGGCAGTCGATTACATAAATTTTGTTCCGTGAAAAGCTAAGTATAATTTTGGAGAAGCTGATTTCAATTTTGAATTTTCCCGCCTGTTCCTTAGCAACGTGGCAAGACAGCGTGTGAACAGTTATTTCATTTTTTTAACGAGAAAAAATGAAAACAGAAATGGAAGATTCCTCATTATTCTTTTTTTTTTTTAATAGTCGTTTCCTTTTATGAAATGAAACGTCGATGACTTATCTAAATATGGCAGCAAAATGTAGCATTGCAGCCATTAGATCAGCTACAACGAGGCCAAGACCATCATGCAAAACCCCTAGGACCAACTGTGGGAGCCAAGAGGCTTGGCCAAGAGACTGGGTCTCTACGCTGGGGCAAGAAGCTGGGCCAAGAGGCTGGGCCAAGAAGCTGGGTCAAGACGCTGGGCCAAGAGGCTGGGACCAGAAGCTGGGTCAAGACGCTGGGCCAAGAGGCTGGGCCAAGAAGCTGGGCCAAGACGCTGGACCAAGACACTGGCCTTAGAGGCTGGGCTAAGAAGCTGAGCCAAGAAGCTGGTTCAAGAAGCTGGGCCAAGAGGCTGGGCCAAAACACTGGCCCAAGAGACTGGGCCAAGAGCCTGGACCAAGAAACTGGTCCAAGAGACTGGCCCAAGAGACTGGGCGCATGCAATGAACACGATTTAATCCACCAGCTACAAAATGTAGGACAACTCTAAGCAAGGTTTGATTTTTTTTTAAAAACTGACTCCTCAGTCAAATATTAATCACTTTAATTCTCTCCAGCATCGAACAAAACAAAACAAAACAAAAATTCAAGAGAAACACACTCTCCAAGTTCTCTCTCAATCTTCACAGATTCTCCTACCCAGCAGAAACAACTCACATAGTAAATAATATTGATTCCCATAAATATTCACTAAATCAGAATGTGTATGATGTAGGTCTTCCGTTTTAAACTGATATTCCCGACTGAAAAAAAAAAACAACATACAACTGGCTGTTCACCGCGACTCGTCCTATCTTCGACTGCCTGTCGCCATCTTTGTTCCACCTAAAACTTATTGCAGGCGTCTTCCCGCCGATCTGAGTCTCAAGCTGGTCAATCGTAATTTGCTTAACAGTCTTCAGCACTTGTTATCACTAACCTTCTCTCACTTGTTATCACTAACCTTCTCTCACTTGTTATCACTAACCTTCTGGAGAATCCGTTCATAAATACTTTATATCACAGGTCTGGCCTCAGATTGTCCAACCGAACACAAAATGGTCATGGCCACCTTGACCTCTCGACCTCTCACTTCTCCTTTCCCTCCTTGTCTCTCTTCCCCTCTTTCTCCCTCTCTCTCTTCCCCTCTCTCCCCCTGACTCTCTCTCTTACCCTCTCTCTCCCTCTCTCTCTCTTCCATTCTCTCTCCCTCTGTCTCTTCCCCTCTCTCTCTTCCCCTCTCTCTCTCTTCCCCTCTCTTCCTTTCTCTCTCACCCTCTCTCTCTGACCTATGTCTTCATACTTCCCGCCTGTCGCTCGCAGTCACTCGAACACCTTCATTGGTTCCCTTACACAAAGGAAGCAAGAAACGACCTGTCCCAGTTAAGAACTGGCCGCTGCAGGTTGCTGAACCGTCTCCTCTGATTCTAAATCCGTGAAGGAACGGAGTCCATATTCCAGAACATGTTCTCTGAGAGTGGCCAATTTGTATAGACCTGCGAAATCAGGCACAGCCACAGGGCTTGGATTTAAGGTGGAAGCTGTGAGGCTACCGGTAGGACCTGGAGAAGACTTCGGACTTCATCCCGGAGACCTGGCTTCGGGCTTAGCATGATCAAGAACTCGAACGACGACGACGAAGAAGAATAAGAAGGAGGAGGAGGAGGAGGAGAAGAAGAAGAAGATATCCTCATAATGAGAGTCCCTTTTCTTTCTCTTCTGTTCATTAATTCATTAGCATCTCACTTGAGGAACTTTGCCTCCCTAACAACTCTCATGTATCCCTCTTGGTTGTAAGCAAGATGGCCTGCTGCCAATGCATTCATTTGCAGATTATCAACGATGTCTTGCAGCCATCTTCGCCTTGGATTTCCTCTCTTTCTCTTTCCCATTATGTATCCTTCCAAGACAGTCTTCTCTAAATTATCATGACGTTTAATTTGTCCACAATATTTAAGTTTTCTCTGTTTAATCTTCCTTACTAGCCAACCTTCTTCAATATTAAGTTCTTGTAGTATGGATATATGTTCTTTTTTTCCATGATATTTGTAGGACTCTTTTATAACATTTCTATTCAAAGGCATTTAAGAGTTTCTCATCTGTTTTGTTAAGTGTCCCACAGGCATATGTTGCAATGGGAAAGATGCATGCCCTTAAAAATCTTATTTTTGTAGTTATGTCTGCTCCTCTCCACAGATTCTTTAGTTGTTTTAGCTTCTGGAGAGCGATAGATGTCCTCCTTTTAATCTCCCTCATTGTGTCTCCCTTGTTATTTAGTAATGATCCAAGATATTCAAGAGTTCGTGTATTTTTCATGTTTTTCTCGAATATTCTATAGAAGCTAAATTGTCTTTGTCCACAATGCATTTATTCACAAATTCCTCGCAATCATCATTCAATCTTGGTATTCTTCTCTATTTTGTCTTTCATTTTCAGAGTAAAAAATTTAAATTTAATCCACTTTGTCTGTCTAGACCTGCCTGTCTCGGTGACAAAGGGAGAACTATTCTTGTCTTGACATCTGTCTGCGCTGGTGTCTTGGCCTGTCTCATGCTGTTGAGGCTTCTCTTATCGGCGTATGTGTAATTCTTTTCTTAAGGGTTTCGTTTTAAAGGAAAGTAAGCGAGAGATTCTTAGTCTGTATGGGGCTTTGGAAAATGGGTCGGTTGATGGGACATGGTTCTAGTTTTGGGTTGTAGGGATTAGAATCTTTCTTTATCTGTCCCTCTCTGTCTCTCTGTCTTTCTTTCTGTCTATCTGTCTTTCTTTCTGTCTCTCTGTCTGTCTGCCTGTCTCTCTGTCTTTCTTTCTGTCTGTCTGTCTTCCTTTTTTCTGTCTGTCTCCCTCTCCTTCTCTATCTCCCTCTTTTTTTCTTCTTTCTTTCTCTCCCCTCTCTCTTTTTTCCTCATCTCTTTCTCTCACTCATTCTCTCATTCTCTCTCTGTCTCTCCACCTTCCTTCCGCTTCTGTCTTTCTCTCATCCTGTCTGCCTCTTTTATCTCCCTCTCTCTCTCTCTCTCTCCTTTCTTTTTTTCTCTCTCATTCTAACACACCCAGGACCCAATGTCCAGTGGGCGAGGAGAACTGAAGCCGCTTTACTGCTCTGGTAAAAGACACCCATGAGTTAAAATGGCGGTAGATGAAAATTGGCCCCCGAGGATTCCAGAGACAAACGTGGAATAAGTAGGGGCCCCCAAAAATAGCTTTACACCACTTGACACAACTCCCCACCTCTACCCACACACACACATACACACATATCTGGCTGTTTTGAGCCCGTATGCCACGTCTTTCACTACAACTTCTCTGATTTTCATAAAAATGTAGACTTATACCTGTTCCAGCTCAACATAGTTTCCGACTCTGGTTTCTTCTAATGTCACCAAAATAGTTCCCTAATCTGGTTTCTTCTAATATCCCCTCAGAATAGTTCCCTAATCTGGTTTCTTCTAATATCCCCCCAAAATAATTCACGACTCTGGCTTTTTCAAACATCCCCCGAAATGGTTCCAGACTCTGGTTTCTTCTAATATCCCCCAAAATGGTTCCCGACTCTGGTTTGTTCTAATATTCCCCTCCCCCAAAAAAATAGTTCCCGACTCTGGTTTCTTCTAATATCCCCCCCCCCCAAAATAGTTCCTGACTCTGGTTTCTTCTAACATCCCCCAAAATGGTTCCCGACTCTGGTTTCTTCTAATATCCCCCTCCCCCCCCCCAAAAAAAAAATAGTTTCCGACTCTCGTTTTTTCAAACATCTCCCAAAATGGTTCCCGACTCTGGTTTCTTCTAATATCCCCCCCCCCCCCAAAAAAAAATAGTTCCTGACTCTGGTTTCTTCTAATATTCCCCCCCCCCCCCCTCAAAATGGTTCCCGACTCTCGTTTTTTCAAACATCTCCCAAAATGGTTTCCGACTCTGGTTTCTTCTTGTGCCCGACTCCGACTAAATTGGAGAGCTAATTATATCCCCTATTGGTCGTTTCCCTAAATCATATAGTGTATTTATTATAAATTTTATATGTGGACTTGGGACTTCCTTTTTTTTTTTCTTTAACTTTCTTAACCTAAACGAAAGAGTAAAAGCAATGAATGGATTGATGGACGCAGTGGCTGAATGGATATCATACTGGGTAACCATCCCATCTTACGTCATCCCCACCTGTTAGTTTCCCCACTGCCTGGCTCGAAAAACTTCAGAAGTGCACTTACGCACCCATATTGGGGGGGGGGGGCTTTTTAATTCGCACCCACCGCTGCGCACCAACTGAGTCCCACCGCGCTCGGCCTTTAGCCGTTTCGTAACACTTCCTTCGTTAGCGTCCAAAGCCTTGGTCAGAAAGTCCAGGAGACAGTCGATCCGTGCTTGTGGAAATCCTTCTTAATTTGCAGACTCTTGTGTTCAGCTTTGCCATCATCGGAAAGACTAACATGCGCCCCCACCCCCACACCACCACCCAACAGGGTGATGGAGTTTATTAAGAAACCTCAGATCCATAAATCAAAGAGAGATTTTAGGCGAAGAGAAAGACTAGGGGATAGGACTTTGCGGGCAGAAAAGCAAAATAAAGCATCGAACCAACAGCTATAGCCGTGGGGGATTGTCTGTTAGGCTCAGCAAGCTTAAAGATAAGGGCCCACAAGCGCATGGGGCCCGGCGTCCAGGACAAAAAAAAACCCCTAAAAGTACGGAGGAAACTATGTTTGAAAGAAAATGATGAAGGAAGTAAGTTTTCTGCAAAAGGTAGAAATTGTCAGTAAGAAATCAGTTTGATCTATGTAATACAAAATCATATATTAACAGTAGGGATCACAGCTAGACGGGAAATGGGCTATATATCAGAGGGGAAAGGAGCCATGTATCAGAGGAATGGGGTCATATATGAGAGGAATGGGGTCATACGCGTATATGAGAAGAATGGTGTCATGTAATTGAGGGGAATGGGGTCATGAGTCGAAAGAGAATATGGCCATATATCATAGGGAATGGGGTCATCTATCAGAGGGGAATAGGGTCATGTATCGAAGGGGAATGGGGTCATGTATCATATGGAATTGGGGTCATGTAATTGAGAGGAATGGGGCTATATATCATGTGAGAATGGGACCATGTATCATATTTGAATAGCGTAATGTATCAGAGGGGAATGGCGCCATGTATCATACGGGAATGGCGCCATATATCAGTGTGAGAATGGGGCCACGTATCATATAGGAATGGGGTCATATATATCATGTAAGAATGGGGCCATGTATCATATGGGAATGGCGTCATGTATCATAGGCGAATGGGGCCATATATCAGATGCGAATGAAACCATATACCAGAGGAGAATGGATCCATAAATCATAAGAATGGGGCCATATATAAAAAAGAATGGGGCCATATATCAGAAGGTAATGTGGCCATATGTCAGGGAGTGTGTCGTCTAGAGTGCAGAGACCTTGATGCAGGTTATTCCCTTCCCAGTCCTCTAGTAAATGATTATTCCCTCAACGGATCCTACAGTAAATGATTATTCCGTCACAACTCCTCTAGTAAATGGTTATTCCCTCTTCACTCTTCTAGTAAATGGTTATTCCCTCACCATTCCTTTAGTAAACGGTTATTCCTCTAGTAAACGGTTATTCCTTCACTATTCCTCTAGTAAACGGTTATTCCTTCACCATTCCTCTAGTAAACGGTTATTCCTTCACCATTCCTCTAGTAAACGGTTATTCCTTCACCATTCCTCTAGTAAACGGTTATTCCCTCATCATTCCTCTAGTAAACGGTTATTCTCTCACCATTCCTCTATTAAACGGTTGTTCCTTCACCATTCCTCTAGTAAACGGTTATTCCTTTATCATTCCTCTAGTAAACGGTTATTCTCTCACCATTCCTCTATTAAACGGTTGTTCCTTCATCATTCCTCTAGTAAACGGTTATTCCTTTATCATTCCTCTAGTAAACGGTTATTCTCTCACCATTCCTCTATTAAACGGTTGTTCCTTCATCATTCCTCTAGTAAACGGTTATTCCCTCACTATTCCTCTAGTAAACGGTTATTCCCTCACCACTCCTGTAGTAAATCATAAATAGCTGTGGGATTTATCCTTGCAGGTTTCTGAAAGAACTGAGCTATCATCTTCAGAAGTTACAAGGGAGGACAAGTTATTCGGAGACAGTAGAATTTATATCTGATACCAAAATTGACGTTTGAGGGAGACTTGTCTTCTCTTGTCTTGTCTTTTCTATCTCCCTAGAACTACAAACTGTTTTATGTTTGCCTCTAAGGGTTGCTTTAGTATGCTCTTTCCACGCCATCTTGCATTCCATCCAGGATCTTCTCTCTTGGTCTACCTCGGCCTCTTTTCCCCTCTAGCTTTCCTGTTGTCACGGTGTGTTCTAGTTTCCTTTTCTCATGACATGTCAAGTAAATTTAGACTGTCTTTCCTCCGATGGTTGTGCTTATTTGTCTTCTCGAATAGGTCTGTCTCAGAATTTCTTCATTTCATTGTTTTGTTTTTTTTTTGTGGAAGAATTTAATGGGTATGGTATATCGATAGCTCTTGGTTCGCAGATTCTTGCAACCGTCCTGGCTGGCAGGACACACGATGATGATGATCCATAAGAGCGTCATTAAAACACATTGACCAGTCGAACATTAGTTTATTCAGGCCCAGCTATCTTTTGAATTCGGGAGACGTGCCGGGCAGCCCGCAAGAACCGGCGAAGATCCTGGACTCCGAAAAGCATGGAAGGCAAAATCGAAACACTTCCCGCGGTCTGCACCCGGCTTTTAGAGACCGCGGGCTGACGAGGCGAGAGAGAGAGAGCCTGGTCCAGGAAGCATTGTCGGCGCGGGTAGAAGCAGGAGGGAATCGACAGCTTCCCCAGTTCTCCCAGAGTTTTATGTTAAAAGACTTTCTGTGGCCCTCGCGGATCGGTCGCGGGAAGTGTTTACTGTTTGAGAACGGTGCGAAAAACTGGCTTGTTTGTGTACATAAGTTCTGTACGAGGCTGCAGAGGATACATTCTGTACATGGAACTTCGTTTGTGTGTGGATGAATTCCAAACGTATGTTTTTTTTTTTCTGGTGAAGTTTAAGATAATTATTTGAACTATTTGGGGGAATAATTTGAATTTAGTTTGTTGTGTAAGTCTAGGGCGTCTATTGTACCGGAATCTTTGAATTTTAATAGAGTTTTCGAGGAAGTAAAAAAAAAAAAAAAAGTGGAGTAAATGTAAAAAGTCGATGCAGTGCTGTGTGTTGGATGGGTGGGTGGATGGATGGATGGATGGATGGATGGATGGATGGATGGATGGATGGATGGATGGATGGATGGATGGATAGATAGACGAATGGATGGATGAATAGATAGATTTTATTTCTATTTTTGCAATATATCTGCGTGTAAGTATTTATGTCTTTATATGTATGTATGTGTGTACGCATGTATGTATGTATGTATGTATGTACACGTGTATGTATTTATGTATGTATGTAATGTATGTATGTATGCGTGTATGTGTTTATGTATGTATGTATGTATGTATGTACGTATGTATGTATGTATGTATGTATGTGTTTATGTATTTATGTACGTGCGCATTTATGTATTTATGGATGTACATATGTATGTACGTACGCATGTATGCATGTATGTACCCATGTATGCGTGTATGTGTTTATGTATGTATGTATGTATGTATGTATGTATGTATGTACGTATGTATGTATGTATGTATGTATGCATGTATGTGTTTATGTATTTATGTACGTGCGCATTTATGTATTTATGGATGTACATATGTATGTACGTACGCATGTATGCATGTATGTACCCATGTATGCGTGTACGTACGCATGTATGTATGTATGTATGTATGTGCGCATGTACGTATGTATGTATGTTTAGAATCATCACCCTTTGAAACTGGAACAAATCCACAAGATTACAATACATCTTTCAATGTACAACAAACGATAACAACATTTTCCATACTGATTTACAAACTCTGTTGGGGTTATTTCGCGTAGCGTTTTGCACCTGGCTTCAAGGTAAGCAAGGTCCTCTGTCTGCATTCATTACTAGAACAAAAGTTCTAGCTCACTGTTCATTTCTCTTATCTCGAATACGCTATCATCATCTTTTGCTCCAAGTTCTATCGCGCTACGTTTGAGAGTTTCAAAAATCGACATTCACTTGAAAACTTAGCGGAAGAAAGAAAAGAAGAGACACAAACTGAGATAATACCTGAACAGTAAAAGTGACCACGTGACAAAGGAAAATGGGGATAAAAAAGGGACAGGCGGATCTGATTAGAAATATCAAGGACGGCATAAAATGGAAAAACGGGACCTCAAAGTGCAGATAACTCTGCAGGCCAGAAGTAAATGAAGTACTCTTCAATGAGTTGAGCGAAACAGCCTCGGGTATGATCTTATCGTAAAACATAGCGCGTTAGATCTGGCCAACCGTATCCAGGTTTGTGGAGTCAGTGTACCGAACTTTTCTGTTTTCATTCTTCAATATTTCTTACCTTCTGTCTCAGTAGTTCTCTACTGCCTGACTCTCAGTTCGTCAATATTTTTCAACTTAGTGACTCCCAGTTCTTCAGTATTATTCTGATTTACTGACTTCCAGTTCTTCAGTATTATTTTGATTTACTGACTCCCAGTTCTTCAATATTATTTTGATTTAATGACTCTTAGTTATTCAGTTTTTCTCTGTATAGCGAGAATATTCTAAGAACAATCATCACAGAACCAGGCATAAAAATTGGAGGATACAATATTAACAACCTTCGGTATGCTGACGACACAGTACTGATAGCTGAGAACCAACAAGACCTGCAAAATCTCTTGGATAAAGTCGCCAAAGAAAGTGAACAGAAAGGCCTTACTTTGAACATCAAAAAGACAGAGACTATGGTTATATCTAAGAAACAGAATCCACCAGCATGTAGTATTAAATTAAACGGAACTATTCTAAAGCAGTTGCAGAAATTCAAATACCTTGGAGCTGTAATAACTTCAGATGGGAAATGCAGAACAGAAATTAGGAACAGAATAGGCCAAGCAAAGACTGCATTTCAGAGAATGAGAAACATATTAACCAACACATCCTTATCAATGAATGTTAGAAAACGAGTCCTAAAATGCTATATTGAACCTATCTTGTATATATCAGTATATGGAACTGAATCATGGACAATAGGCAAATCTGCACAAAAATCATTGGAAGCAGCAGAAATGTGGTTTATTAGAAGAATGTTGCGAATCCCCTGGACAGCAAAAATAACTAATAAAGAATGTAGGCTAAGAGCTGGAGAGACAAAAAAACCTTGTCAAAAAGATAAGAGAGAGACAATGTACTTTCATAGGACATGCAATGAGAAGAGGGGGCATTGAAAATATTATAACAACAGGAAAAATAGAAGGAAGAAGATCAAGAGGAAGACCAAGAGAAATGATACTGGACAGTCTGACGGGATGGTGTGAGAGGAGATCACCAACTGAGCTGATGGCCTGCATGATGGATCGCGTACTCTGGAGAAGCATAATAGCCAACTCCAGTCGGCACGGCACATGATGATGATGATGATGATAGTTATTCAATATTTTTCTACTTTTTACTGAATCCCAGTTCTTCAATATTATTCTACTTACTGACTCCCAATTCTTCAATATTTTTCTACTTACTGATACCAGTTCTTCAATAGTTTTCTATTTACTGACTCCCAGTTCTTCAATATTTTTCTACTTCCTGACTCACAGTTCTTCAATAGTTTTCTATTTACTGAATCCCAGTTCTTCAATATTATTCTACTTACTGACTCCCAATTCTTCAATATTTTTCTACTTACTGATACCAGTTCTTCAATAGTTTTCTATTTACTGACTCCCAATTCTTCAATTTTTCTACTTACTGATACCAGTTCTTCAATAGTTTTCTATTTACTGACTCCCAGTTCTTCAATATTTTTCTACTTCCTGACTCACAGTTCTTCAATAGTTTTCTATTTACTGAATCCCAGTTCTTCAATATTATTCTACTTACTGACTCCCAATTCTTCAATATTTTTCTACTTACTGATACCAGTTCTTCAATAGTTTTCTATTTACTGACTCCCAATTCTTCAATATTTTTCTACTTACTGATACCAGTTCTTCAATAGTTTTCTATTTACTGACTCCCAATTCTTCAATATTTTTCTACTTACTGATACCAGTTCTTCAATAGTTTTCTATTTACTGACTCCCAGTTCTTCAATATTTTTCTACTTCCTGACTCCCAGTTCCTCAATAGTTTTTAAATGCCTGACTACAAGTCCATCCAGAATTGCATGAGACGGACTCTTCTATTTTTTTTCCTAATGTCTGACTCTTTCATGTAAGAGTCACTGTAAATTCTAAATGATGACTGTTCATATTTTTTTTTTACCTGAAATGTGATAGAATTGGAGCTTTTAATCGGACTACAATTTTTGTTGTAGTTGTAGTTGTTGAATGTTCCTGAAACTGAAATGTGCTTTTCGTAGCCAATGCAATGGTGAAGTTGTAGCACAAGTATCGTATCGGATGGGGAGTGGGTTACGGCGATTCTCTTCTCTGACCCGGAGTGAATCTAAAAAAAGTCAGGAAAATATGTAATGCTTCTTTAGAAGACTCCACCACCATGGGGACTATGACAATACCTGCCCCGTTAGCCAGACTTGACCTGTTCCTGGGAGGGGGAGGGGGTGGGTGCCAACGGAGAGGTGGGGCAGGGTCTTGGTCAGTTTAAGTTCCTCAGGCCTGACTTAAAGAGCCGGCTTTGAGTCCTTGATAGCTGTAAACAGTTTGTGGAGAAGTTGAGACTCCAGCGAAAGACTAGAAACAGAGGAGCATGAGTTGGAACCAGTTTAGGTTGGAGTTCGAATCTCTTTAAAGGTGCCGTTTATGGAAGAGTCTTTAGAAAAATACAGAAGTCGTGGGTCGAAATTCTGGCGTACTAACTGAAACCCCACGGTCATTTATTTCCTTTAACTGAAATAAGCAGGGGTGAAAGACATTGTCCGGCTGGCAACCCATATCTGACCAAGACCCTATACTACCTCTCCGTTGTCACCCACCAGTAACAGGGCCAGCCTGGCTTAAGGCGGGGGGGGGGGGTGGGGGTACGGATCGCCAAAGTCCTCGTGGCGGTGGAATCTGCGGAAGAAGTACTGCATGCCACCTGCTTTTTTTTTTTTTTAAGCTCCAGTCAGAGACTGAAAAAACAAAACTGTCATGACCTACTCCCAATCCGATGCAGTGATGCAGCGCCTCAACATCTCCACAGCATCGGCTGCAAAAAGAACACCAGCTGCAGAAATAAGAAGAAGATTTAACTTAGACGTAAATCTCATGTAACTAACGTTTACAACTTTACTTGCAGATTCCTATAACAAAACGGACGTCAGAACGTCCCAGTTCCGCGTGTAAGATCAGAGCTTCAGAAGATCGTACCTGGGTCAGTTCTGGAACATATCGCAGCTCTATCATCTGATATCCGCGAAGAACTGGCCAATGAATTTGAATTCTGCTAGGGTGGAGAAGACCCTAAAGGCAATTCCCTGCCAGTAGTTCCTTCAGGGAAAAAAAAAACCGCCCAAAAAACCCCTCAGCTTTTCCTGTGTGACAACTGACCCACATTTTTTTTTTACTGTGTGACAAGTGACCCACTTTTTTTTTTTACTGTGTGACAAGTGACCCACTTTTTTCCTGTGTGACAACTGACCCACATTTTTTTTTTACTGTGTGACAAGTGACCCACTTTTTTTCCTGTGTGACAAGTGACCCACTTTTTTCCCTGTGTGACAAGTGACCCACATTTTAAAATCACACAGTCCTGGATAGCTTTATTTCTTGTACTGGATTGTGGATACCTGAAGTGGATACGTGGATTATACAATCTTATGTGAGTACTTAAGCTTAACATTCAATTTCTTTTCTTTCCAGCTGTTTCATTTCACTATTCTTTTTATCTGATCAGTTGCGCAAGATGTAATGCCTAAAAAAAAATGACGGGGAAAGAAATGATAATATGATTTTAAGGTTGTTTTTTTTTTTTGGCCTAGTGTTATTGAGTTATAATTTAGATCAATGGTTCCCAAACTGTTCAGGGTAGTCCCATCCCCGTCTGACTCCCAGGTATGTCTGGAAAATGGGGGCGGGGGGGGGGGAGGGAATGAGGTTCAATATTTCCACCTTAAGAACGGCTGCTTGATATGATGCAAATATACAGTACACGCATCACGCGTCCTTCTCTAGCTCTTGGCTAGACGGCTGCACCACTATTTAGAGGCCGTGGTTCGAGTCCCCCAAGTAATTATCTTGTCATTTTTAAAAAAAGTTTTCCTTTCACGTCCAAAAAGTACTTTCTTTTTTTTTTCTCGAATACTAACCTTACAACAGTGTGCTAAAAATAAACCTGGACCGAGAGATCAAGAAAATTATGTGGTTGGATAACTGTCAGTTTGAGAAGCTTCTACCGCTAACACAAGGACTTGGAGAGAACTGGCAAAAGACCGATCCACATTCGCAGACAGGTAGGGTCGTCGCAGAGTTGTTACAGCGTAAAACGAGGACACAGATTGGAAAGGAAGGAACTGGTTGAGTAATCGGACATCGTCATCACCTCACCACCCCAACCCCAACCCCCCACCCCACTCAACAAACGAGGAGAAGAGTAACTTTAAGTCCTGCTCTCTATACCAGCATCTCTCATTAGTCAGGGCCGGAACAGCAAAGGTCATCCCCGGGGGGGGGGGGGGCCGCTGCTAATAACCGCGGCCACTGGCCGTGAAAAATAGCGAGGGCTGATACTCTGGTCCGGCCCACCTGGGGAGGACGGCACGGTAATTGGTTTTCCGTTGTCCGGGACGGCAACACTGTGTCACGTGTCACTCAGCGATGTAGCACCGGGGGGGGGGGGGGAGGGCTTGACCATTCAGTGACCTGGTGATTCCTCAGAAATATCCTGTGCAATTAAGTAAATCTCTGAACCTCATCAGCAGAGGCGGGTTATTAAGCTGAATAGGCTAAAGTTCTGGGGCCCCATCAGTCATTTGCATGACCCTTGCGGAACTTTGCTTCCCTAACATCTCTCCTGTAGGCCTCTCGGGTGTAAGTAAGATGCCCTGCTGCTGATGCATCCATTTGCAGATTATCAACGATGTCTTGCAGCCATCTTCGACTTGGTCTTCCTCTCTTTCTTTTTCCCATTATGTACCCTTCCAAGACGGTCTTCTCTAGATTATCATGACGGTTAATGTGTCCAAAATATTTAAGTTTTCTCTCTTTAATCCTCCTTACTAGCCAGCCTTCTTCAATATTAAGTTCCTGTAGTATAGATATATTTGTTATTTTCGTATCCATGATATTTCAAGGACTCTTCTGTAGCAATTACATCCAAAGGCATTTATTTCTGTTTTGTTAAGTGTCCAGGTCTCACAGGCATATATAGCGATAGGAAAGATGAATGCCCTTAAAAATCTTATTTTTATAGTTCTGTCTGTTCCTCCCAACAGCTTCTTTAGTTGTTTTACTTTTTGAAGAGCGATAGATGTTCTCCTTTTAATCTCCCTCATTGTATCTCCATTATTTGTTAGTAATGACCCAAGGGGCCCAAGGTACAAAAATATAACTATTAGGGGCCAGGATAAAAAATATAACTATTAGGGCCCCAGGGTCAAGAAATATATAACTATTATTGCTGAACTAGTTGTTTATGTTGAAGTATTGTATCCGTTGTGTTTTCTATGTGTAACACAAGGTGATATAGGAATAGTAGAGATCACAACTAAGGAATAATCAGGGTTCTATATCATGAGATGGTCAGTATGGGTGGGAGGAGGTGGGCCTCTTGCTAGGTAAACCTATGGGCGTCATCATCATCATCATCATCATCATCATCATCATCATCATCATCATCATCGACGTTCATCCCTTGAGAGCATAGGCCACGGATAAAGGCTCTCCAGTCATCCCTTTTCTTGGAACTATTCTCCGCTTCCTTCTACGTGTACCGTTGTCTCCGAGCACTGTCATGATTTCTCTTCTCCAGGTAAGACTAGGTAGGAAATAGAAAACGAGGAAGACCTCCCTTTCCTTTTTTCCTTCCTTCCTTCTTTCACTGTTCCATCCATCAACTTTACCCTTTCTGGATTAGTTAATCAATGTCTCCAGCCATCGCATTTACGTTTCCGGATTAGTTATTCACTGTCTCCACCCATCAACTTTAACTTTCTGGATTAGTTAATCAATGTCTCCAGCCATCAACTTTAACTTTCTGGATTAGTTAATCAATGTCTCCAGCCATCAACTTTACGTTTCTGGATTAGTTATTCACTGTCTCCAGCCATCAACTTTACGTTTCTGGATTAGTTATTCACTGTCTCCAGCCATCAACTTTACGTTTCTGGATTAGTTATTCACTGTCTCCAGCCATCAACTTTACGTTTCTGGATTAGTTATTCACTGTCTCCAGCCATCAACTTTACGTTTCTGGATTAGTTATTCACTGTCTCCAGCCATCAACTTTACGTTTCTGGATTAGTTATTCACTGTCTCCAGCCATCAACTTTACGTTTCTGGATTAGTTATTCACTGTCTCCAGCCATCAACTTTACGTTTCTGGATTAGTTATTCACTGTCTCCAGCCATCAACTTTACGTTTCTGGATTAGTTATTCACTGTCTCCAGCCATCAACTTTACGTTTCTGGATTAGTTATTCACTGTCTCCAGCCATCAACTTTACGTTTCTGGATTAGTTATTCACTGTCTCCAGCCATCAACTTTACGTTTCTGGATTAGTTATTCACTGTCTCCAGCCATCAACTTTACGTTTCTGGATTAGTTATTCAGTGTCTCCAGCCATCAACTTTACGTTTCTGGATTAGTTATTCACTGTCTCCAGCCATCAACTTTACGTTTCTGGATTAGTTATTCACTGTCTCCAGCCATCAACTTTACGTTTCTGGATTAGTTATTCACTGTCTCCAGCCATCAACTTTACGTTTCTGGATTAGTTATTCACTGTCTCCAGCCATCAACTTTACGTTTCTGGATTAGTTATTCACTGTCTCCAGCCATCAACTTTACGTTTCTGGATTAGTTATTCACTGTCTCCAGCCATCAACTTTACGTTTCTGGATTAGTTATTCACTGTCTCCAGCCATCAACTTTACGTTTCTGGATTAGTTATTCACTGTCTCCAGCCATCCTTCACTTCCAGGCTCTTTCAGACCTAAAGTTGGCAACTCACTGATACAGGAGTCAAGCCAGTCCTGTGTATCACTTGACATTCATCAATTGATGAACTGGATGAAAATGCAGATGGTGATGACGATATTCTGACCTCCGAATCCACTGATACATCCACAGCTCCAGTAACAGATATAAACATCCATTTTCTCGACAGAGACATCACAAAAACTATCCTCTCAGGTACACATCCAAACTTAGACTGACTGCCCACTCAGTCTCTCCCACAATTCTCTGTCACGGGTTTCTCAGCCCACGTGACGTTCTAGAAGGATCTCGACCGACCACGGAAAAGTTCAAAAAGAGACTCATAACACTTGCCCTTTCTGTAAAAAACAACAGTTATCTCCCGTATTCCGCTACGACTTGAACCACTGACTCCCGTCTAGTAACGAGAGTACGCCAAGCTAATAAACCTTTGCTATCCCCGCGCTTCGACTTTAATAGCGAAGCCATCAATGCTTGTCTGTCCGAAAATTACGACACCCGAAAAAAAGAGAACGAGGTCATGACATGGAAATTCCATCGTTTGGATTCGGTCTCCCACGAAAGCCCTGTTGGTTTCCTATTTGTAAAAATAGCTAATCAGCCTTTGCTAACTTTTCCCTGGGTCACGAGGTGGAACTGGCAAGGGGGGGAGAAACTTAACCGGGGCTATTTTGACATCAGATCACACCTTGACGGCTGCACCCAGAGGGGGAAGTTTAAAATTACCTGGCATTACCTCATGTAGTGGGGAGGGGGGTCAGAATCTGAACAGGTCGTTCTGATTGGTCAGCAGGAGACGCAGATGAAACCATCCGGCGCCATCCACAAGCGACGGTTCATTGGAAGGGGGTCTGGTTTACCCTGGGAGCTGAAGAACAAACAATCCTACACAAAGACTGAACCTATCTTGTTATATGGAAGTGAATCATGGACAATAGGCAGGTCTGCACAAAAATCATTGGAAGCAGCAGAAATGTGGTTTATTAGAAGAATGTTGCGAATCCCCTGGACAGCAAAAATAACTAATGAAGAATGTATGAGAAGAGCTGGAGAGACAATAATAATAATAATAATAATAATAATAATAATAATAATAATAATCATCTTGTACCATGTCGACAAGCGTTGTCTATTATGCCTCTCCAGAGTACACGATCCTTCATGCGGGCCATCAGCTCAGTTGGTGATCTCCTCTCACACCATCTCGTCAGACTGTCCAGTATCATTTCTCTTGGTCTTCCCCTGGCTCTTCTTCCTTCTGTTTTTCCTGTTGTTATAATATCTTCAATGCCCCCTCTTCTCATTGCATGTCCTTTAAAAGTACATTGTCTCTCTTATTTGTTTGAGGTTGTTTTTTTTTTGTCTCTCCAGCTCTTCTCATACATTCTTCATTAGTTATTTTTGCTGTCCAGGGGATTCGCAACATTCTTCTAATAAACCACATTTCTGCTGCTTCCAATGATTTTTGTGCAGACCTGCCTATTGTCCATGATTCACTTCCATATAGCAAGATCAATATAGCATTTTAGGACTCGTTTTCTAACATTCATTGGTAAGGATGTGTTGCATAATATGTTTCTCATTCTCTGAAATGCAGTCTTTGCTTGGCCTGTTCTGTTCTTAATTTCTGTTCTGTATCTCCCATCTGAAGTTATTACTGCTGTAAGGTATTTGAATTTCTGCACCTGATTTACTTTATAAAAAGAAGGACAAGCAAATGATCAGAAGTATAGAAAGATTCAGTATGAT
Source organism: Achatina immaculata (assembly GCA_009760885.1). Classification (NCBI taxonomy): domain Eukaryota; kingdom Metazoa; phylum Mollusca; class Gastropoda; order Stylommatophora; family Achatinidae; genus Lissachatina; species Lissachatina immaculata. The sequence goes on from CM019710.1 coordinate 5,586,469, forward strand.
GATGATGATGATGTAGGAAGAATGAAAGGTGGAATAATGAAGGACAGAATCATTCTTCTTCTTGTCTTTCGATTCGTCTTCCAAAGGGTGTTGGATGTACTGTATTATGTTGCCGTTACGCGACTTGCGGCTCAGCATACCAGACTTCGGCTTGGTGTATTTTTTGGGAATGTATTTCTCCTTCCTGTTGTGATCCCTGTTCACTTTGACCAGACAAGTGTAGGGGGCCCCCAATGGGGGAATAGGAGACGGTCTTTCTCTATGTGACCATTGTCTTGATCAGGCTGAGTACTTTGTCTTCAGCTCCCCCGCCAAACAAAAAAAAATGGCGGTGTCTTGACTTGTCTTTTATCTCCTTATAACTTTGAGCTGGTGTTCTTTGCAGCCGATGCTGTGGAGGTGTTGAGACACAGCATCGCATTGGCGTGGGAGCGGGTTATGGCAGCTATTTATTCATTCCCGGTAAAGGTACTTCTTTAGCAGAGTCCACCACCACGAGGACTATGGCGATCCCTGCCCCGTTAGCCAGGCTAGGCATGTTACCAGGGGTACCAACGGAGAGGTGGGACAGGGTCTTGGTCAGCTATGGGTCGATGATTGCCTCATCGGACAAGCGTCTTCACCCCAGAAATGACAATAACGATGTTGTGATTCCTTCCTTCCTTCCTTCCTTCCTTCTTTCTTTCCGTCCTTCCTTCCTTCCTTCTTTCTTTCCTTCCTTCTTTCCTTCCTTGCTTATCTTCTTCCTTCCTTCTTTCCTTCCTTCTTTCCTTCCTTCCTTCTTTCCTTTCTTTCTTCCTTCCTTCTTTCCTTCCTTCCTTCTTTCCTTCCTTCCTTCCTTCCTTCTCTCCTTCCTTCCGTGCCAGCCTGTAACAACTGAAACTCGTCTATTTGCATTTATTCCATTTTGTGTTTTTATAATCAAATTTTCTTCTTCTACTTCTTCTTCCTCTTCTTCTTGATTAACCCATTCACCTATTTTCCTCTCCTCCTCCCTCTAATTCCTTTTTCCTTTTGAGTTTTTTTTTTCCACTGATCGTTAAGCTCTGCAACATGTGTCTTCTCACGGCCTGTCCAGGAATGATGATTGGCTTTCCCTTCTAGCTTAATCTAATTTTCAATCATTTGCACCTTCCGTAAGAACTCCTTCATTTCAGATTCTCTATTATTTATACATTCTAATTTGTATATGAAGAGTTTTGTTTTGGTCAGACTCTATGCATGATTGTAAACGGGAACAAAATCGACGGGGACAGCAAAGAAAGAAAGCTTGTTACCCGAGATGCCTGCAGTGGATTTCTTTCCCCAATACTCTGTCGAAGCGTCCGAGTAGCGTAGTGATTTGTACACTTGTCTCTCATGCGAAGGGTTTTGTTGTTCAGGCATGGTTTGAGGCACGCCAGTCATTCAGCTGTAGAAACTGGTACCTGGCTACTTCTGGAACCGTGGAAGGAAAGGTTTGCCAGGGCGTGATGCTGTCCACGTGGCCTTTAGCGACCCATCAGGTCAAGACCCGTCAGGTCAAGGCAGTTATGGACACTAAACCATGCCACTAATGACCCAGTGGAATGATAGAGCTACATGACGTGAGAGAAAAAAAACAATTAGGTGCTGGGATCAGGGATGTAGGGATCGATGTGACCCCATATCTTCGAATCTGGCTCCTGAGTTTCTCTACTCAACAACTCCAATTTCGTTTTCAACTTCTATATTTCTTTACTCTCTGACTTCGGTTACACATCTGACCCCTATATTACTCTATTCTCTGACTTCAGTTACAACACTTGACCCCTATATTACTCTACTCTCTGACTTTGTTTACAATTTTGACCCTATATTATACGCAATCCCGCTTCTGCGACCCACTGAGAATACAGGCCCAAGCCCCGCGATACTCTGAACCTTTTGTGATCCTCTCGGGGATCTCTTGTGGTCCTCTCGGGGACTACAGGACCAATCAAGGACCACAGGAGTAAATTCAGTAAGATCACGGGGCGATCTTGGTGGTAGAAGCGAACGAAGAAGAAGAAGAAGAAGAAGGCCTATATTACTCTACTCTCCGACTTCGGCTACAACTCTGACCCCCTTTATTACTCTACTCTTCTGCTCAGGCCTCCACTTGGACCCCTACATTTCTGTACTCTCCAACTGGGGCTTCAGCTCAGACCCCCTAAATTTCCACACTCAATCCCGTTTGGATCGCCCAACTCTTTCATAACAGCACCTTACCCACTCCCACTCCACAAAAAAATGTGCTTCTGACACACAGCCCTTGCCTGGAGGAAGCTACAGACAGTAATCTGTGGAAGGACATGATCACCCTCGCTCACCAGCGTAGCTATGTAATAATTGCCAATAATTAAACTTCTTTTTAACAATTATTACTATAATCTCTATTCTGTTCTTCTTTCTTCGCGGCTTTTAGGGATTCTGATCTTCACGGCTTTTAGGGATTCTGATCTTCACGGCTTTTAGGGATCCTGATCTTCACGGCTTTTAGGGATCCTGATCTTCACGGCTTTTAGGGATTCTGCTCTTTATGACTTTTAGGGATTCTGATCTTCACGAATTTTAGGGATTCTAATCTTCACGGCTTTTAGGGATTCTGATCTTTATGACTTTTAGGGATTCTGATCTTCAAGGCTATTAAGAATTCTGATCTTCACGGCTTTTACAGTTCTGATCTTCACGGCTTTTAAGGATTCTGATCTTCACGGCTTTTAGGGATTCTGATCTTCACACATTTTAGAGATTCTAATCTTCACGGCTTTTAAGGATTCTTATCTTCATGACTTTTAGGGATTCTGATCTTCACGACCTTTAGGGATTCTAATCTTCACAGCTTTTAGGGATTCTGATCTTCACGGCTTTTAAGGATTCTGATCTTCATGGCCTTTAGGGATTCTGATCTTCACGAATTTTAGGGACTCTTATTTTCACGGCTTGTAGGGATTCGAATCATCACGGCTTTTAGGGATTTTGATCTTCACGGCTTGTAGGGATTCTAATCTTCACGGCTTTTAGGGATTCTGATCTTCACGGCTTCTCCCATCCCCCTTCCCTTATTATCTGTTATTTTGATATTCCGCTAAATAAATCCCGGCTAAATGAAAACCGCACAGAGCCATGGAAAACAAACCTCCATCTTGCTGTAATTACTATCACGATAGTGTTTCACGCAAATATAAAACTACAACTTCTCGAAAAACGGGGGGAAAAAAAAAAGAAACGGAACAATCAACTCAACGAGAAATATTTTCTTTTATTTGTTTCGTTAATAACCAATTAACGTCACCGTTAATCGCGATGGATTCTTTCGAGTCAAAGCGCTGTATCCTGTAAAAATATGATGTCAACGCCTCGTTCACGGAACCTGGCTTTGTGTGGCGTAGAGAATGAGTCATGCACGTCAGGGGCAGAGAGTTCATGCTCGTGCCTATCACGGTTTTGATTCGTTGTTTTTTAGTTTCCATTTGCGTTTTTTTGTTTTTTGTTTTCTTTCCCGTTTCAGTTTTTTAGTTTTGAAGAGTTGTATCATATTAACAGTATTCTAACCAGGTTTAGAAATATTATTCTGTTGGTTTTTTTTTCTGTCTGTCTGTCTGTCTGTCTTTCCGTCCGTCCGTCCATCCATCCATCCATCCATCTGTCTTCGTCCGTCCGTCCGTCCGCCAGGTAGCCTGCCTCTGTCTGTCTGTCTGCGTGCTTTCCTACCTCTGTCTATCTGTTTGTCTACCTTCATGCGTCTGTCTGTTTGTCTGCCTTTATGCCGCCGTCTGTCTGTTTGTCTGCCTTTATGCCGCCGTCTGTCTGTTTGTCTGCCTTTATGCCGCCGTCTGTCTGTTTGTCTGCCTTTATGCCTCCGTCTGTCTGTTTGTCTGCCTTTATGCCGCCGTCTGTCTGTTTGTCTGCCTTTATGCCGCCGTCTGTCTGTTTGTCTGCCTTTATGCCGCCGTCTGTCTGTTTGTTTGTCTGCCTTCATGCCTCTGTCTGTCTGTCTGTTTGTCAGTGACAACATGAAAAATAGAGGGACAAAAAAGATAGAAGAATACAAAAGAAATATGATACCTGAAGGGCTAAAAGAGTGGATGGAGACATCTGTCCAAGAGATATCTTATAGAAAGAGCAAAGGATAGATGGCTGTGGAAATCAATGACGACCAACGTCTGACTAGCATGGACCAGAGAGAGGGAGAGAGAGAGAGAGAGGGAGAGAGA